>SJYX01013852.1:7086-22966 GCA_006410675.1 Oreotragus oreotragus | reverse complement strand
CTTTTAGGATTTGAAATAGCTTAACTGGAATTCCATCACCTCCACTAGCTTTGTTCGTAGGGATGGTTCCTAAGGCCCACTTGACTTCACATTCCAGGATGTCTGGCTCTAGGTGAGTGATCACACCATTGTGATTATCTGGGTCATGAAGATCTTTTTTGTACAGTGAGTGAGTGAAAGTGAAGTCGCTCAGTCATGTCCGACTCTTTGCGACCCCATGGACTGTAGCCTACCAGGCTCCTCCCTCCATAGGATTTTCCAGGCAAGAGTACTGGAGTGGGTTGCCATTTCCTTCTCCAGGGGATCTTCCCAAGCCAGGAATCGAACCCAGGTCTCCCGCATTCCAGGCAGACGCTTTAACCTCTGAGCCACTAGGGAAGCCTTTCTGTGTATTCTTGCCACCTCTTCTTAATATCTTATGCTTCTTTTAGTTCCCTACCATTTCTGTCCTTTATTGAGCCCATCTTTGCATGAAATTTTCTCTTGTTATCTCTAATTTTCTTGAAGAGATCTCTAGTCTTTCCCATTCTATTGTTTTCCTCTATTTCTTTGCATTGATCGCTGAGGAAGGCTCTCTTATCTCTCCTTGCTAGTCTTTGGAAATCTGCATTCAAATGGATATATTTTTCCTTTTCTCCTTTGCTTTTCACTTCCCTTCTTTTACAGCTATTTGTAAGGCCTTGTCAGACAGCCATTTTGCTTTTCTGCATTTCTTTTTCTTGGGGATTGTCTTGATTCCTAATAATTTAATATATATATATTGGTAGTGCTTAAATTTAAATCTTTAACCCTGACAACTTCTCTGTTTTCTAAATTCATATGTTCAACTTTCCCTCATTATGGGAGAAATGGCTAAAATTATCTAAACAAGTTGCTAACTCATTCTTGACTTTTTTTTTTGCACTTTCTTCTTATATCAAATTTATTAACAAAGCTACCAATCCTATATTTTTCTCTACATGTCTGTTTTTGCTGCTGTATTCCAAGTGGCTAATTGCTCTAGGAAATTTGTAACATCGTAAAAGACCCCTCTATGGTTTTTGCAGTGGTCATGTATGGATGTAAGAGTTGGACTATTAAAAAAGCTGAGCACCAAAGAATTGATGCTTTGAAACTGTGGTGTTGGAGAAGACTCTTAAGAGTCCCTTGGACTGCAAGGAAATCCAACCAGGCCATCTTAAAGGAGATCAGTCCTGGGTGTTCATTGGAAGGATTGATGTTGAAGCTGAAACTCCAATACTTTGGCCACTGGATGTGAAGAGCTGACTCATTTGAAAAGACCCTGATGCTGGGAAGGATTGAGGGCAGGAGGAGAAGGGGATGACAGAGGATGAGATGGTTGGATGACTTCGCCGACTCGATGGACATGGGTTTGCGTGGACTCTGGGAGCTGGTGATGGACAGGGAGGCCTGGCGTGCTGTGGTTCATGGGGTCGCAGAGTCAGATACAACTGAGTGACTGAACTCAACTGAACTGAAAAGTCCCCTTATCTCTTATGGTAGTCTATTCTTTTTTTCATGTCATTTAACACAGTAGAAGTTATTTATTGGTTTCTTTTTACGCTTTCCTTTCCACTAGATTGTAAGATTACAAGGAAAACTTAACTGAAAAAAAATAATAAGAGCTGTTGGCTGAAAAAAAAGCATATCGTAAGAGCTGTGAATTCAGTTTTATTAGGGTACACACTGAAGACAATAGCCCAGGAGAAAGCCTCTCAGATAGTGCTAATGAACTGATCTGAAGAGATAGGGGCAGGGGAGGTCTGCTGCTGCTGCTGTCACTTCAGTCATGTCCGACTCTGTGTGACCCCATAGACGGCAGCCCACCAGGCTCCTCCATCCCTGGGATTCTCCAGGCAAGAACACTGGAGTGGGTTGCCATTTCCTTCTCCAATGCATGAAAGAGAAAAGTGAAAGTAAAGTCGCTCAGTCTCTCCGACTGTTAGCGACCCCATGGACTGCAGCCCACCAGGCTACTCCATCCATTGGATTTTCCAGGCGAGAGTACTGGGGTGGGGTGCCATTGCCTTCCCCAGGGGAGGTCTACCTAAATATATAAGCTAAATATATATATTTATCTTCCCAGGTGGTGTTAGTGGCAAAGAACCTGTCTCCCCATGATGGAGACATAAGAACATGACTTCCATCTCTGAGTCAGGAAGATCCTCTGGACGAGAGCATGGCAACCTACTCCAGTATTCTTGCCTGAAAAATCTCATGGACAGAGGAGCCTGGCTGGCTACTATCCATAGGGTTGCAAAGAGTTGGACATGAATAACATACACATGCACGCATGCACAAACACATATAATTTGGTGAAGGAGGTACATGCTGTCAGACATATATGTCTCAGTAGAAGGTTGCTGCTAGTCATGAGGAGCAGTTGCCTCTGTTAATGGTTTGAGTGATTTTCTAGGTATGAGAAGAAATAAGAATTAGATTCATAAAATTTTCTCCTGAAAATATCTATCTGAAGGCCTGTTCTATAAGATTTTCTTAGAGCACAGACTGCCTCATTCTGACCTCCACCCTGAACTCCTTTCAGATTGTGTTAAAGGTCAGTGGTTGCAGTGGCTAAAAACCTAATCCTTGTGCCAAATGGAAAGTGACATATTTTCGTTTGCAAAGGCAGGAAGAACCATATTTGATTTGTTGTTCATTCCTTCAGTGTCTAGCACATTGCCTAGTACATAATAAGCTTCTTATAAAGAGAAGACAATTCCATTAACAATCATGCTATATTAAATTTGTTTTCCTTTTTCATACAGTTTTATAATCTTACTGTGGATAAAACCCTTAAACTCTTTAGGACAGGTTTTTAAAAAAAGTCTGTCTATGGAAAATGCTGTATTAGATAATCAAAAGGTCCTATATAAAATTCTTTGCTTTTGCTATTGCCTAATTATTTGGTTAGGTACTTGATTTAGTAACTAAAAATAAACTATTTATTTTATCAGTTTTATTATTGTATTGATTATATATTTACATGTTTCCATGCTCTTAAGGTATGGAAATCTGCTTACTTTATACAATATGATTCAGTATTGATTGCCTTCTCTTCTTGCACATTAGCATTTTGTAGATCTATTTTAACTTCTGCCTTATAGTACCTCTTTTCTTTCCTTTCCTTTTCTTTATGATGCTAGTTCTTGATTGTCTCCTACCACTGTTTCCACTAGATACCATCTGTTGATATGAACCAACAGCAATCTCTGTTGAAAAATCTTCTAAGGATTCCTGACTTAAACTTCTTTTCCTTCTTATGGCTGCATACCTTTAAACTTTGCAGTTAACATTGTGTGTGATAATAATCACAATCCTATTTTTGTCTACTTTCTTTTACTTTCTGTATTTTCTTTGGATTAAGTCATATATTTTGAAATAATAATATTGCCTGTGACTAACAGTATCTTAAAAATGAACTTTAATATAATCATTATACAGTGATTATTATACAGTGACATCGGAGAAGGCAATGGCACCCCACTCCAGTACTCTTGCCTGGAAAATCCCATGAATGGAGGAATCTGGTGGGCTGCAGTCCATGGGGTCGCTAAGAGTCGGACATGACTGAACAACTTCACTTTCACTTTTCACTTTCATGCATTGGAGAAGGAAATGGCAACCCACTCCAGTGTTCTTGCCTGGAGAATCCCAGGGACCAGGGAGCCTGGTGGGCTGCCATCTCTGGGGTCGCACAGAGTCGGACACCACTGAAGCAACTTAGCAGCAGCAGCAGCAGCAGCAGCAGCAGTGATTATTATTGATTTCATAAATTTATAATTCATTCAATAATATGTATTGTTTATCTACTATGCATTAGGCCATGATGTTAAATAGGTATTTGTTATTTATTCATATTGACATCAGATCATAGGGATATTGTTTTAATTAATTTTTTAAGCTTTTATCAATTCCATTAAGTTCAAATAATTGGAATTAACTTATGGGATTGTAGTAATTTCCTTATTTAAATTTCAATTTTCTTATAGATTTTTGTTTTTCAGCACTGTGCACCAACCACTGACCTATGATTTTTTACAGAGAGGTTTTCAGTTGATAATTCTTAGTTAACAATACTTGCTGAGTCCTTACTGTGTGTTCTGCATTGAGCAATAAAGCAATCATAGCTCTTCCCTCATGGAAACAAATTTCTGAAGAAGACAATTTTCTAGTAAACAAATAAATATGAGTTACAAATTCTGATAAATGATGTTGAGAAAATAATGTGTATTGAGAAAGAATAGCAAGGAAGAATCACTTTTGTTGATCTAGCTCAATATGTTTAACCTCTTGCCTCAGTTATAGGCAGACAGTTTTCTCTTTCTGTTCTATTTTTTCATTGTGTGTTAACATGTGGTGCCTCAAACTTAACATCTTCTTCCTCTCCTCTTTCCTATTCTCTTCCTCCTTATTTTTCACCTCTTCTTTCTCTTTCTTCTTCCTATTACCTACTGAAAATTCACTTTCTGCCATAAGATGTGGAGGGAACTTATAAATGGTAATTCCATACATTTAAATTGCAGGGTAACTATTCATATTATTGTGCACATTTTAATGATAAGAGAACTGAGTCTTTAAATAGTGAAGTAGCTTTTTTTTGATCACTTAATAACAAATCTTCAAGCAGAGATTCTAACTCAGGTTTTCTGATTCTAAAGTTCATGTTCTTTATTCTGTGATGCCATCTTCCCAGTATTTATATGCCTACTCTGTGTTAAGATTATATGTATTTGTGTAATTTTATAACAGCTCTGTTAAGTAGACATGACTTTCATTTTACATGTGAAACTCAGACATGTTAAATAACTGTCTCATTGTCACATAGACTGGGAAGAAACTGAAGTAGGATATAAGTCCAGATCCTTCAGAATCTATAGATCATGTGCTTTGTTGTTTACTATGTACCATCATTTCCTACCATAACACAGGAGTGTGTTGCTTTTCTTTTTTTAATCTTACTTAATAAGACCTTGTGCTATAGAGGAAGTCTTAAGACTCTATGAGATGAGCTCTCAGTAATTTATATTAAATGAAAGATTCTGTAGGTAGCTTGTTTAATGTTATTAAAATTGTAAAAAATGTTATTATAATGATTTTATTCATTTTGGAGCTAATGATTCACCCTGTCCTTGTTTTCAGGCTATAGTGTTTAAAACAATTTGTTTCAGCCAAGCCTGTAACTCTGTAGATGCTGTCATCCTGTCAAAATACACTCCAGCTTCCTCTATGAAATTAAGTTCAAATGAGAGAGGTGATTTTCATATCACATTTATTCATTAATACATTCAGCAGATATATGAGTATCTATTAGGTGTCTGGAACAATACTAAGCACCATGAATGGCAGGGAGAAACTCACACGGATCTTGCCTTATGGACAACTTAGTGATGGAGGAATACAAAAACCAAATAGTAACACAGATAAATATAAAATTACAAACTGAAATAAATATGCTGCATTCAATGCTAAAAATGTGTATCTGTCACTAAAGAGGTAGGCCTGATATTGTGGGAGCAGTGAATTTAAGGGGGCCTATCAGGAAGGATTCCCTTTGAGATAGGATAAGAAGTTTTAAACTCCATATTTTTATGCCTTTAGTACCTGGGAAGGAGTGTAGACAGTATATTACTAGAAAGTGGTACCATTAGTTGTTCTTGCATACTCTTGGAATTTAGCATATAGTATAAAACATATTTTTTCTTCTCATTGAGGCACTTATCAGGCCACGAAGAGCCTCCTATAATTGGCATATCTCATACTTCTCTCTTTTCTCTCAGAGTGCCACTAAAGTTCCTCTATCCATTCATCTTCTTGCTAGGGTCCCAGGTCTGTCCTATAGATCCTGAGTGCCTCTGGGGGTGGCTTTATGGGAGAAAGGAGGAAATAATTCCAGGTAACTTGAACAGAATAGATAATCTTCTTGATTGCGAGAGACAGAGAACGGCACCCTCAAGAAACCAGGGAGGGAAGAAGGGACGATTACTATGGCAGGAGCACAGGGAAAGAGTAATTTGAAAAGAGGTGGTAGAAAAAGTGTAAGTCAGACAAAGATTTGAACTCAAAGTTCAGCAAGTGCCTCAAGTGGGAAAGGAATAAAGAATGTTGGGCTGATTTTACTGCATTTGTCTTTCTCTAGGATCTGAGACCACTCAATGTTGTCTATTTTGGTTAGTCCTACACTCAAATTTTTTCTCTCCTGATCCCTGAGACTGAAGAAAGCTCTTGAATATGAGGATATCACTTTTTTTTTTCTTTGCCTTTATGGCCTGTGCTGAAAATCTGTAGATTCCTGAGGGAAAAATGAGTGAAGTATGTTGGAATCAAACAAATGTCCTCAAATCCTAGCTTCTATGGTTACTTTTTTTAGACCTTTAAAGCTTAAATTTTTTAAATTTTATTTTATCGCTCCAAGTTCATTTCAGTTCAGTTCAGTCTATCAGTCGTGTCTGACTCTTTGGGCCAAAGAAGCATTTATTAGACTGACATTTAGCTTCTAAACTGAAACACTAAAGCCAGAAGCACATTCCATAGTATCATGAGCCTTAATAGCAAAACCTGATAAATGCATTATTGTAATTATAGTTCTGGAGAAGGCAATGGCACCCCACTCCAGTACTCTTGCCTGGAAAATCCCATGGACAGAGGAGTCTGGAAGGCTACAGTCCATGGGGTCGCTAAGAGTCGGGCATGACTGAGCGACTTCACTTTCATGCACTGGAGAAGGAAATGGCAACCCACTCCAGTGTTCTTACCTGGAGAATCCCAGGGACGGGAGAGCCTGGTGGGCTGCTGTCTATGGGGTCGCACAGAGTCGGACACCACTGAAGCGACTTAGCAGCAGCAGCAGCAATTATAGTTTAATTCACTTATTCTAAAGAAAGTATTGTCCAGCAAAATATAAAAAGGACAAGATATCAGGACTAAGTAGGGTTTATTCTAGGAATGCAAGGTTGACTTCAATTTTGAAAGCTATTTAAACAAATTCACTACATTAAAAAAGGGAGAAAATCACATGACTAACTCAGTAAACAGAAATCTGTGAAATAATTTAACATTCATAATATATACTCTAAGAAAACTTGGAGAACTTCCTCAGTCTCATATAGGATATATTGAAAAATTGTAGGAAAATCATACCTTAATGGTGAAATGTTAAAATACTTTTGTTTGAGATTGAGTGATAAAAATACTTGTTTCCTCACATCTATTCAATGTTGTAATATTTTATTTGTAATACTGAATGGAAAAGAAAAATAAAGAAATAGGAAATACAAATTTAAGGAATCAAAAGTTTCACAGTGAATGTGTTATGATTGGGCACATATCAGAAAAAGGTCTATGAAAATATTTTTAGGATTAATAGACACATTGTAAAGATTACAGAATATCAGATTAATATCAGATTAATATTGTACTTCTATGTACCAATAAAATGCTACAATCTCTACATAACATAAAATATTAAATAACTAGACACATATCTCACAAATATAGAAGACCTATACAGGAAACTAGAAAATATTGAGAATTGCTAAAGTAGACCTAAAAAATGGAGGACTATGATATTTTTGAAAGATTCTATATTGTAAAGATATTAATTCTTCCCAAGTTTGTTTGTGGACTCAGTGCAATTCAGTTCAAAATCCCAACACATAATCTGTGGGACTTGGAAAGCTCATTCTAAAATCTACATGTAAATAAAAATTGTCAAAATAGATAAGGTAATCTTGATGAAGAAGAACAAAGTGCAAAGACTTGCTCTACCAGATATCAAAGCTTACTATCAAGCTGTAGGAATTAAGACTGCCAGGAGAAATATCAATAACCTCAGATATGCAGATGACACCACCATTATGGCAGAAAGTGAAGAGGAACTAAAAAGCCTCTTGATGAAAGTGAAAGTGGAGAGTGAGAAAGTTGGCTTAAAGCTCAACATTCAGAAAACAAAGATCATGGCATCCGGTCCCATCACTTCATGGGAAATAGATGGGGAAACAAGGGAAGTGTCAGACTTTATTTTTTGGGGCTCCAAAATTACTGCAGATGATGATTGCAGCCATGAAATTAAAAGACGCTTACTCCTTGGAAGAAAAGTTATGACCAACCTAGATAGCATATTCAAAAGCAGAGACATTACTTTGCCTACTAAGGTCCATCTAGTCAAGTCTATGGTTTTTCCTGTGGTCATGTATGGATGTGAGAGTTGGACTGTGAAGAAGGCTGAGCGCTGAAGAATTGATGCTTTTGAACTGTGGTGTTGGAGAAGACTCTTGAGAGTCCCCTGGACTGCAAGGAGATCCAACCAATCCATTCTGAAGATCAGCCCTGGGATTTCTTTGGAAGGAATGACGCTAAAGCTGAAACTCCAGTACTTTGGCCACCTCATGCGAAGAGTTGACTCATTGGAAAAGACTCTGATGCTGGGAGGGATTGGGGGCAGGAGGAGAAGGGGACAACAGAGAATGAGATGGCTGGATGGCATCACTGACTGGATGGACGTGAGTCTGAGTGAACTCCGGGAGTTGGTCATGGACAGGGAGGCCTGGCGTGCTGCGATTCATGGAGTTGCACAGTTGGACACAACTGAGAGACTGAACTGAACTGAACAAGAATAACAAGGACGACAACACCCTTATGCAGAAAGTGAAGAGGAACTAAGGAACCTCTTGATGAAAGTGAAAGAAGATAGTGAAAAAGCTGGATTAAAACTCAGCATTCAAAAAATGATGATCATGGCATCCAGTCCCATCAGTTCATAGCAAATAGATGGGGAAGCAATGGAAACAGTGAGAGACTTTATTTTCTTGGGCTCCAAAATCACTGCAGATGGTGACTGCAGTCATGAAATTAAAATATGCTTGGCAAAGAAAAGCTATGACAAAGCTAGACAGAATATTAAAAAACAGAGACATTGACGAAAAGATCCGTCTAGTCAAAGGTATGGGTTTTCTAGTAGTCATATAGGGATGTGAGAGTTGGACTAGAAAGAATGCTGCTGCTGCTGCTGCTAATCACTTCAGTCGTGTCCTACACTGTGCGACCCCATAGACGGCAGCCCACCAGGCTCCCCTGTCCCTGGGATTCTCCAGGTAAGAACACTGGAGTGGGTTGCCATTTCCTTCTCCAATGCATGAAAGAGAAAAGTGAGAGTGAAAGTTTAGTTTTGGTAGAAAGAATATAGCATCTACTTGTTTCTCTTTCAGGAAAGTTATTGAAATTTATTGAGTAGATGTATTATTTCAAAAAGAGTTTTCCAAATGGCAATATTAAGATTCTGTTTCTGATCTAGAAGTTACATTAGGGGATTTGCTTTATAATAATTTACTCAGCCATTTATGGACTTTTCTGTATATGTTTTCTTTCATGAAAATAAGTTTTAAAAATGTGTGTTTAACTACATACATGTATCACTATGGGGGGATCAACAGATGAAATTGGTGAGATATTTCTTAAATTATAGTTGTTAAATTAATATGTTCACATATTAAGCAGAAATTCATTGCAAAAAGTAAATTTCCTCAATAGTCTGAGTATTGAAGATAAGATTTACATTATAATGGTAAATGATATATTATTCCAGTGTGGTCAATTGTTTAAAAGAATGTCTTAACATTCTCTATTGGACTGATGTAGGAAATGTGGTAAAAGTGAAATGTGATGATGGTGAACAGAAAAAAGGCTGGATATATATTCATGAGGGTTAAATCAGTTCTTGAGAAGAGACACATATCTTTTAAATAACATCTATTGATGAAAGTTACATTCTTTAATGACTAATTACAAGATATATCATCTGAAAAATAACTTGTTTGGGCTTTTGTATATCAAGGAATCATAAATGTTTATTCAGTTTTATGATTACAGAGTTATTTATATCTTCATTATTCTGTATTCTATTTGATTCTAGATACCGTCTCCCAGGATATATTGACCAAAGAAATACAGCTAGATTTAAAAATATACAAAAGTAATAAAGTCCCTCCTAACTGGTCCTGGGTGTTCATTGGAAGGACCGATGTTGAAGCTGAAACTCCAATACTTTGGGCACCTGATGCGAAGAGCTGACTCGTTTGAAAAGACCCTGATGCTGGGAAAGATTGAGGGCAGGAGGAGAAGGGGACAACAGAGGATGAGATGGTTGGATGGCATCGCCAACTCGATGGACATGGGTTTAGGTGGACTCTGAGAGTTGGTGCAGTTCTTGGGGTCGCAAAGAGTCGGACACGACTGAGCGACTGAACTGAACTGAACTAGAGGTAAAAGAGGAAAAAATTAACCTCATTGGTTCCTGGGAAAATATGCCATTGTTTTCTTTGTTGCTCTGATTTATATTTGGGTTATATTGTTTACTAGTTCTTGCCTGGAGAATCCCAGGGACGGGGGAGCCTGGTGGGCTGCCGTCTATGGGGTCGCACAAAGTCGGACACGACTGAATCGACTTAGCAGCAGCAGCAGCAGTAGCCAACAAATTTCAGAACCTCCAGTATATTGATTGATATTTATTGGGCACCTTGCATTTTATTTATGATCTTCTTTCTGCAATCTCACTGATGACACATCTATTTCCCAAGTCTCACTATACTTTGGTTTCCATTACTTCAGTGATATTTCTTATTGATGGTGATAGAACATGGAAGTTAAAAGACTGAATTCTGAATACAGACTAAGTTAAATCACTTCTAGCTTTGTGACCTTTGGCTAGTTTCCTAACTTCCTCGTGTCATTTCTGTTACCTGTAGAATGAGAATTATAGTATGCTCCGTCTGTTGTAATGATGAATACATATAACACCTTTGGCATTAGGAAATCTGCAGCAAATTGCAATTATCTCCAGTGTGCTTCAGCAACTTATTTACTTAGTTCCATAAATGGATCTACCATTCAGATCTTGAACCATAAAAATATCTACTCTGTTTATAATATTCTTGCTTTAAAAATGCTATTTTTCTCATTCTCTCATTAATGTCTTGCATTCCCTCATGCTCTTTTGCTCCAATTCCTTGACATATCCTTACATCCTAATTCCATTGGTTTCCAAATTTCTGAAATTCATGGGCCAGAAAAAAATTGAGAGACTAACATAAGATTTTCAATTTATTGCCGAGTGAGGATGCTAAAATAATCCACACCATCGTAAGTTGAAATTATGAAATTATTTATGTAATTTAAAAAATATTTGTCTTTCCTGATAAACCATATATTCTCATATAGTAGACACTCATCAAGTATCAACCCTTGTTACTCTGATTATGCAGGATTTAGTGCTGAACTTGTGATACATGATTCAGTAAGCAAAGACTTTTTTAAATCAATAAATGAGACCTCTATTATTTAATTAAAGAAAGATATTTTAGCAAAAACTGAAAGTTGGAATTACTAAACCAAATAAGCATATGAAAAATATTCATTGACAAAATATCAACATTAAAATGATGTGTTTGTTGATACAAATTGTCAATTTGTTGATTTATATTCAGTAGTAAAATACAAAATGATGGTTACATTTCTAATTTTTTCTGATAGTTTGTTCTTTATGCTACAATTAGTACCAATATTCTAGATTCAGAGAAATGTGTTACAATTTCTTACATTTCAGAAAATTTTGGCTAGGATCTGGCTGGGTCAGGTCAATATCTCAGGCTACCAATATTAAGCCCACTTAAATATTTATTTGAAACTATATAGTAGGACTTTGTAGGGTTTTTGAATTTCTCTTAGTAAACTCTGAATGCCCCGTGATTTAGTATCTTTGTTAGTTATCTTGGTGTATTCTTCTTTGAGTTCCCTAAAAATAAAACTTCACTTACACATGGACATTAATGAATAAAGTAGAATTTAAGAAAATCAAGTCAAATTCTTTTCATCCTCATAGCCACTGTGATCCTTTCTTCCAAGTGTTCTCTGACCTTCCTGGACTCTGCCTCCAGTAAAATCTTCTTTGATTATTTCTGAATGTTTTTTTTCCCTCTTTATCTTTCCTAATCCAGAAAAATTAAAGGGGTGCAAGTTGACTCCCTTAAGTAGATTGAATAGATATAGTTTTTAAAATAAAGTAATTCTGGACTGGGTGTCCCAAACAAGTGTTTCAAAGTTTCAGAGAAAATCTAGATGTTGGTGTAGAGGAGTAAGAGAAATTGTAAAGTTCCACATGATCACCGGCTTGTTAGAGTTCCCATTGGCTCCAAGAAGAACATCAAAGTCATTAATCTAGTAAATATTTACTGGGTGTCTGGGTGTCTTTTTTGGGCAGGAATTATGTGAAGTGTTGATATTAAACTGTGCAGGAATTGACAGAGGGTAACAGTAGGATAAGCAGACAATCTCTTAATTCAAATTCAAAGCCAATTATATTTGTGTCAGTACCATTGTGATTCTCAGCAAATAATTGCTCTGATCTATAAATTCATCTGTAAAATGGAAATCAAATAATACTTACCTCCAAGATTGTTAGGATTCAGTACTCGCTTCAATGCTTAACACATGGTAGTTATTTTATTGAGCATAATACCCCATTTCCATCACCTCTAGTCTCCATACCCTTTCCATAGCTAGGCAGTGTTCTGTATAGCACAGGGAGCTCAACTGGGAGCTCTGTGATGACCTAGATGAGTGGGATTTGAGGGAGGGAGTCCAGGAGGGAGGGGATGTATGTATACATATAATTGATTCACTTCGTTGTACAGCAGAAACGAAAATAACATTGTAAAGCAATTTTACTCCATTTTTTAAAAAGAGAGAGAGAGAATAGGAAGAAGACATAACTCTGATATTAAACTGTGCAGGAATTGACAGAGGGTAACAGTAGGATAAGCAGACAATCTCTTAATTCAAATTCAAAGCCAATTATATTTGTGTCAGTACCATTGTGATTCTCAGCAAATAATTGCTCTGATCTATAAATTCATCTGTAAAATGGAAATCAAATAATACTTACCTCCAAGATTGTTAGGATTCAGTACTCGCTTCAATGCTTAACACATGGTAGTTATTTTATTGAGCATAATACCCCATTTCCATCACCTCTAGTCTCCATACCCTTTCCATAGCTAGGCAGTGTTCTGTATAGCACAGGGAGCTCAACTGGGAGCTCTGTGATGACCTAGATGAGTGGGATTTGAGGGAGGGAGTCCAGGAGGGAGGGGATGTATGTATACATATAATTGATTCACTTCGTTGTACAGCAGAAACGAAAATAACATTGTAAAGCAATTTTACTCCATTTTTTAAAAAGAGAGAGAGAGAATAGGAAGAAGACATAACTCATTTGTCAAAGGAAAAGAAAGTTGAAATCTGACATTCTTTCTTTGAGGCACAGAATTGTTTTTTTTTTCCCCCAAATTCTTATTATTACATATGCAATCCTCCACCACCCCTATCACCATCACATTGTTTTCAACTCTGTCCCTAGTCTCAGTCCCAATTACTCGACAGTCCTATATTGTTTTTAATCAAGTTGTGTCTTGCCAGACAACCCTTAAACAGCAAACAAGTGTGACTTACAGATAAATGGAGACTTGCCACAGGAACTGCGCTCACCTTGTGTGCTCTATATTTTGCTGCCATGTGTGCTCAGTTGCTTCAGTTGTGTCCAGCTCTCTGGGACCCCATGAACTGTAGTCCACCAGGCTCCTCTGTCCATGGGATTTTCCAAGCAAGAATACAGGAGTGGGTTTCCATTTCCTTTCTCCAGGAGATCAAACTGATGTCTTTTATGTCTCCTGCATTGAAATTGGCAGGCAAGTTCTTAATTTGTTTTGTAAGAAGGAAACACCAACACTAGTATGGCATTTAAGAACAATGGATGACAGTCACAAATTTTGTTTCATTTTTTTCCCAAGTAAAGGGTAAGAGGATCATTAACTAGATATATCTATATATCTATTAACTCCATATATTTGTATATATGGAGTGCAAGGGTGGGGGCGGTCTTCAAGCTCACAAAGATCAAAGAGACTTCTAGAATATCACTTTAGAAGTTTCAACTGACTTGGTTAAAAAGAGAGTGGCATCCACTCAGGAGGTCTATGAAGATATCCTAGGAAACCTGTGGATTTAACACTTCCCTTCTCTAGCCATCAGTGGGTTATTTTTTTTAGGACTCCTGGCTATCTGCAATATTATTTACAATTCCCCATTGAATCTTAGAAGGAATTTTTGTCAAGAAGCAGGTTAAAAAAGAAGGGGCAGTAGAAAGAAAGATTCCACACTTCCACTTTCACTAAGCCATCATTGGTGTGTCTATGTGTATATGTTTTTATTCCTATAATTAAAAAAATTTTTCATTCGCTTAAGAAGGGTATTGATCGACTTATCTTTGAGCTGCATAACTTTGGAAATATATGAACATATGATGAGAAGTGTTAAAAGTTACTGCTTTTAAAATTGGGGAGGACTCAATATTATCTGTAAAAGTAAATAAATTAAGTAGAGTTTAAATAAGATACGTTAGTGTAGAGGATAGTAAAGATGTGACAATAGGCTTGTATTCTTAAAAATTACGTGTATAATCCCTCTGTGCCCATGCTTATATATTATTTCTGTTTTCAGAAGTTGATTTATTTATTGAGAAAACTATATAGCTCTTTGTGTAGTTAACTCCAGTTATAATTATATAATTTCAAATCCAAAAGTTATCTTTTACTCTTTCAGTTGTGATTTTTCTTCCTGTTCATCGGCCTAAATAAACTTATTTAGAAGTATTCTTGTCTGTAAGAAAATGTAAACAGTATCCTAAAATAGCAAATGAATAAGTGATGACTATTATGGATAATTTTGGTACAGACAGAGGGACTGACAAGTGTAAGGAATTCTGCTGACCCAAGGTGACTCTGCTGACTTCTGAAAAACCTTGGGCTGATAGGAACAGCTTCAGGTAATTTACTTATCTTAAAGAATCAGACATGACTGAAGAGGCTTAGCATGCATACACAACATATTTGCTGTTCTACCACCTCAAATCATCTCTAACATACTCAGAAAACATTCTTATTAGATTGATTATGACATGTCTTCAGTAGGCTAGACCTATAGCAGTCTGACGATTGAGAGAACTGTTCTAGATGTTTTTGTGAATCATTTAAAAAAGTTGAGGTGTTAGGGTGATGGTGGCCTCATAGAATGAGTTTGGAAGTTTACCTTCCTCTGCAATTTTCTGGAAGAGTTTGAGTAGGATAGGTGTTAGCTCTTCTCTAAATTTTTAGTAGAATTCAGCTGTAAAGCCATCTGGACCTGGGCTTTTGTTTGCTGGAAGATTTCTAACTACAGTTTCAATTTCCGTGCTTGTGATGAGTCTGCTAAGATTGTCTATTTCTTCCTGGTTCAGTTTTGGAAGGTTGTACTTTTCTAAGAATTTGTCCATTTCTTCCACATTGTCCATTTTATTGGCATATAATTGCTGATAGTAGTCTCTTATGATCCTTTGTATCTCTGTGTTGTCTGTTATCTCTCCATTTTCATTTCTGATTTTATTGATTTGATTTTTCTCCCTTTGTTTCTTGATGAGTCTGGCTAATGGTTTGGCAATTTTATTTATCCTTTCAAAGCACCAGCTTTTAGCTTTGTTGATTTTTGCTATGGTCTCTTTTGTTTCCTATGCATTTATTTCTGCCCTAATTTTTAAGGCTTCTTTCCTCCTATTAACCCTGGGGTTCTCCATTTCTTCCTTTTCTAGTTGCTTTAGGTGTAGAGTTAGGTTATTTATTTGACTTTTTTCTTGTTTCCTGAGGTATGCCTGTATTGCTATGAACTTTCCTCTTAGCACTGCTTTTATAGTGTCCCACAGGTTTTGGGTTGTTGTGTTTTCATTTTCATTCATTTCTATGCACATTTTGATTTCTTTTTTGATTTCTTCTGTGATTTGTTGGTTATTCAGAAGCGT
>SJYX01013849.1:4826-21626 GCA_006410675.1 Oreotragus oreotragus | reverse complement strand
TGTTCCATGTCCAGTTCTAACTGTTTCTTCCTGACCTGCATATAGGTTTCTCAAGAGGCAGGTCAGGTGGTCTGGTATTCCCATCTCTCTCAGAATTTTCCACAGTTTATTGTGATCCACACAGTCAAAGGCTTTGGCATAGTCAATAAAGCAGAAATAGATATTTTTCTGGAACTCTCTTCCTTTTTCCATGATCCAGCGGATGTTGGCAATTTGATCTCTGGTTCCTCTGCTTTTTCTAAAACCAACTTGAACATCTGGAAGTTCACAGTTCATGTATTGCTGAAGCCTGGCTTGGAGAATTTTGAGCATTACTTTACTAGCATGTGAGATGAGTGCAATTGTGCTGTAGTCTGAGCATTCTTTGGCATTGCCTTTCTTTGGGATTGGAATAGATCTTTCTAATTCCCATTACTTTTCTTATTAAAAAGTGCAGGTTTTATATCTGCTGGGTTGGGTGAAATTCCCCACTCTTATTCTCTCTAGAGAATAGTTCTTGGTGATGTGAAGAGAAATTTGTAAAAAGTTTTCATAGTTTTCAGTCTTTGCAGCTCTTCCTCAAATTGGTTCCTTTTGCAACAGTGGCTAAGTGGAAAAAAAGAAAAACAAAGAAAATGTTTTGAGATATGTATTAACTGTCTTAAACAAGACTTTCCCTCTAACAGTCAGTTCTTAGTTCCCTCTAACAATCAGTTCTTAGAATCATATCCAATGTATAGTAAGTGTTCATATGGTACATGTTCAATTAAAGTCAATGTATAAGGAATGAATGCATTCTGAAACGAACTGTCATGACTCTTTGAAGCTCAGTTTAAAGGTGATACTTCTAGAGAACCCCATGGTGGTCCAGTGGTAAGAACTCTGTGCTTCCACTGCACGGGGGCACAGTTTCCATCCCTGGTCAAGGAATTAAGATCCTGGAAGCCGAGAGGCAAGGCCCCCCTAAAAAGAGTGATAATTGAAAACCAAACTGTCCTTTACTAGCTCCTGAAATTCACAGGTTAAGAAATATTTTGATATGTAAATGAAAACTTTTCCCTGGGGTAATTTTCCTACATGGTGAAAGAAAAATCTTTAATTAACTGAGTAATTTAATCTCCATAAAAGCAAAGAGCAGTTAAACTTTTCCTAAGTGAGTCCACCCAACAGGATGGTTGGGTGGACAAACCGAGCCTGGTGGGTGTTTCCTCGGTCACTGCTGACCTGTGCTAATCAGCTTCACTTGTGTGACCACGGGTCATGGTTGTCACCAGTTTATATGCCTGCTGCCTTTCCCTTACGCCTTATAACTTCAAGGAAAATGGCAAGAGATCACACTTCCTCCAGGAGACGACTTTCCTTACAAATGCCTGCTGAGAGGTATGCAACAAAATATTTTTTTTCTGAATCATCCCCTTGTACAATGTGTATTCTTCCCCACGTACACACACACGTTGTCCCTAACTGTTGGCCCAAACTTACTCCACCTGCAGTAATCTGTCAACTTTTGCAATGTTGGGAGATATCATTAATAATTTAGAGTAGAATTTAACATCTTTATTTCTTTTAAACTTTTATTTTGTATTGGACTATAGCTGCTTAACAGTGTTGTGATAGTTTCGGGCAGACAGAAAAGGGACTCAGCCATACATACACGTGTATCCATTGTCCTCCAAACTCCCCTCCCCTCCAGGCTGCCACATGACATTGAGTAGAGTGCAGGTCCTTGTTGGTTATCCATTCTAAATATAGCAGTGTGTACATGTCCTTCCCAAACTCCCTAACTATCCCTGCCCCCCCATCCTTCCCCCAGCAACTGTAACTTACATCTTTAGATATCATAAATCAGAACTTTGTAGACCCTAATGTGGTGTAAAGGCTTCCCAGGTAGCCCAGTAGTGAAGAACCTGCCTGCCAATACAGGAGACACAGGTTCGATCCCTGTGTCCGGAAGATCCCCTGGAGGGGGGCATGGCAACCCACTCCAGTATTCTTGCCTGGAGAATCTCATGGACAGAGGAGCCTGGCAGGCTATGGTGATCCATGGGGTCACAAAGAGCTGGACAGGACTGAAGCAACTTAGCACACATGCATGCCTTCTTCATAACAGCAGACGACATCTTCATGTTATAAAAGGTTTTCTGTCTTGATGAAGGATTAAAACATACAAGGCAAGAGCATGTGTTAAACCCTCTTTTGACCTCACAGACAGTGAGGGGGATAAACCGAGGAAGGCTAATGAATTTGCGGGGTCTCCATTTTGCGTCATTGCTCACATCATGGGAGGCGTGTCTTCAGACATAGCGACAGGTCACAGGTTGCCTCACATCGCAGCTGCTGCTCCAAATCATCCCTGTGCCAGGAGTTGGGATCAGAAAAAAATCGCAGTGTGGCAAACGGGCGCTGTGGATGTTTCTCATCAGGCACGCTCCCACACCCGAGCGCCTGCCCCTGTCATGCCCTCTCTCGCATCAGAAGACGGAGAAGCGAACACACGGTTCCTTGTCTTTCCTTTCCCATTTCGAATCCCAAAGTTTCGGTTCACACTACATTATTTTGCAGGGAAAAAACCTTTGCAAACCTGCCAGGAGACAGAGAGGCCTGAAGAATATTAAGCAAGGGAGAGCACTTTTGAGTTGAGCTGGCAGACGCCGCTGTGTTTGCTGCAGGGGAGCAGATTAAAGGCATCTGAGCACTTCATTTCCCTATGGGGCCTGCCTGCATGAGAGCAATTCAAGGTCCACTGCACAGAGCGATGCGACTTCCCTTCTGCACCAGCCTGCCCCCCGCAGTCTTTATCAAATTCAAATGACCCATGCCCACTAGGACAGATATAGACAGTTGTGAGGTATGGGCTAGGTATACCTAGTCTTCGATGCTGGTAGACTTCTTATGCATGAAAATATGGATCAGTGGCCCAGGATACAAATTATATTTTAATATGATCAGCAAGGTTTCAAGGAGCCCCCCTCCTCCCAGGGTTCCCAGCTGTGGGGCTTTGACATGCTTTTGAGCTGAGAATCCAGAATCCTTCTAAAGTCCACCTTCCAGGTACAACTCTGATGGAACGATCCACCTAATAAACTGTTCTTGTCCCAAGTCAGTGGGCCACAGCGTGGTGTTCAATGCCGCATAGAAGGCCGCCCGCCACCTTATCAGAACAGCAGTCCTGCCCAAGTTGGCTGGGTCAAGGGACGTGATGCACTCAGTCCGGCAGGAAGGTTCCAGCTCCCTGCCCATCTGGGGTTGAAACCTTCCCTATAATAGCTCACTCTCAGAGGAAGCTCTCAACCCTTTGCATTGATGCCTATGAGAACTCTGGATGCCTTGAGAATCCCAGACCAGCCTGTACAGTCTTGTTTTTTTTTTTTTCCTGTTCTTCTCTGAAGAGGTTCAAAAGGAAGGACACCCATAGCAAAGAGACCTCTGTGTCCTGGCTGGAAAGGGTGTTGTGAACGCATCAGGAGTTTGGGTGAAGGTGAAAGTTGTCAGGCTGTGAAAAATGGCATCAGTGTCGGCTGACCTGAAATAGGGCTGTAAAGTTCTATTCCTCACAAAGGCAAGATATATTATTGCTGTAACGCCATTATTCCGCTCCATCACTTTTAAACCTTGTTCCCATTATCTGCAAGTTAAATATAACCCTATGTAAAAACAGGAAGGACAGCGCCGAGTTGTCCGGCTTAACAGTGCACACTTAAAACATAATAGAGCACTTGTTACTGTATTTTATGGAACGGAAACTCCAAATGTAGAGATGTATTAAGGAAATATCTCAAAGTTATTAGGGAAGGATATTTACAATTACAGATTGCTTTATATTATGCTTTTATGAACATCTCAGGAAATGAAATAGCCCTCAGCTGTAGAGAGTGAAGAGGGAGGTAATTTTCCTTAATACGGGTGATAAAATTAATCTGATTGAAATCGCAGGCGATTATTTCTCAGAATACTGAGTGGCAGTACAATCACTTACACTCTTTTATATTTTTTTAGTCAAAGCTCGTGTAGATGAAAGCTAATTACAAAGTAGTGATGTGAAGCGCTAAGGAAATAGTTTGTATCGCAGAGAACAGGCACGGCTAATTGGGGTTTGTGATTACACAGATTGTTGTTAAGGAGAATTAACTACCAACAGTCTCTCCTGCAAAGCTTCTCATCAAGGCAAAGTAAAAATAGACACTGGATCTGTTATTTATCTAATTATGCCTTGAATATTTNGGAAATAGTTTGTATCGCAGAGAACAGGCACGGCTAATTGGGGTTTGTGATTACACAGATTGTTGTTAAGGAGAATTAACTACCAACAGTCTCTCCTGCAAAGCTTCTCATCAAGGCAAAGTAAAAATAGACACTGGATCTGTTATTTATCTAATTATGCCTTGAATATTTTCACAAGCGTGTTACACACTCTCAAATGGTTTGTTGTTCAAAAACTTTCGGTCCCACGCTGCCTATGATCAAAATGTCGATATGGATTTTTTGACACCGGGCTCTCCTCAGATCACTCTCTCCACCTCCCTGCTCTCAGGTGGCAAGCATGAGAGCCCACGGCCCTGCAGGCTGGATGGGAATTATTGAGCCCGCTGGTATGAAGTATGTGATCAGAGGGAACCGTCCTGTGTAACAGAGCCGTGTGGATACTCAGATGCCACCTGTTCAAGGTGTTTATATCTGAGTCAACCTTATCACAGTCGACGGAGAAACTTCAGGAGAGCTTTGAGGCCTCCAGTGAGTAAAAATAAATTCATTAGAAAGGTGCCAGATACCCTTGACCAATGGCAATAATTTATTGCCTTCTTCTCACTGTCTTAGGCTTCCCTGGTGGCTCAGATGCTAAAGAATTTGCCTGCAATGCAGGAGACCCCAGTTAGATTCCTGGGTTGGGGAGATCCGTTGGAGAAGGGATAGGCTACCCACTCCAGTATTCTGGCCTAGAGAATTCCATGGACTACATAGTCCATGGGGGTCACAAAGAGTTGCACGCAACTGAGCAACTTTTACTTTCACTTGCATGGTCTTAGGCATCCCTGGTAGCCCAGATGGTAAAGAATCTGCCTGCAATGCAGGAGACCCAGGTTCGCTACCTGGGTCAGGAAGATCCTCTAGAGAAGAAAATGGCTACCCACTCCAGTACTCTTGCCTGGAGAATCCCATGGACAGAGGAGCCTGGTGGGCTGCAGTCTGTGGGGTAGCAAAGATTCAGACATGACTGAGCAACTAACACTTTCGCTTTCTCATGGGCTTGCTTCTAATCCTTATATGTTCCTGAAAGCCCTCACTTATAGGATGTGTTGAAGCTTATATCAGAGTCCATGGAAGAAATAATTGGTTTTAAGGGCCACCTATTTATTTAAATATTTTATTTTCTATGATTTATTTGGCTGTGCCTGGTCTTAGTTGCCGTAGGTAGGATCTAGTTGCCCCACCAGGGATCAAACCCGGATCCCCTGCATTGCAAGTGTGGAGTCTTAGCCCCTGGACTACCAGGGAAGTCCCTAGTGGCCACCTGTTTTAATCAGTGTTTCTTGAATTGAGGGCCAACACAGTAAAACCTGCTGGCAGGAGCTCAGGCAGAAGATCCATCACGGTCTTGTCACTGTTATCTTTACAAGACTTCCTCCTGCTCCGTGAATCCCGAGTCTTCTCATCACTGTCCTGCCGTCCTGGCTTTCTTTCAGCCATGCATTCCTTCACGTAATGTTTATTCAGGGCCTCGTCCCTGGGCAAGTCCACAGCTCCTCTCCAGGAGGGAAAATTGTCTCATCTCTCGCCTTTCTGGGATCAGAGGGATCTTACCTGTCTCCTCCTGAACCTGTGGCGGCATTGGGAGCTACTGTGAGCCAGTGGGACATGTGTAGAGGGAGCTGCAGAGATGCCTTGAAGACAAAGCTGTGTGAATCGTAAACAGCTGGAAAGGCCGTGCCTTAAGAACACCATTCTTAAAGACACCTTCTGGAATAATTCTGCTGCATATGAAATGCAAATTTGTTGACAAAGTGATATTTTCTGAAGACAAGGTGTCTTCTGGAAGCCTCATTTGAATGGTGGCAAACAGCATCTCTCAGGATGCGGACAGGCGTGAGTAGGAGCGGCTAGCATAGGAGCATCGCTGTCTGGCTTGGTGATACCCCTCAACTGCACAGACCAAGTGTAAAACCTTCACAAATGGCTTTAATAGACCAGAGATCCACCCACAGCATACGTTAGGAGCCCAGCTTCGAGCTTTCAGCCCTTGCCTATTTGCTTGTGGTTTCGTTCCTTTTTATTCATCTGTCTGCTTTTTGTCTAATCTTCATGGTGAAAATGACCAAGTTGCTCTGGGAAATTATGTGCTCAGTTTAATTTCAAACGTGGGGAACAGTAACAGAGCAGAAGAGTGGGAGGGAGACACACATCCTTCCTTCCCTTTGCTCTAGTTAGCATCCGAGAAAGTTCTCCTTGTGTGGATAAATAGAGCTAGTTCCTAAAATTGAATTTCCCGCATTCTTCTCCTTCTTATTAACAGTTTTGCTACGATCAATATGCCAGGCAGCGGTCTGTGGACAATATCTGCAATTTCACTGCCTTCCTATGTGAAAAGAAGATAAAAATTGTATTATATGGGTGCATGCAAATTACAGGGGCCCTGGCCTCCTGCTTCAGTAATTCTTCGATGTGCCTCATCCTTGTCCACTTGGAATGACGGGTACTGAAAATTAAATGGTTTCCAATAAAAATTCTGCAACCTGAAATGAATCCCCACTGAATAATTAGAGTATCTCGTCCATAAAAAGTGATCAAGTGTCTTCCATATTTTGAAGACGCCCCTCTTCCTGATCAGCATCGATGGAGCCTTGGTCAGATTAGATCTTTAATTCTTATGAAAGAGACATAATACTCAATCTTTACAATGAGCCTCCCGTTGGGGCTGACAGCCTTAAACTGTCTCTGTTCCCAAGGATCAGAACTGAGCCCTGTGCTTCGTCTGAGAGACACAAAATAGAAGGAAGTGGGGGGCTTCCCCTGTGGCTCAGTGCTAAAGAATCCGCCTGTCAGTTCAGGAGATGCAGGTTCAATCCCTGGGTCAGGAAGCTCCCACTTGCTTCCGGGCAGCTAAATGCACATTCATTGTGCATTAATTTTTTAAAACACCATCCTTGTAAAGAAGAGGGGCAAAAAGAAGCAAAAGTAGAAAAATATGGGAAACCTATTGAAAATGTGTTCATTTCATGTGCATCAACTCCTGAGCCTGTGCTCTGGAGCTGGGGAGCTACAGCTACTGAAGGCCACACGCCCTGGAGCCTGCGCTTCACCAGGAGAGAAGCTACCGCACTGAGCAGCCCCCGATGGCCAAGCTAGGGAAAAGCCCAGCCAGCAACAAAGACCCAGCACAGCCAAATAAATTTAAAAAGAGGGAAATAGGAAGGTCTCTGCATTCTTTTAGATACATGGAAGAAGCATCATCCTCCCCAGATGCCAAGAGGCATCTGCAACATCTAACCCATGAGATGGGCACACTTTGGGGTGAGATGTCTTGGTGCCACTGTAGGGCCTCATGAACACTGAACTTCCCAGTGTTGCTGACCATCGAACCAAAAAGGTCCCTTCAGGCCAAAATCTCTTACTCACTACTGATGCAGCGTCTCTTCCAACATGCTAGGGTCAAGGTGCAAGGATCTGGGGATGAGAAACCGGGATTCAGATCCTGGCTGGCCCCCTGGAAGTCCCTATCTGGGATGCCTTGGGCATCTGATGGGTCTCTGATCCCATTTCAGCACCTGAACGATGCTGATGGCGAGAGCCTGTCTGTGGATCTGAGAAGTTAGTCTGCCCAACGGCTGTAGATTCTCTTTGTTCTGGTTTGCTTGGACTTTGGAGAACAGTTTTAGACCAGAAAATGGATCCCCCTCAATGCTTAACTATTCTTTGAAAGCAGGCTGGGCAGATCGGTGGTAATGGATACACAAGGCAAGCCATTTAGAAGAGAAAATGCTGTCAACAATGATGGAGAAACAGAAGTTTTTAACAGAGAATGAGAGTGTACTGAAAATTTGTTAGCAAAGCTCATGAGCTGAGAACCCTCTAGACCATCAGCATAACAATGAGTAACTAGTTTGGTTCCAATTTTCTGTAATTTATTTATAATATGAAGAGCCCCCTGTCCCTTGTCAAAAAAATCTACAAATCACTCCTAAAACACAAATAATCGTCACATTAAGAGGAATAAATTATAACACTGAAATATGTCCTTGGGCTGGAAACAAGGAAACAATATAAAAGAGGAATTGCACACTACAAAAATATGGCCTAATGATATGTATTAAAATAATTATACATAGTTAGCAATTCTCCTCAGATAATTGATTGAACTTGGTCCCATGACTGTCAAGTTTGCCAGCTCTCTGGGCATTTCTGTTTCAGAGGATTTTGACATTGATGTCATTTTTTACTCCTCACAAAGTGGGGGAAAAAAATGGAAAAGTCAGAATTTGCTCACAGACTTAGATAAAATAGAAATTCATTCTGTACATGCAAACAAACACGATTTTTTGTAAATGTAAAATAAAGGCAAATATTTAATATCTGGATTAAAGGTTATTTATTGAATCTCTGGACAAATATTGTACAATGTATTTTAATCTAAAATATTTTAAATTCAATCATGCCAGATTCACTGTGGTAATTATTACAAGGGATGTCTAAATATATGACTCCTAAAATATTCATATAATGCCTCAAGGTTAAGAATTTTATGTTATAATATTTTGCTGTTTTAAATACATACCAATGTAATAGTCCTTGCCTGACTACTTAGCAATTGTAAAATTTGGTATCTAAGAATAAGACTAAGTTACAGATAGCTGCTTACATTGCTCTTTATGCAAACATACAATATCATTGAAACCCAGAAAATACAAGCAACCTTAGAACTCTCCTTTTTTTAGACCACTTATTTCCTTTTCATCTGCATGCATAAAAATCTACCACTGTGACTGGATGAAAATATCTAATAGTTTTAATTAATAGATTTCTTCCTCTGATAATATCCAAAGAAAAGTGAAAGTGAAAGTCACTCAGCCCTGTCCGACTCTTGTGACCCCATGGACTATATAGTCCATGGAATTCTCTAGGCCAGAATACTGGAGTGGGTAGCCTTTTCCCTCTCCTTGGGATCTTCCCAACCCAGTGATAAAACCCAGGTCTCCCACGTTGCAGGTGGATTCTTTACCAGGTGAACCACAAGGGAAGCCCAAGAATACTGGAGTGGGTAGCCTATCTCTTCTCCAGAGGAACTGGGGTCTCCTGCATTGCAGGCAGATTCTTTACCAATTGAGCTATGAGAGAAACCTCATATCCAAAGACTGACAGAAATTATATCTCGAGTAAATATGCTGAATTCGAAGTTCTCCCTTATATCTTAGAATTTTAAAAAGTGGATTAGAAAGGTTATATGTATTAAATTCATTTCTTTCTACCAGCAAATTTAGAAATGGTTGTTATTCAATCTCTCAGTCATGTCTGACTCTTTGCAGCCCTTTGGATTGTAGCCCTCCTCTATCCATGGAATTTTCCAGGCAAGAATACTGAAGTGGGTAGCCATTCCCTTCTCCAGGGGATCTTCCTGACCCAGGNAATTCATTTCTTTCTACCAGCAAATTTAGAAATGGTTGTTATTCAATCTCTCAGTCATGTCTGACTCTTTGCAGCCCTTTGGATTGTAGCCCTCCTCTATCCATGGAATTTTCCAGGCAAGAATACTGAAGTGGGTAGCCATTCCCTTCTCCAGGGGATCTTCCTGACCCAGGAAATGAACCCAGCCTCCTGCATAGCCATCAGTACCCTCTCAAGATTGAGAAAGGAGTGCAACAGGGCTGAATGCTATCACCCTGTATATTTAGCCTATATGCTGAGCACATCATGAGAAAGACCAGGCTGGATGAGTAACAAGTGGAACTGATAGGCTGGAGAAACATCAACAGCCTCAGATATGTGGATGATACCACTCTAATGGCAGAAAATGAAGAGGATCTAAAGAGCCTCTTGATGAGGGTGAACGAGGAGAGTGAAAGAGCCAGCTTCAAACTGTGGTGCTGGAGAAGACTCCTGAAAGTCTTTTGGACAGAAAGGAGATCAAACTAGTCAACCTTAAGGGAAATCAACCCTGAATACTCATTGGAAGGATTGGTGCTGAAGCTGAAGCTCCAGTATTTTGGTCATCTGATGCAAACAGATGACTCATCGGAAAAGTCCTTGATTCTGGAAAAGATTGAGGGCAGAAGGGAAAAAGGGCATCACAGGATGAGAAGGCTGGATGGCATCACTGGTGCAATGGACATGAACTTGGGCAAACTTCTGGAGATGGTGAGGGATGGGGAAACCTGGCATGCTGCAGTCCATGGGTTCGCAAAGAGTGGGACATGACGGGGCAACTGACCAACAACTCCTGCACTGCAGGCAGACGCCTTACCGTCTGAGCCACCAGGCAAGCTCACCTGGTGATGTATATAAGCCAGTGCTCCTCTCTCAGTTCATCCCACCCTCCCCTGCCCACTCTGTCCCTCTTGGAGTTGTTTGCTGGACAGCCGTAACCTACGATGTAGGAAGGCTAGGCCCACCTCTTCACCGCCTGACCCCAAAGCGCACGTTTTCTGGGTGAGACGTTGTCCCTTGGTCGTTTTGTAAAGGCAGCATTTTCTGGCAACATCTCTACACTTCCCCTAGGATGCGGTTGTGCTCCCACTCAGGCTTCTGGGAACATCTGCTGCTGGAGGCTCACGGGGGGTTGTCCCATCGGGCCTCGCCCACGGCTGATCCCTGGCCGAGGCAGGCGTTCACTCACTCAGGCTCCTTGCCTTGATTTGGACAATTCTGGAGGCCTGTCCCAGCTCGAGTGCTCTCCATGGGCTCCCCTGGGATTGCCGTGGCCACCGCATGGTCTGTCAAGCCTCTCTCTATTGAATCCTGCCTCTCACTGATCAGTGTCAGCATGTCTTCCGGATTATTTATCTTTTACTGGATCATTCAATGGAGAAGGCAATGGCATCCCATTCTAGTGTTCCTGCCTGGAGAATCCCAGGGACGGGGGAGCCTGGTGGGCTGCAGTCCAGGGTGTCGCACAGAGTGGGACACGACTGAAGCGACTTAGCAGCAGCAGCACGTCATTCAATGATAGTATATTAACGGCATCTTTATTTGATCATTTTTCTTAGTGTTAAAGTGGTAGTTTATGATTAATATGTTGTAGTAGAAATGCATGTGATGCCTATACGCTTATAGTAATTATATCTCCCTTAACTGTATTTTTAGAAAAGTTATTCCTTGCCTCTTTAAAATTTTTTATTTCAAATTCAGTTTTCTTTGATGTTAAAATAGCCATTTCTGATTTCCTTTTACTGTGCTTGTTAGATCTGTCTTTTCCTATCCTGTCACGTCCTCCCATCTTTTTAAAAACATCTCTCTGTGTTTGGTGTATTTTTCCCCCAAAATAGTCAGGTTTCCATATCAGTGGGTTCTATATCCACATATTCAACCCACCATGGATCAAAAGTATTTGAAAATAAATTCCAGAAAGTTCCAAAAGGTAAAGGTCAGGTTTGCCATGTGCAGGCACCTTTTTATAAAGCATTTACATTGTACTAGAACTTCCCTCTTGACTCAGAAGGTAAAGAATCTGACTGCCAATGAAGGAGACCCGGGTTCAATCCCTGGATCAGGGAGATCCCTTGGAGAAGGAAGTGGTGACCCACTTCAGTATTCTAGCCTGGAGAATCCCCATGGACAGAGAAGCCTGGTGGGGTACAGTCCATGGGGTTGCAAAGAGTCAGACACAGCTGACCAACTAAACACCACTGACGAGGGGTCCTGGAACCACCCCCCCCCCCACCGCCATGGATGCCAAGGAATTCAGTTTTTGCCTAAAGAAGCCTTTTCATCAATAATAGGAAGTTAACGGGCTTCTTTATTAATTTTTTCACAGTGTTGTGTTCAGCTTTACTAGTGTCGTCTTCATGCTTTCTGTTTGGGGTGCATGCCCATATACTTGCTTGTTATAGCATTCTATTTATTTTGGAACACATATATTGGAATTTGCTGCTTTTATCTCCTTCACTATTCTGGATGTACATATTCTGTTTTGTATAATTCTTAAAAATATTCTTCAAGGGCGAAAGCTACCATTAGAGCCCTTGACTTTGTATTCTACTTCTGATGCCTGCTAGCTGTGTGATCTTTGTCAAGTTGCTTCCCCTTTCTGTGACTGTTTCTTTATCTGCAAAACAGACATAATGACAGATGAATTAAATCAGTGCATCCACTTAGAGCGCCTAGAAGCATTACTAGCCCAACATAAGACATCGATGAATGTCGTGCTTTAAATTTCAGATATCATCCTTATTGGTTTATTGCTCTAATTTTCAGAGTGAAAGCACAATAACCTATTTTGAATTCTCTGTGTTCAGGAATAACACCTGTGGAAATATTTTTAATTAATTTTGCCTCCAATAAGGTGAGCAACTGTAAATCGGTCGAGCTAGGGCTCTTTCATCTCTTTGATTATAGCTTCTGATCTATTTGCTTTCATCTCGTCTTCAAGAGCAGAAGTGATCTCTGTGCTAATCAGACTTCCTTTCTTTAAACTTCTCTTGCGCTTTGGAAGAGCTTCTCAGATTTGTCCCCTCCCTGATGAGATTCCTACCTTAATGCTTCCGGTCTTCATTGTTCTCAGTCTGGCTTTTGCTTTAGTTTGTGCTTTTAGCTTCCTTGTTGGTCCTCTTTATATAATGCCCTTCCCTTTCCATTTGTTCTGCTTTATCGACTGATATTGCTTATTAACTTAGCCTGTCCCCTTCTCAGTGTTCAGTGCTCCTGGTCCATAGAGGCCTGTCTCCTTGAATTTTCTTGAGGAGCTGTCTCCAAGTTTTCCTCTGTGTGTGCACGCTCAGTCAGGCCTGACTCTGTGCGACCCTATGGACCACAGCTTGCCAGGCTCCTCTGCCCGTGGGGTTCTGCAGGCAAGAATACTGGAGTGAGATTGCCATGCCCTTCTGCAAGAGATCTTCCCTACCGAGGGATCAAACACCTGTCTCTGGTGTCTCCTGCACTGGCGGGTGGATTCTTTACCACTGGTGCCGCTTTGGAAGCCCTTCTGGTTGCTGCCAAGCGTTGTCTTTACCCAGTGTTCTTCCTCTGGATGCTACTCTGTTTGCCTTGTTCTTCAGGGGGCAGTTTTTCTTTCTGTCTCATTAATAGTATTTCTGTTTCATTGTCCAGTCATGCAGGAAGGCGGGTGGATCCCCCCAGACACGTTCAGTTTCTCTCGGCTGCCAGGTGTTGAGAGGGGCCTGGTGCTCCCTGACGCCCGGCACTCCCAGGCCTGTAGTGGAAGGATTGGTTGATACAAGACACTCCTACTCCAGGTTCCTGTTTTGGCTGGGGTTCCCTCCAACGTGGTTCCACCCTGCTGTTGGGGATGCTTCCTCCTACGCAATGTTTCATTTCCTAATAAATCTGTGTTGTCAGAGACCAAAACAGCAGAAACTGCTTCTAGAGACTCTGTGTCTTCTGCACCTGCCCACCTTGCTTGATTTTCAAGAGCTTTCTTTCCTAAAACACGGGCTACACCTCTATCCGCCCAGCGATTCCTCCCAGTGTGGCAGGGGCTGCCTGGGGCTCACGGTTTCTGAGAGGATCTAGATGAGAGGTCAGAGTGAGAAGGAGAATAAATGTTCTGCCCTCCTCAGAAAGGACCAGGAGGCAAAGTCGGCCCACATTAGAGCCCCTTAGCCTTGATAATGACAGAAGATGAGATGGTTGGACGGCATCACCAACTCAGTAGACATGAGTTTGAACAAACTCCAA
The DNA here is from genome assembly GCA_006410675.1 of Oreotragus oreotragus. NCBI lineage: Eukaryota > Metazoa > Chordata > Mammalia > Artiodactyla > Bovidae > Oreotragus > Oreotragus oreotragus. The sequence continues at coordinate 7,808 of SJYX01013849.1, read as the reverse complement.
GAGATAGTGAAGGACAGGGAAGCCTGGTGTGCTGCAGTTCATGGGCTGGCAAAGACTCAGACACGACTGAGGTACTGAACAACGACAGCCTTGATAACTGATGTCAACGAGGAAGAAATTCCTCTCTATCCTACTAGGTTCTTCTGGCTGACCTAAGAATTAAATTGACAGGACACATTAGCAGGAGAAAATAAAACAGAAGTTCCCAAGGAGCTAGAGCTACAAATACTTCCTCTTGCTAGACTCATTTTAGAAAAGAGAAAAAACCCTTAGCCCTCTTATCTCCAACAGACCCTTCAGGCAGAGATCCAGGAGGCTGACTAACATGGTCACACTTATTATCTTCTGATGGCTTTTCTCAGGTGGCTCAGCCTCTCTCTCTCTTTAACATTGAGCCATTTGTTTATTTGGCTGTGCTGAGTCTTAGCTGCGGCATGAGGGATCTCCAATCTTTGTTGTGGCATGCAGGGTTTTTTCCTTTTTTTTTTTTTCAGTTGCAACATGAAAACTCTTAGTTGCAACATGTGAACTCTTAGCTGTGGCATGTGGGAGCTGGTTCCCTGACCAGGGATGGAACCCAGGTCCCCTGCATTGGGAGTTCAGAGTCTTAGCCACTGCACCACCAGGGAAGTCCCTGTCCAGCATCTCTTAATTACAGCATCTTTGGGGTGAGGAGTGTCTAGCCCGTAGAAGTTGCATCCCATCCTTGTCACCAGCTATTGGGGAGGAAGAAATTCCCTCTGTCCCTCTGGGTTCTTCTGGCTGGTCTAAAAATGAAATTGACAAGAGACAGATTAACACGAGAAAAACCACATAGAAATATAACAACATGTATACATGGAAGAGGGCTCCTCAGGTGGGGCTGGTGATAAGGAACCTTCCTGCCAACGCAAGAGACTTAAGAGATACAGGTTCAATCCTTAGGTTGGGAAGATCCCCTGGAAAAGGACATGGCAACCCACTCCAGTATTCTTGTCTGGAGAATCCCATGGACAGAGGAGTCTGGTGGGCTATAGTCCATGGGTTCACAAAAGAGTTGGACACAACTTAGGGACTGAAACAGCAATCAACTTGTATAAATAAATTGTCACCAAGTACACAGGTCTTACACTTTGTACCTTTATAAAATCTGTTGAGATTTTAAAAACAAACTTGGAAATTTCCTGTTAATTTTTATCTTGCATAGTAGTTGCACTTTCAAATACAATACAGGACCACATTTTATTTTTCCCTTGGAAAGTAGCTAGAGTAAAACAGAAGATGCACCCTCCCAGTATATAGTAAACTGTTTAATTATACGTAACCTCGGGGAAGTTTTAGAAATCTGGAAATGGGAAGAAAAGCAAGATGTACTCCTATCCTGTTAAGTTAGCAGCTGTAACCTAAAAATATTTCTTGCACCAAATATATGTTCCTTTATGAGTTATTATTGCAATTGTGAAAAGCCTTTTTTACTGTTTTCTGAATTTTATTCCATATATCAAATCTAACTGTGTGGTGGACTGATCAGGGCTCATGTCATGAAATCTTGTGCCTTTAATAAGTGTCAGTATGGTGATCTCAAGGAAGTGGGATGGATTCACTGCAAGAAATTCTGCTCCTGATATTTCAGTATCTGTTTGCTGTTATAAGAGCTGAATTCTCCCTTGCTCACATGACCTCCTGGGTAGTGTGTTCAGCTGTCAATACATGGTGTGAATAGAATATGTATCAAAGGAACGTACTTGCAGAGGAAAAGAGGCTGCACGCAGTGAATCCTGAAAGGCGCTAAGGATAACCGTGGTTTTATATTTTTTAAAGGATGGTTTGTAGTTCTAATCCTATTTTTTCACCACATGATATGCTGTGTTTTCTTTTTATTCTTTCTTCTTTCTTTCTTTCTAGTTCCCTGACCAGGGATCAAACTCACATCCTCTGCAGAGGAAGTACAGAGTCTTAACCACTGGCCCACTGGGTATGTCCTGCAGCGTACACTTTTCTTACAGAATGTGCTCATGCACTATCGGAGCCCCCTACTTTTCCCCAAGCAAACCTTTGTCTCTGCCTTTCCATTTCCTACAAATGGAACTTTTGATGCTATTATGTTAATTCTTCTTGATTTGCACTGGACAATATGGTAGCCATTAACCACACTGAACTTTTTAATTTTAATGGAAATAAAATGTAATGAAAAGTTCAGCTCCTTCCATTGCATACTTCCCAGAAGAGAATACTAGAGTGGGCAGCCATTCTCTTTTCCAGGGAGTCTTCCCAATCCAGGGATAGAACCCAGGTCTTCTGCATTGGCAGGTGGATTCTTTACCACTGAGCCACTAGGAAAGTCTGGTGAGTGCTCTCAGTTCAGTTCAGTCGCTCAGTTGTGTCTGACTCTTTGCGACCCCATGAATCCCAGCACGCCAGGCCTCCCTGTCCATCACCAACTCCCGGAGTTCACTCAGACTCACGTCCATCGAGTCAGTGATGTCATCCAGCCATCTCATCCTCTGTTGTCCCCTTCTCCACCTGCCCCCAATCCCTCCCATCAGAGTCTTTTCCAATGAGTCAACTCTTCCCATGAGGTGGCCAAAGTACTGGAGTTTCAGCTTTAGCACCATTCCTTCCAAAGAACACCCAGGACTGATCTCCTTTAGAATGGACTGGTTGGATCTCCTTGCAGTCCAAGGGACTCTCAAGAGTCTTCTCCAACACCACAGTTCAGAAGCATCAATTCTATGGTGCTCAGCTTTCTTCACAGTCCAACTCTCACATCCATACATGACCACTGGAAAAACCATAGCCTTGACTAGACGGACATTTGTTGGCAAAGTAATGTCTCTGCTTTTCAATATGCTATCTAGGTTGGTCATAACTTTTCTTCCAAGGAGTAAGCGTCTTTTAATTTCACGGCTGCAGTCACCATCTGCAGTGATCTTGGAGCCCAAAAAAATAAACTCTGACACTGTTTCCACTGTTTCCCCATCTATTTCCCATGAAGTGATGGGA
>SJYX01013847.1:0-11085 GCA_006410675.1 Oreotragus oreotragus | reverse complement strand
GCTGCTGCTGCTAAGTCGCTTTAGTCGTGTCTGACTCTATGTGACCCCAGAGACGCCAGCCCACCAGGCTCCCCCGTCCCTGGGATTCTCCAGGCAAGAACACTGGAGTGGGTTGCCATTTCCTTCTCCAATGCATGAAAAGTCAAAGTGAAGTTGCCCAGTCATGTCTGACTCTTCGCGACCCCATGGACTGCAGCCCACCAGGCTCCTCCGTCCATGGGATTTTCCAGGCAAGAGTACTGGAGTGGGGTGCCATTGCCTTCCCCGCAGATACACACTACTATATATAAAACAGACAAACAACAGCATCCTACTGAATAGCCCCGGGAACTATATTCAATATTTTGTAATAATATATAATGGGAAAAAATCTAATGTATATAAGTGTATATATATATATATACCTGAATCACTTTGCTGTACAGCTGAAACTAACATAAAGTTGTCAGTCCTGCAAACCCTAGAGCTTGTGCTCTGCAGCAAGAAGCCGCCACAGTGAGAAGCCTGAGCACAGCAACCGGAGAGGGGCCTCCACTCTCCACACTAGAGAGGAGCCTGCTCAGCAGTGAAGACCCCGCACAGCCAAAAGTAAATAAGTATTCATGCCAATGTATGCCAAAACCAACAGAGTACTTAAAGTAAAATACAGTAAAATGGAAGCTCTAAAAAAACAAATAAATAAAATTAAAAAAAAAAAAACATAAAAAGAAAAAAGAAAATGGTTAGACTGCCATATGATTGGGTCCCCAGCTGGAATACTTGGTGGGTTTCTAAGGCGCACAACTAGTTTGAAACTTAAGGAATGTAAATACTTTATCCTTGCTCATTGAGAATAATTCCCTCTCTCCATTCTTTTATTTTTTAATATCTGAATGACCTATATGTTAAAATGATTAGATACAGACAAAAGTAGAGTTAAATTGATGGATAGTGGGGATAATGTTTAGCCAGGAAGCAATAAATACCAGAAAGCTCTCTCTCTCTTAAGTAATCTTAGGCTGAAGAATGACTTGCCCCAGGGACTTCCCTGGCAGTCCAACGGTTGGGCCTCCAACACTTCCACTTTCATGGGTTCAAGCCTGGGTCCAGGAACTAGGATTTTGCATGCTACAGCAAGACAAAAAGTCTTGATAACACACCAGAAACAACTTAATTAAAAATAAAATAAGAATGACTGTTTGAGACCATCACTTTCATGTTATTAAACCAGTTAAGGAAGAAGTACTATTATTTTTGTGCTATGAAGTCATCTACCGCCCTACACAATGCTGACCTGTCACTCTTGACAACACAGACATATAAACTGTAGGGCAGAAGGAAAACCCATCATGTGACCAATGGGAGATTTACCTTCAACAGAAACTGCTCTTCTATGTAATACCTTTCCAAGTACATAGACAACTAGAGAATCTTATTTCTAGCAACATTTACATCATCATCTCAAAATTCCACAACTTTTTCAGAAATTAGAAATATAAATCAACTGCTGCTGCTGCTGCTGCTGCTGCTAAGTCGCTTCAGTCGTGTCCAACTCTGTGCGACCCCATTGACGGCAGCCCACCAGGCTCCCCCGTCCCTGGGATTCTCCAGGCAAGAACACTGGAGTGGGTTGCCATTTCCTTCTCCAATGCATGAAAGTGAAAAGTGAAAGTGAAGTCGCTCAGTCATGTCCAACCCTCAGGGACCCCATGGACTGCANCTTAAGGGCCAACACTGGAGAAAAATGCTTCCAGGAACAGTTCAGGAAACATTGTTCAAATACCTATTGCCATGTGACATGGGTGAATTTGATATATTCAGTAAACATCCTCATGAGTGGAGGAGGTTTGTTCAGTTTAAAGATTTAGCCTTGGAAATCCCTGAACTCTCAGAGACCTCTCATAAAGTTACCTAGTATCTTACACTTGTTTATAAGTAGAAATATGAATCAATATCTTTCAGTGTTTCTTCATGGGGACATCTCTGATATGCTGGATAAGAAAGATCCTTGTTAGGTAGGACTGTTCTATGCTCTGCAAGAAACTTAACACTACTGGACCCTTCCAGTAGTGCTCACCTAAGGCAGTAGTTCTCTCCAAGCATTGTGACAGCCAACCATGCCTCCAGATCTATCCAAACTCTTTCTTGCATGGGTGAGGCGTAACAAAAATGAGCACACTTAATTGAGAATAATTTTTAGTATGATCATTCACATAACTTCTAAAATATATTCATGTCTCCAATATACTTAATACTCCATCCCTGATTTCCTACTGATCAAAGCAAGGCAGGAGTTGCACAGGTTATGACAACTTATTCCCCCTCTCAAAATCACTTGTACTCTTAACAGAGGTAAGTAAAATGTTAGAAGAAATCAATATTTGCATTAACTACTGAATAAATATACATTTAAAAAATATTACTTTTGATATGCTTTTACATTTGCTGTTTTAAGTTACACATGCAGAACTAAAACTGAAATAAAAGTTTAATTTCAATTAAAATTATGAATAATTCTTCTGAAAAATGACTGCAACTCTTAGAAAAAACCAGGACTAACAGACACTTTAAACTGAATAAAAATGTAAAATGTATGCTTTAAATCAATTAATTGCTTATTAGGTATAGTAAGCTATTGAAAACTTTCTTTTATATTATGAATAGTTCTTGAATATTTTCAAATGACTTTTCTCATTTTATCAAAATGGTCGTACAGACCAAAATATTATGAGAATGAAGACCAATCATTTTTTATTTTAATGATAACAAGAATGGTGAGTCACAAGGAAGTCCACAATGCATGGGAGGTCTTGCCTTTCTTTACTCACCATGACATTTAATCTCACTGCAACAAGAAGATACAAATCAGTAAAATAAATGATTCAAATACATCAAGCAGTAAGGGCTTCCACAACACAGTATTTCTTGAGTCAAAAAGAAATATAAACAAAGTCCTAATTTATGATGAAAACCTAGCCTTTTCTGTTTGAAATAACTGCTCTGGCAGGTTTTTTATTATATTGTTTTGAAGAAGTCCAGCATTCCTACCTTTCCTCTCTATGCTCATCTGCCACCAACCTGTTTTTGTTTTTTTCCTTTTTAAAGAATATTTGTTAAGCATTTTTGTACCCATAGCACTGGCACTCTGAATTATGGCAGGGTGAAAAGTGAAGAAAAGGGGAAATGTACATTAAAACAATGAGATACCACTACACTATTACAATGGCCAAAATGTGAATACTGACATCAAACGCTGGGGAGGTGTAGAGCAAAGGTCACTCTCATACATTGCCAGTGGGGATGGAAAATGGTACAGCCACTTTGGAAGACAGTTTGGTGGTTTCTTAAAAAACTAAACATATTCTTATCATGTAACCCTGTCGATCCTTGGTATTTACTTGAACGAGTAGAAAACTTAAGGTTCACAGAAAAATCTGTACATAGATTTTACAGCAGCTTTTTTTTAATTGTCAAAACTTGGGGGCAACCAAGATGTCCCTTAGTGATGAATGGATCAAGTACTGTATAACAGATAACAGTATTATTCAGTGATAAAAAGAAATGATGTATTAGGCCATAAAAAGACACAGAGAAATCTTAGATGCGTGTTAAGTAAAAATTGCCAATCTGAAAAGGCTACCTAGTGTATGATTCTAACTACATGATATCTGGAAAATGCAAAATTATGGAGATGGTAAAAAGATCAGTGGTTGTCAGGGATGAGGTGTGTATAGGGATGAGTATACAGAGCACAGTGAAAGAAGTTTTAGGGCAGTGAAAATACTCAGTAACTTATTATAATGATTGGATATATGTCATTATACTTTGGTCAAACCTATAGAATGTACAGACTAATGTAAAGAGTAAAGACTAATGTAGAGATAGGTTCAGGCTTGGTAAAAAATGTTACCATTCTGGTTAGTGACACTGATAATGGCATAGGTTATGCATATGTGGGGTCAGGGGTTATATGAGAAATCTCTGTAACTTCCTCTTAATTTTGTTGTGAATGTAGAACTGCTCTAAAATAGTCCTTCAAGAAATGAAGGAAAACAAGAAAAGAGGACTGATTATTTTTTTTTTAAGCCACACTATTTTTTCAAATAGCTTATTTTCTGGAAAACAGAAACAAATCTTAAGAAAGAACTACATAAACCAGACATGTTGCAAGTAATAAAGTCTCAAGTGGTCGAGTGGGATAGTAGAAAGAACACTAAACTTGAAGTCTTGGGATCAGATCCCAATTTCTGTGTGAAACTGGGCATGGCATTTATGTTTAGTTAGTTTCTAAGTCCTAGTTTTCCTCTAAAAATTAATAATAATAACCTTTCTCTTATTAGAGTTGTTTTGAGAGCCAATGAGCTAAACTGCTGCAAACACTAGCTTTGTATAATGACTGGCACACATAACTAGCCACCCAGTAAATGTTTTTTTTTCCATATAGTCTGGGAATGAAAAATAAGGCAGGATCACTATGTGTGTTTCATTAATTTGCCTAAAGATCATAATCTACAGGGTGAAAACATCTGATACAGGAAAGCAGGACAGGAAAACCTATTTCTGCCATTCCACTCTCCACTTTCTGTATTATTTTGTGGCACCCAGTGAAGATAAAGGCCATCTCATGGCTAGGCATTAGTGGTAGTAACCGAATTCAGAACATAGTATGTACCACATTAGGAAGATGGCTTGGAAGGGCAGTTACATCCAGAAGAGCCAAAAATAGAAAGAAGATAAGAATGATAAGAAATTATCTAGATAGGCAGTTATATAGGGCAAGGTTTCTCAACTATTTCTCAACTATACATTTTGGGGGAGATAATTCTTTTCTATGGGAGGCTGTCCAGTGCATTGTCTGATGCATAGCAGCATTCCTAGCCTCTTATCATATTGCACCCATAACCACCCTAAAAGTCACTAGACATTGCCAAATGTTCATTCAGGAGAAAAAACTATCCTTGCTTGAGAACCACTGATTTAGATGGTAATGCAATGGCACCCCACTCCAGTACTCTTTGCCTGGAAAATCCCATGGACGGAGGAGCCTGGTAGGCTGCAGTCCATGGGGTCGCTTAGAGTCGGGCACGACTGAGTGACTTCACTTTCACTTTTCACTTTAATGCATTGGAGAAGGAAATGGCAACCCACTCCAGTGTTCTTGCTTGGAGAATCCCAGGGACGGAGGACCCTGGTGGGCTGCTGTCTATGGGGTTGCACAGAGTCGGACACGACTGAAGCGACTTAGCAGCAGCAGCAGAGGGGAAAAAGAGAATAAGGTAACTAATAATACTGTCCAAAAAGATTCACAGTTAAAACAGGGCACAATCTAAAAAGATTTATCAACAACAACAAAAAGATATATGTTTATATGAATCATGTCTGGGGAAAACTATCAGCAGGAATTCTCAAATAGATAATATAGTATCTACTTCATATTATAGAAGAATGATGAACGTAATGTAATGACTGTGTCAAAGGTCAGAGACAGAGAAGGGACTAATGGATTGGGTGGAAGTAGACACAAATATGGGACTGAGTCAGCTCAGAGGTAACTTTTCCAGTGTAACAATTTAAGATTTCTCCTTAATCCCCCCCCCCAAAACAATAAATGAGCAATACAAAGTAGTGGATTTTGCCCCATTTGATAAGTGGGCAGGTGGATAGACAGGACAAATCCAATTAAAAATATAGGAAGTATTTCTGTCATGTTTTCCCTTACTGAACAATCAATGAGCCCAAATCATTTATTGAATAGTCAATCCTTATCATAATACTAGCTCTGTTATATTCTAAGTTACCAACCACATAAATATTCTTGGGCTATCTTGTTTCACTGGTCAATCTATTTATCTTTGTGCCAGTATATTGCTGTATTTAATTACTAAAACTTCATACCAAATCTTCACATCTGGTAGGTAAAGTCTCCCCACTTCATTATTCTTCTTTCATTACCTTTATTTCTTTATTAAAACTGTTTTGTTTCATTTTGTTTGATAACTTTAATTTCTGAGATTTTTGCAAATCTTACTCTCTTGAATATGGTTTCTGATACTCATTTATGACATCTTACTTTTAAATTTTTGATTGTAAACTCATTAAAAAAAACTACCTGTGGGAATTTTTTGAGTCCTGTATTGAATGTAGAGGGGATTTATGTTTGCTTCTGCCAGGTACTTGAGGGATTTTAAACTTAGGACCACTGTAAATTCTTGCTTTAATTTTATCATTTGTAACACCTAAGTAGTGTGAATTTCAGTAGCAAATCCACAAGATCAGCTCGTGGTCAATAGTGATTAGGGAGATATTCTTTTCACTATATTCAGTGCTAAGGTTTGACCCAATCATTTTTTACTTGCAGTGCTGTGGGAGGTGACAGGCTGATTTTATTATGTACTCCTTTTACAATGAAGGTATGGAGATTTGGAAGTCTATGCTGAGGGGACCTCATGCTTAAACATAAGGATTTTGAGTGTCTTCTGTTCCTCTTTCAATAAGCAACACATATGTGAAAACTCAAGCCCAGGGTTTACCAGTTTCAATAAATACTCTAAGGCATACATGACTGAACTGCATTTCTACCTAAGTTTTTTGTTGTTGTTGTGGTTTGTTTGCTTTAACCTCTTAGGCTGAACAACCATCACCAACTTCCACATCATTTTTCTAGTTCACAGTTGCATGTAAACACTATTTTTAAACTATCACATCCTTTTTACTCATTTATACTGAGATGTTAGGATATGTAGTTTGCCATACTAACAAGATGTAAAGGTTAAATTTTCTTTTTTTCCTTCGGCTTTATCTATCTTATATTAATTTATTTAAAATATATCATTTTTTTCCCTAGTTTAAAAAACCCAGTTACTCACATTGAAAAAAACCTCAAATTATTAGGAGAATAAAAAGTAAAAAGTTGCATCCCTCCACCCCAACTCAAAATAACTCTACTAAAAAGACATTTAATAATTTGTTCTCATCTGATATATATTTTTATTTTTACAAAGTAGTATTATAAGTGAAGTCGCTCAGTCGTGTCCGACTCTTTGCGACTCCGTGAACTGAAGCCCACCAGGCTCCTCCGTCCTTTTATTCCCCTACTGTCTTTATCATTGTTTTAAAAAATAAACACTGTATCAGGTAGAATTTAACATGTTAATTATAGCTCTTCNTATAAGTGAAGTCGCTCAGTCGTGTCCGACTCTTTGCGACTCCGTGAACTGAAGCCCACCAGGCTCCTCCGTCCTTTTATTCCCCTACTGTCTTTATCATTGTTTTAAAAAATAAACACTGTATCAGGTAGAATTTAACATGTTAATTATAGCTCTTCATCAAAAAACTTTTCAAAAGGAAACACTATTTTGCAAACCTTGAATTTGTTTCTCTTTTGTTCAGTTTAGAATCCTACTTTCTGAAAGATACCCTGAAAGTGTATTTTAACAGACTTTATTGAATATGAAATGTTTGATTGCAGATTTTCACTATTTCACTTACATTATTTATTAATACATAATTTAAATAGACGCAACATGACATCTTTCCAAGGTCTGACATACTCATTTCTTTTTTATAGATTCCATCATCAGGGGTTACTAGCACCAGTGGACTGAGGATTTTATAAGTCATTAGGTATAGTGGGACTTCAAAATATTCTCAGTATGCACAATACACTACATAACTTATTCCAAAGATGCTAAGTAGATTTAAAGGGCTTCCCTCATAGCTCAGTTGGTCAAGAACCTGCCTGCAATGCAGGAGACCTGGGTTAGATTCCTGGGTTGGTAGATTCCCCTGGGTGAAGGAAATGGCAACCCACTCCAGTATTCTTGCCTAGAGAATAGCATGGACAGAAAAGTCTGGCAGGCTACAACTCACAGGTTTGCAAGAGTCAGACACAACTTAGCAACTAAAGAGAGAAAGATAGATATCTGTTATTTGTGACTAATTGTGGCAGCTGTGTGAGGCTGGAGTGATGGCTGCATGGTGCAGGAATTACTTTGAGGAGATACCCCATGTCAAGGGCAAAGGAAAAGCCCCAGCGAGATGGCAGGAGGGGCAAGATCAAGTTCAGAATCAAACACTGCCAGAGATGCTCAGAGGGCTCAAACAAACCTTGTGTGCACCAGGGCCCAGACACCGCACAGAGACTGAGACAGAACTGTGTGTGAGTGTCTCCTGTGGAGCTACGGGTCAGCAGTGGACTGCCGCAGGGCAGGGGCTCTGGTGGCAGTAGACCTGGGTACGGCATAAGCCCTCCTGGAGGAGGTTGGCATTAACCCCACCACAGAGCAGCCAGAACTTACACAGGACTGGGAAACAGACTCTTGGAGGGCACACACACACAAAAACCTTGTGCACACCAGGACTCAGGAGAAAGGAGCAGGGATCCCATAAGAGATTGACCCAGACTTGCCGTGAGTGTCCAGAAGTCTCTGACAGAGGCATGGGTGGTGGTGGCCTACTGCAATGTTGGGGGCACTGTATGCAGNAGGGCACACACACACACAAAAACCTTGTGCACACCAGGACTCAGGAGAAAGGAGCAGGGATCCCATAAGAGATTGACCCAGACTTGCCGTGAGTGTCCAGAAGTCTCTGACAGAGGCATGGGTGGTGGTGGCCTACTGCAATGTTGGGGGCACTGTATGCAGCAGTACATGTGTGGGACTTTTTAAAAGAGGTTGCCGTTATCTTCATTACCTCCGCCATACTTTGGCCTCAGGTCAAATAATGGAGGGAACAGAGCCCTGCCCATCAACAGAAAATTGGATTAAAGATTTACTGAGCATGGCCCCAATGATGAAAACAAGACCCAGTTTCCCCCTCAGTCAGTCTCTCCTATCAGGAAGCTTCCATAAGCTTCTTATCCTTCTCCACCAGAGGGCAGACAGAATGAAAACCTCAATCACAGAAAACTAACCATTCTGATCACGTGGAATACAGCCTTGTCTAACTCAATGAGACTGAGCTATGCCATGTAGGGGCACCCAAGACGGATGGGTCATGGTGGAGAGTTCTGACAAAACATAGTCCACTGGAGAAGGGAATGGCAAACCATTTCAGTATTCTTGCCTTGAGAACCCCATGAATAGTATGAAACCCATCAACAGAAAATTGGATTAAAGATTTACTGAGCATGGCCCCAATGATGAAAACAAGACCCAGTTTCCCCCTCAGTCAGTCTCTCCTATCAGGAAGCTTCCATAAGCTTCTTATCCTTCTCCACCAGAGGGCAGACAGAATGAAAACCTCAATCACAGAAAACTAACCATTCTGATCACGTGGAATACAGCCTTGTCTAACTCAATGAGACTGAGCTATGCCATGTAGGGGCACCCAAGACGGATGGGTCATGGTGGAGAGTTCTGACAAAACATAGTCCACTGGAGAAGGGAATGGCAAACCATTTCAGTATTCTTGCCTTGAGAACCCCATGAATAGTATGAAAAGGCAAAAAGATAGGACACTGAAAGATGAACTCCCCAGGTTGGCAGATGCCCAATATGCTACTGGAGATCAGGGGAGAAATAATGCCAGAAAGAATGAAGAGATGGAGCCAAAGCAAAAACACCACCTAGTTGTGGATGTGACTGTTGATTGAAGTAAAGTCTGATGCTGTAAAAAGCAATAATGCATAGGAACCTGTAATGTTAGGTCTGTGAATCAAGGTAAATTGGAAGTGGTCAAACAGGAGATGGCAAGAGTGAACATCGACATTTTAGGAATCAGTGAACTACAATGGACTGGAGTGGGTGAATTTAACTCAGATGACCATTATTTCTACTTCTGTGGGCATGAATCCCTTTGAAGAAATGGAGTAGCCATCACAGTCAAAAAAGAGTCCAAAATGCAGTACTTGGATTATTTCTCAAAAATGACAGAAAGATCTCCGTTCATTTCCAATGCAATCCACTCAATATCACAGTAATCCAAGTCTATGCCTCAACCAGTAACGCTGAAGAAGCTGAAGCTGAATGGTTCTATGAAGACCTACAAGAACTTTTAGAGCTAACACCCAAAAAAGATGTTGTTTTCATGATAGGGGACTAGAATATAAAAGTAGGAAGTCAAGAGATATCTGAAGTAACAGGCAAATATGGCCTTGGAGTATAAAACAAAGCAGGTAAACGGCTAACAGAGTTTTCCCAAAAGAATGCACTGGTCACAGCAAACACCCTCTTCTAACAACAAAAGAGAAGCCTCTACGTGGACATCACCAGATGGGCAATACTAAAACCAGATTGACTATATTCTTTGAAGCCAAAGATGGAGAAACTCTATACAGTCAGCAAAAACAAGACTGGGAGCTGACTGTGGCTCAGATCATGAGCTCCTTATTGCCAAATTCAGACGTAAATAGAAGAAAGCAGGGAAAACCACTAGACCATTCAGGTATGACCAAAATCAAATCCCTTACAATTATAAAGTGGACATGACAAATAGATTCAAGGAATTAGATCGGATAGACAGAATGTCTGAAGAACTATGGACGGAGGTTGGTGACATTGTACAGGAGGCAGTGACCAATACCGTCTACAAAAAAAGAAATGCAAAAAAGCAAAATAGTTTTCCAAGGAGGCCTTACAAACAGCTGAGAAAAGAAAATATGCAGAAGGCAAAGGAGAAAAGGAAAGATATACTCATATGAATGCAGAGTTCCAAAGAATACCAAGAAAAGATAAGAAAGCCTTCCTCAGTGATCAGTGCAAAGAAACAGAAGAAAACAAGAGAATGGGAAAGACTAGAGTTCTCTTCAAGAAAATTAGAGACACCAAGGGAACATTTCATGCAAAGATGGGCACAATAAAGGACAGAAATGGTATAGACCTAACAGAAGCAGAAGATATTAAGAAGAGATGGCAAGAATACACAAAAGAACTATACAAAAAATATCTTCATGACTCAGATAACCACAATGGTGTGATTACTCACCTAAAGCCAGACATCCTGGAATGCAAAGTCAAGTGGGCCTTAGAAGGCATCACTATGAACAAAGCTAGTGGAGGTGATGGAATGCCAGTTGAGCTATTTCAAATCCTAAACATGATGCTGTGAAAGTGCTATACTCAATATGCCAGCAAATCTGGAAAACTCAGCAGTGGCCACAGGACT
>SJYX01013846.1:0-11946 GCA_006410675.1 Oreotragus oreotragus | reverse complement strand
GAAGCCTGAAACTTGTGTTTCTGACAAGCATCACTGGAGACTTGGACCACTGGCAAGTTTCGGCAGAATCATCTTATGACCAGAAACATGTTCACCACCAAGCATATTTGGCAGAGGTCATGGGGATGGAGGGGTTCCCTTCTCCAGGGGATCCTCCTGACCCAGGGATTGAACCTGGATCTCCCGCATGGCAGGCAGATTCTTTACCATCTGAACCACTAGGGAAGTCCAACATGAGCCTTAATCCTCTGGCCCATCTGTCTTACTGGCCTCTTCAGCCTACAGGAAATGGTTCCCTCCTGTTGCTTCTTCCAATATCTAGAGTCACACTATTACAATCATGGATCTTATAAAACTATATATTATATGAATCGTTTGGAGGAATCTAGTCGCCATTATTTTTTTCACTGACTCAATCCTGTTAAAGAGAAACAAGAATCTTGTAAAATAAGCAGAATACGGGTAATACAGTTACTGACATCAGCCAGGTGCTCAGTGAGTAAGTAGCATTATCATCTAAGGAGTTACATGGCTTGCACAGGGAAAATTCCTCTTTATGGTGGTTCAGGCATTTCTGCCCTTGGGGAGCGTGGTTAACACATAGTGCAGATGCACAATGCACACCAGAGGGGAGGGGGAGGCCAAGGGGCAGAGAAAAATGTTATGTTGAAATTTTTCTTGCCTTGCTTTAATATATGAGTTTTATTTCATTCCTTCTTAAGTTTTTCCTGAGGGCTCCTGGGAGCCCTCCTCCTCCACCTCACCTGCTTCTGGGTGAAGATCACATGCTTCATCCCAGTACAGGAGTGAGGGGCAGCAGTGGGTGGTGGTGGGGGGCCCTTCCCCTCCCCTTCTCCACAGTTCTGCTTGCCTGGAGCCCCTCTGGCCCTGGTGATGCCAGGATGCTGCACTCTGAGGCTTTGTGGCTGAGACCGGGAGATCTGTGGGGCCTTCACTGCCACCAGTTACTGTAAAGGGTTTTTGGTCTCCATGCAAGGGAGCACACGGGCACACACACATGTATACACACACACACGCACACGCACGCACACATACACACGTGCACTGAGCATGCTCACAAAATATATCTTTCTAGAGAGGCATCCAGGTGCTGTCATGNCGCCAGGATGCTGCACTCTGAGGCTTTGTGGCTGAGACCGGGAGATCTGTGGGGCCTTCACTGCCACCAGTTACTGTAAAGGGTTTTTGGTCTCCATGCAAGGGAGCACACGGGCACACACACATGTATACACACACACACGCACACGCACGCACACATACACACGTGCACTGAGCATGCTCACAAAATATATCTTTCTAGAGAGGCATCCAGGTGCTGTCATGGCCCCTTTAAGAGTTAGGGGACAGAAAGTTGGCACTGGGGTGGGGCCCAACATCGTGTCACAGGCTGGCTCACACCCATAGGCTCTGGTTCAGGGGTGGGTGGGAGTCAGTGGGAGGGGCTCCCAGAGACCCAAGTTTGGGTGAGGGTGGAAATTGGCTAGGACTGTTCTGAGCTCTAGGCAAATCTGGGGCAATTAGAGTATGCAGATTTTGTTTTGGGAGGTTTATATTTTCTTTCATTTTTATGTGGAGGTTAAAAAGGACATTGTAAATGGAGAAGTGAAGAGGGTTTTCTCTACAATTGACAGCAGGATCTTTGGGAACCAGAAGCTCCAGAAAAAATTTTAAATTATATGTATTTTATAGATCACATTGTGTCTGAGTCCAAGAGAATCAAGAAGCTGCAGCAGGAAGCGGTCAGCACACAGAAACACACGTGTGTGCCCCCTCATACTCCAGCGATACAGTTTCTTTGACAATGGAAGCAGCAACCCCCACCCTCTTATGAAGAAACCTGCCCAAGAGAACTTAAAGAGAAATTTCTCCTTTAAGCAGAGTCACCCAGTAATTTTTGCCCTCCTGATCAGAAGATAGGAAAAACAGAAAAGAAAAGAAATCCCAGGCTAACACACCTTAAGGCTGCAGGAGCCACACTCTTCTCCCTGCAGAGGCAGTATCTGCTGTTTTGATCACTGAGGCAGGAGGCCCACATCGCTGCCCCTCACCCACTGCAGTCAGGTGTCTTAAAGTTTTTGTGTTGCTTCACCAACTCTTACTTTGATTCCCCAGAGAGTAGCTGGGATGGACAGTATCTACCCCGGCTTCCTCTAAGATGGCCTCTAGGCAGCAGGTGTTTAGTGAGCCTGAACAAGTTCTAGAGCCAGTCTCAGGTGGGGCTGGAGCACCCCACCTGGGGCCCAGGGCCCAGGGCCCAGGGTCTCTGCTTCAAGACTCCTGCCATTGAAAATTACAGACCTCCGGAGATTTTAGTTTAAGTTAAAGGGCAGGTGCCTTGTACACTCCCCTCCCATGGGAGATGGGGGGCCGAATCATACAGAGGGCTGTGTGCTGTGCAGTCAGCACCTTAGGAGGCAGGAGGGGGCAGTGGACAGAGAAGGGAGGAGTCTCAGGTCCTGATGGATCAGAAGAAGGAAGATGGGGAGAGGTGGTCAGGACACAGGAGACGAGAAAACCAAGGACGACCAGAAAAGGGACAGAAAGCAGAAAATGTAGAAAAGATGAGAGAAGCAAGAGAAAGAAGCAAAACAGGACTTGGGCAACCACACTAAGCAGGAAGGAGACAGAGCAGAAGGAGGGAAGGGGACACAAGACATGCCGGTTTGATCCCTGGGTCGGAAAGATCCCTGGGAGAATGAAATGGCAACGCACTCCAGTATTCTTGCCTGGGAAATCCCATGGACAGCGGAGCCTGGCAGGAGGCAGTCCATAGGGTCTCAGGACTGGACACGACTGAGTGACCAAACCACCACCGCGACCACAGCCGCTCCAGAGTGATTCTCTCCGCCCATCACCCTTGACCTCATCAGGAGACCTGTCTTATCCCAAACCTCACAGCTGGGCTGGGTCTGGCCTCACACATGAACCTTTTGTATCTCTCTGGGCTGTGAGTGCCATTATCTATGGAGAAAATATTTCAAAATAGAAAACAAATACTTGAAAAATTCTTTTTTAACAAAATCTGACCTGAAGACACATGAGATAAGTTATGATCTTTGTTATTTCACTTGTGACTATTCAAAAGTTCAGTTGTAGAAACACTAATGTGTCTGATTACAAGGTGCTTTCAGACCCCAGTGGAGTCTGATGTCATAGAGAGTAAATGCACCATGTCACCTGTCTGAAGCTGAAAAATTCTGGATTCTAAAGAATATCTGACCCCAAAGGTTTCAGAAAAGGGACTGTGGATTGTGCTGCTAACTCCACTTTACAGATGAGAAAACTAAGGCTTGGTGAATCAAGTGCCTTCCCTAAGGTCAAAAGATTGGAAGGGGAACCCCATATGGAAATGCCAAAGCTGTGAGTTTGAACACTTTGCTCTATAGCCCACACATCAGCAGGGCCCGTACTCCACTTTACAGATGAGAAAACTAAGGCTTGGTGAATCAAGTGCCTTCCCTAAGGTCAAAAGATTGGAAGGGGAACCCCATATGGAAATGCCAAAGCTGTGAGTTTGAACACTTTGCTCTACAGCCCACACATCAGCAGGGCCCGCGGGTGGGAGGCCAGGACCAAAGCCCTGGGCTCTGGGATGCAGGACATGCCTTCAGGGCCATGACCGCCTTCCACAGCCCCTGAAGACACATGAGTCCTGGCCTCTCCTCCCTGCAGCCATCACTAGGAGGTACCATCTGAGGGGACACAGCCCCCACCAGAGGAGGGCGGCTTCAAGGGTGCACAAGGAGCCCTGGGGTAAGAGCAAGGCCGTGGGGACATGAGAAGTAGGGACTGTTGTGAATCCCCTCCCCCATTTTTGCCTTCACGTGACTCTTCTTCACTGAGGAAGGGAGACCCCAATCCAGCATGACTCCAAGGTGGGGCCACACTGAGGAAGCACAGACTAGATTAACATAGTGTTGGGCTCCAAAGCTGCCATCCAGGTGGGAGTCTGGAAAGGTCTAGGAGAAGTCCTACCTGAGTGAGGATTTTCCTGGCCTGGGCGACTGGTCAGCAGCTTCCAAGCCAGGAAAGAAGGGATTGGAAATGAACAAGGATGCTGTGTCTGATGCTGACGTGGAGCCTTTCAGGGCATCCCAGGGAGGGGGTGGGAATGGACGGATGATCACCCCCTTTTAAGGGCAGGAGCTGAAAGAGGAGGCCCCTGCAGGATGCCTGGGAAGCAACAGCCCTGAGAATGCACCCGGGACTGGGGTGGGGGTGCGGGCAGAGTGGAGATGACGGGGTGGGGGGGCCGCGGATTGCAATGAATATACAGTTCAGTCATTCAGTTGTGTCTGACTCTTTGCGACCCCATGGACTGCAGCACGCCAGGCTTCCCTGTCCATCACCAACTCCCAGAGCTTGCTCCAACTCTTGTCCATCGAGTTGGTGATGCCATCCAACTATCTCATCCTCTGTCGTTCCCTTCTCCTCCTGCCTTCAATCTTTCCGAGCATCAGGGTCTTTTCCAGTGAGTCAGCTCTGCATAGGTGCCCAGGAGTGGGATTGCAGGGTCATTGTTATTGCTCAGTTGCTAAGTTGTGTCCAACTCTTTGTGACCCCATGGACTGCAGCATGTCAGGCTTTCCTGTCCTTCACCAAGGAGTGTCAAAGGTCAGCAGCTGCAGCAGCACAAGATTCAGCCTCCCCAGAGGCAGATGCCTTTGAGTTGTTGTTCAGTCGCTCAGTTTTATCCAACTCTTCCCAACCCCATGAACTGCAGCACGCCAGGCCTCCCTGTCCTTCACCACCTCCCAGAGCTTTCTCTAACTCATGTCCATTGAATGAGTGATGCCATCCAACCTTCTCAACCTCTGTCTTGTCCTCCTCCTGCTGTCAGTCTTTCAGAGTCTTTTCCAGTGAATCAGTTCTTCACATCAGGTGGCCAGCATAGTGGAGCTTCAGCCTCAGCATCAGTCCTTCCAATTAATATTCAGGGTTGATTTTCTTTAGGATTTACTGGTCACACTCCTCTGTCCAAGGGACTCTCAGGGGTCTTCTCCAGCACCACAATTTGAAAGCATCGATTCTTCGGCACTCAACCTTCTTATGGGCCAACTCTCACAGCCATACATGACTACTGGAAAAACCACAGCTTTAACTATATGGACCTCAGTAGAAAGCCATCGCTGAGATGTACCCAGAGGACTCGCAGTCACTTAGAGAGAAGCCCCTGGAATTTCCCTTCAGATAGGAAAGTGGGAGATATCCAATGAGAAACATTTCAAAAAAATGAGAGAAGGACCTTGAACTCAAACCCACGGGCCCAACAGCAGCCCCCTTATCCACCGCCCCACAGAAGGGGCAGGCTTGTGCTGAGTGCAGGGAGCTCACCGGAGTGGAGGGGCCCCAGGAGGTGGGCTGGACACTGAGAGCTGCGGCCGCACGTGGGGCTTCTAGCTCAGCGGATGTTTATGAAGCACCTGCTCGGGGCCAGGCTGGACCGGAGGCTGAGGACCCAGGTGAGCAATGCCGGGCAGATCCTTAAGAAACTCTTGGTTGAAGGGAGGTAGGGACATGACCAGACCATCAGCACATCTGCAGGCTGTGTCCACAGAGGGTGGGCAGGTGTCTGGAGCAGAGATGGAGGATGGGGAGCAGGCAGGACACCAGGTCTGAGTGGAGGGTGAAGGGTGTGTCTTAGCGGAAAAGGACACGAGATGGGAGCCCCAGCCCAAGGAGTGGGGTGCAGCTTGTCTGGGGAGCAGGAATGTGCAGGATGTGGGGATGGGGCTGAGTTTGGGCCCCTCTGTAGGGCTTGGGGCACCAGGGACCCAGGACAGAATGTCAGCTCCTAGACTCACTGAAGCGCCCTGTTCTCAACATGCTGAGCAAACAGCACTCTAGGAACATCTGTGTCCACGTTTCCCGGGCCCTGGGCTCCTGTCGGAACTGCTCCAGGCCCTCTGGGTCTGAGGCCAAGCCTGCAGCGCCCCACCCCCATTCAGCAGATGGGAGCCCATGGAGGGCACACGTGGCCTCAGGACCTGGATTCTGTGCCTGGCCCTGCCTGGGCCCCGGGCTCATGAGTGAAGCCCGGCCTGCTCCAGATACCTGCCGAGTCCAGGGTGTCAGGGGCCTGGGAGACTCACTTCTGACCCACTTCAGCCCTGGATGCCAGGGTGAGAGCAGGGAAGGCCCGGGTCACCTGGCGCCTAGATTCAGCCCCCAGCCCATCTCTGTTCCGTGTGTGCAGTACAGTGTCCTGGGACACAACTCGGTGGAAGACGCCAGGGCAGCCATGGAGCTCTACCGCATCTCCGGGAGATTTCAGTTGCAGCCTGAGAAGTTTAGTTGCAGCGTGTGGGATCTAGTTTCCTGACCAGGGATCGAACCTGGGCCCCTGCATTGGGTGTGTGGCGTCTTAGTCCTTGGACCACCAGGGAAGTCCTTACTTTTTATCTTTACATTTCATAAGAAGGAGTCAGTAAAAAATATTCCAAATAAGAAAAGAAACAAGCACCAATATAAGCATGATATATTGAAACTGTCTCTTATACACATCTCAGAGTGGAGATGACGGGGTGGGGGGGCCGCGGATCGCAATGAATATACAGTTCAGTCATTCAGTTGTGTCTGACTCTTTGCGACCCCATGGACTGCAGCACGCCAGGCTTCCCTGTCCGTCACCAACTCCCAGAGCTTGCTCCAACTCTTGTCCATCGAGTTGGTGGTGCCATCCAACCATCTCGTCCTCTGTCGTCCCCTTCTCCTCCTGCCTTCAATCTTTCCCAGCCTCAGGGTCTTTTCCAGTGAGTCAGCTCTGCATATGTGCCCAGGAGTGGGATTGCAGGGTCATTGTTACTGCTCAGTTGCTAAGTCGTGTCCAACTCTTTGCGACCCCATGGACTGCAGCATGTCAGGTTTTCCTGTCCTTTACCAGGGAGTGTCAAAGGTCAACAGCTGTAGCAGCACAGGATTCAGCCTCTCCAGAGGCAGAAGGCAGATGCCCTTGAATTGTTGTTGTTAGAAAAAGCAGAGATACAGAGATATTTTGAATTATAGTTGGTAGAAGTTGAGAAATTAGAAACCCCACTGCAGGAATACAGCTGTAGTTCTGGGTTTCAGCAGAAGATAGAAGAGTCATGGGAATATATTATAGGAAGTCCCCTACAGATGAAGCTTTATGCTGTGAACTCAAAGATACGTCTCTTTGCGACCCCATGGACTGCAGCACGCCAGGCTTCCCTGTCCATCACCAACTCCCAGAGCTTGCTCCAACTCTTGTCCATCGAGTTGGTGATGCCATCCAACTATCTCATCCTCTGTCGTTCCCTTCTCCTCCTGCCTTCAATCTTTCCGAGCATCAGGGTCTTTTCCAGTGAGTCAGCTCTGCATAGGTGCCCAGGAGTGGGATTGCAGGGTCATTGTTATTGCTCAGTTGCTAAGTTGTGTCCAACTCTTTGTGACCCCATGGACTGCAGCATGTCAGGCTTTCCTGTCCTTCACCAAGGAGTGTCAAAGGTCAGCAGCTGCAGCAGCACAAGATTCAGCCTCCCCAGAGGCAGATGCCTTTGAGTTGTTGTTCAGTCGCTCAGTTTTATCCAACTCTTCCCAACCCCATGAACTGCAGCACGCCAGGCCTCCCTGTCCTTCACCACCTCCCAGAGCTTTCTCTAACTCATGTCCATTGAATGAGTGATGCCATCCAACCTTCTCAACCTCTGTCTTGTCCTCCTCCTGCTGTCAGTCTTTCAGAGTCTTTTCCAGTGAATCAGTTCTTCACATCAGGTGGCCAGCATAGTGGAGCTTCAGCCTCAGCATCAGTCCTTCCAATTAATATTCAGGGTTGATTTTCTTTAGGATTTACTGGTCACACTCCTCTGTCCAAGGGACTCTCAGGGGTCTTCTCCAGCACCACAATTTGAAAGCATCGATTCTTCGGCACTCAACCTTCTTATGGGCCAACTCTCACAGCCATACATGACTACTGGAAAAACCACAGCTTTAACTATATGGACCTCAGTAGAAAGCCATCGCTGAGATGTACCCAGAGGACTCGCAGTCACTTAGAGAGAAGCCCCTGGAATTTCCCTTCAGATAGGAAAGTGGGAGATATCCAATGAGAAACATTTCAAAAAAATGAGAGAAGGACCTTGAACTCAAACCCACGGGCCCAACAGCAGCCCCCTTTTCCACCGCCCCACAGAAGGGGCAGGCTTGTGCTGAGTGCAGGGAGCTCACCGGAGTGGAGGGGCCCCAGGAGGTGGGCTGGACACTGAGAGCTGCGGCCGCACGTGGGGCTTCTAGCTCAGCGGATGTTTATGAAGCACCTGCTCGGGGCCAGGCTGGACCGGAGGCTGAGGACCCAGGTGAGCAATGCCGGGCAGATCCTTAAGAAACTCTTGGTTGAAGGGAGGTAGGGACATGACCAGACCATCAGCACATCTGCAGGCTGTGTCCACAGAGGGTGGGCAGGTGTCTGGAGCAGAGATGGAGGATGGGGAGCAGGCAGGACACCAGGTCTGAGTGGAGGGTGAAGGGTGTGTCTTAGCGGAAAAGGACACGAGATGGGAGCCCCAGCCCAAGGAGTGGGGTGCAGCTTGTCTGGGGAGCAGGAATGTGCAGGATGTGGGGATGGGGCTGAGTTTGGGCCCCTCTGTAGGGCTTGGGGCACCAGGGACCCAGGACAGAATGTCAGCTCCTAGACTCACTGAAGCGCCCTGTTCTCAACATGCTGAGCAAACAGCACTCTAGGAACATCTGTGTCCACGTTTCCCGGGCCCTGGGCTCCTGTCGGAACTGCTCCAGGCCCTCTGGGTCTGAGGCCAAGCCTGCAGCGCCCCACCCCCATTCAGCAGATGGGAGCCCATGGAGGGCACACGTGGCCTCAGGACCTGGATTCTGTGCCTGGCCCTGCCTGGGCCCCGGGCTCATGAGTGAAGCCCGGCCTGCTCCAGATACCTGCCGAGTCCAGGGTGTCAGGGGCCTGGGAGACTCACTTCTGACCCACTTCAGCCCTGGATACCAGGGTGAGAGCAGGGAAGGCCCGGGTCACCTGGCGCCTAGATTCAGCCCCCAGCCCATCTCTGTTCCGTGTGTGCAGTACAGTGTCCTGGGACACAACTCGGTGGAAGACGCCAGGGCAGCCATGGAGCTCTACCGCATCTCCGGGAGATTTCAGTTGCAGCCTGAGAAGTTTAGTTGCAGCGTGTGGGATCTAGTTTCCTGACCAGGGATCGAACCTGGGCCCCTGCATTGGGTGTGTGGCGTCTTAGTCCTTGGACCACCAGGGAAGTCCTTACTTTTTATCTTTACATTTCATAAGAAGGAGTCAGTAAAAAATATTCCAAATAAGAAAAGAAACAAGCACCAATATAAGCATGATATATTGAAATATAGCAGTGACAACCATGAAAGAAAACTAAGTGAGCTGCAACTGCCTACATTTGGGTGTCAATTGTTAAGGACAGGGCGATTTGGCCAGGGGAACAATGGTTTTCTATTATAAGCTTTGGTACATTATTTACTTTAAAAAAATTGTTTGGGTGTTATTTTAGAAGAACTTAAAGTGCAGTGGGGCAGATAGGTAAATTGGATTGGAACAAGAGACAAAGGGAGCTTCACCTTTGTAAGGTGACAGGTACAGAAGTGATTGTTATATTATTTATATGTTTCTGAATATCTAAAATATTTTATAATTATTATTAATCAGAAACAGCAAAGTGATGCTGTTCGGAGAGGGTCACTGAAGGTCCAGGGTTGTGGAGTGTAGGAGACCGGGGAGAGCATAAAAATACAGAGTCAATCATGGACAGGAGGAGGGACAGTTACACCACAACAAAAGAAGAGGAGTTAGAAAAGGCGGAGATACAGAGCTATTTTGGATTATAGTTGGGAGAAGTTGAGAAAGTAGAAACCCCACTGCAGGAATACAGCTGTAGTCCTGGGTTTCAGCAGAAGATAGGAGAGTCATGGGAATATATTATAGGAAGTCCCCTACAGATGAAGCTTTATGCTGTGAACTCAAAGATACGAATGCATGTTTACAAAAGTTAGTTCATTGTCTGGTGTACAGCGTCAGGTGCTTGCGTCCCCTCCGAGGGCTTGAGTTTCGTGTACTTTACAGTATAGTACTGCACAGGGTGCAGTGGTGTTGGTGGTGGTTTAGTGGCTAAGTCATGTCAGACTCTTGCGACCCCAGGGAGTAGCCTGCCAGACTCCTCTGTCCATGGGATTCTCCAGGCAAGAATACTGAAGTGGGTTGCCATTCCCTTCTCCAGGCAATTTACCCGACCCAGGGATAGAATTGAACCTGAGTAGCCTGGCTTCCCAATGGTAAAGAATCCACCAGCCAATGCAGGAGATGAAAGCGACACTGGTTCGATCCCCTAGAAGTTCCCCTGAAGTAGAAAATGGCAACCCACTCCAATATTCTTCCTGGAAAATCTCATGGACAGAGCAGCCTGGTGGCTACAGTCCATGGGGTTGCAAAGAGTTGGACGTGTCTAAGCAACTAAACACACACACACAGCCTGGATGAAAGCCAGGAATCCTAGCCACCAGACCAGCAAGGGCTAGAGGCTAAAAGCTATTTTCCCCGCCTCTTGCCCGGACTGAAAAATGCATTTTCTCATGGAAGCAAAAATCTTAAATGCAGGTACAAAGTTTATTATCAGAGACACAGCAGAGCAAGAAGTGGAAGAGGACTCTGAGAAACTGTTCGTTTAGCTAAGACAGAAGCAAGGCAGAGATGAACACTCAGAGAGAAAGGGTGTTGGCTTGCCCCCTAGTGAGGAGGAGCACAGGAAAGAGGTGGTTAAATCAGTTCTGTAGGGCAGGTCTTTGTCTTCCCTCTGGCCAGACATCCTGCTTTGACCCCTGGCTGATTTGTCTCAGAACTTTGCCCCTAGTTGCGCACACACCTCTCAACCAAGAGGGATCTTGCTACAAAGGCTTCTGGGAGAAGCAAGACTCTTTATGGCCTGGCGTTGTCCCTGACTTTTGGCCCCCAAGGAGCCTTTCTGCACAGGTGTAGTGTCTCTCTTGCCCCAAAGAGGGGGAAAATCTCTTGATCCTTTACTCGAACTAGGTTTAGCCCCTCTCTGTTCCTGTCGTGACTATTCCCTTCAGGTGCCCACGGAGACAAGGCTGCTCACTCTGTTTCTGTTGTTACTCCCATTTCGGAAAGCAAACAGGAGGCTGATGGTAAATGCCAGCCTGGAGCCCACCTAACGCCCGTCTCAGGAAATGCAAGCAGGAGGCCAGTTGTAAGTGTCCGGCCTGAAGTTCAACTTGTTCTCGTCCTTAAGAAATGAAAACCAGAGACCAGTCATAAATGCCTATCTCTCTCCTGCCTCAGCAGGACAATAAAGGGGAGAAGAGTGAGATGATCAGGCTTCCAGCCGCGACACGCGCGAGGGGAGCACCTCTCTCTCTCTGAGCAGCCTCCGGTCAGGCAGAGCCCGTGGAGCACCGTCTGCATGGTGTGCGGTGCGCCTCTCCCACTTCCTCCTGTCACCTGTCAAGCTGAGCCATTGCCGGCCGAAGGGAGCGGGTCTCATGACTGAGAGGGGCTGAGGCAGCTGTAGCTGCCTGATGTCCACTCTCTTGGAGGAAAGGACAGAAATAAGAGAGGACAGAGAGGGGAGAGGGCAGAGAGAAAAGTGGAGAGATCTCAAAAGAGGGAAAGGGAAAGGGGAGGGGGAGAGAGTTGTCTGAGTGAGGGGACTGAGGGCCCCCAGGGCCAGGGACAGACTCACCAAACTCGGTGATGTTGAAACAGGAGGGTCAGACGGCCACTTGTCACACATAGGGAAGCTGCCTTCAGTGGTCTACGAGGTGCCAAATCTTCTCCCCAGAAGGGGCAAATGCCCCATGTTGGGTGCCACAAAATATATACCAACCAGGGTTCTTGGCCCCCTCAATCAATGGAGACTGACTAGAGGCCAGACAAGAAATTCAGGCAAGACTTTACTGGGGCCC
>SJYX01013844.1:24069-37746 GCA_006410675.1 Oreotragus oreotragus | reverse complement strand
CCGTTGCCTAAATATTTCCTGCAAGAGTTTCAATGTGTAGGGTCCTCCAAAAGGTTTCGTATATATTTTCATGATTGTCATGCCCTGGACGCTTCTTTAATACAATGCATGTTTACTCCTATCTGTCACTGATTTGTATTAGTTAGTTCTTCTCAGTCCAAGAAGGTATTAGACACATTATGTTCTCTATCATCAACACAGTTTAGCTCTAAGTTGTTGCTTACTGACCACCTTAGTGGAGCCAGAATGAAAAATTAAGTAGGCCTAAATGAAAATGTGTAAGTATCCTTAGGGCACTCATGTATTCATTTACTTTGCTTTGCTGTTCAGTGACTAAGTTATGTCCGACACTTTGCGACCTGACCTTGTGGACTGCAGCATGCTAGGCTCCTCTGTTCTCCACTTAATTCATTTACTTAGAATCTTGCAGTAGGCTGCAAAAAAGGTTGCAATACCTCTTTTTTTTTCACCCCTTATATCTGGCTATATATTGAACATTTCACATATTTGATGTGATTTATATCTTTTGTAAGATTCTTCATAGTTTAGATGTCAAGATCTCAGAATCACCTACTTAGGTTTTGAAAGTTAAAACCTTATGTTTTATAAATAACGCTTTAAAGGTTAACATGTGAAAACTAATCTTTTACTGGTTTCACTTTTAGGTGTTGGAAGATAATGACTATGGCCGAGCTGTGGATTGGTGGGGCCTTGGGGTTGTCATGTATGAAATGATGTGTGGGAGATTACCTTTCTATAACCAGGATCATGAGAAACTTTTTGAACTAATTCTAATGGAAGATATTAAATTTCCTCGAACACTCTCTTCTGATGCAAAATCATTGCTTTCAGGGCTCTTGATAAAGGATCCAAATAAACGGTAAGCCACAAATAACACACAGTGAGTTACTGACGAATGTGGTTAGAAATTGTGATATGGAAATTAATTCACGTATAACTAACTCCAAGAAGCAATGTATTTGATGCAGACATCTTCCCACTGAGACACTGACTTATTTTTAACTGCATAATATAGAACATTTAAAATTTTTTCTCAACTCTTCCCTAACTTGGAAATTTTATACAGATTCTACCAAATAAGGATTTTGAGAGTGTTACAAGCAAACAATTTCCTAATTTGCATGGTGCTTGCTATTGTGGGAATAGGAGGATCCCTTTTTTTCCCTTTCAATCTCTGGGCTTTATATTTCTGCTGATTTACATTATAAAACGGATAGAACTGTCTCTATACTCTCCTCCCACACTAACCTATGTTAACATATCTAGCTACTTTTTTTATTTGTCGTTTGAAGATAATTCTTTTCCATGCATGGCTGAAAGGACTAGTGGAAAAGATGTCTTTATACACTTTGTATTTCTATTTTTATAGCTACAGCTATGACCTGAAAAATCCTACAGTTCTTTGCTTAATGAGCTACAGTATTCTTTGTTCATGCTTATATATTTATTTATACATACATTTTATAAGTCACACATGAAATGAATACTAATTATAAAATGTCTCTGAATCTATGTGTTTGTGTATACGTGTAAATTCATTGCTCCATTAGATATATATATATAAACATATTCTTTGAAAATCTCTCAGGCCTCAAGTGTCTTAAGGGTAGACCATTTCATATATTTAACTTTTTGTAACACCTCACATAATTTTCAAAATGTTGTGCTAGTGGTTGATGCTCAGTATGTATTTGTGACAGACTGAATTAATGAGTGAAGGAATATGAATTCTAAAATGTGGGCTTTGTTTACCTTGGAGAAGGTTTCCAGCACACACTTACAGCTTTTATATTTGTGAGGAACATGATTTTCCCTTCGGCAGAAATAAGCAAACATAATAAAAGAGGTACCATCTTTTTGCTTAGTGAAGAACCATTAAAAAATGTTTCTGAATCCTGTAACTGAGACTTTACCTTGTACTTATAAAGTAATTTTGTGTTCTTTGCCAGGACATTCACATGTCTCTTATTTCCTTTGCTTTTTAGTAGCCTGTGGAGTAGAAAGGATAGATATAATTCTCATTTCCATTTGACTGGAAGAAAATGAGGCCCAGGGAGGTTTAAGTGATTTATCCTAGTTCTCACAGAAAATTCGTGTAGAACAAGAATAGAGATCAAGTTTTTATGTACCTGTTTGATATTTATCTTGTATCTTCTTTACAGTGCACCATGTTCTTGCTTTAGGTTTTAAAATGTATTCCATTTGATGTGATTGTTTCATAGCTGTTGTAACAAAGAGGTACTTGGCTGTAGATAATCTTATAAATGGAGCTAGGATTTCTATTTTATGTACTTGAGTTTTGGGTCTAATATTTTCCTTAGGGCAGTGAATTTTTAACCCATCTTTTTCTGACTTCTCCTTCTGGTTTTCGTGTCTCCTTTATTTTTTTTTATTGTCATTTCCCCACCATCCACCCTCACCCCACCCTCTAAGAACAGCCCATGGTAATTGTTGAATATATGTGAGGGGAATTTCTAGAATGTTAGTGGCCTGGTATGTAGGACAGCTCTTAAAGTTTTGTCTACCCAGAGGTTGATACTGTCTAAAGAGAAGATGTGCTATTTTAAACTATCTGTTTTTTCCTTTTTAAGGTACGTAAGTCAAGCCCCTCCACTGCCACATTAAAATATTAGGAATGCAAGGATGAATAAGATGAATAATCTCTGCTCTAGGGATTCATAGAATAATGTGGGGTACAAAACATATTCACAGATGCTCAGGCTAAACTACAGACAAATGCTACTGAAATTATTAGCTATCTAGGGGATTGGAAAACTTGAGCTGTCTCATGAAGGAGTTGGAATTTGCAGTGATTTTCATGCAGAGAATTTTACATGTGAAGAACAGCTCAAATTACAGGTGAACATGGCATTTGAGAAGTTCATCAGCTGGAGCATAGTATGCGTTGGGTGACGTTGGAATATGATGCTCATGTGTTAGATTCTAAGGACCTTATGCTTCTTAGAAAATATTTAATCTTTATTCAGAAGGAGATGAGAAGCCACTGAATTATTAATAGTAAGGGATGGTGTAATCAGATTTGTGTTATGAAAAGATAACTCAGGCAGCTTTGTCATGGATAGATTAGAACAGTGAAGGGCCAGGGGCAAGTAGGCAGAGTAATGAATACATATGGAATTGTCCACATAAAGAGATGGAATCCATCCCCAACCAGTGGTAAATAGTGCTAAGTAGACTTTGTGAATGATTAAATAGAAATGATGAGAAAATGGAAGGACTTTGGGGTGCCTCTGAGGTTTCCAACTGGGATGACTAGTCTGGAGAATGGAGTTATTATTGACAGAGTGGGAGTACAGGCAAAGGAGGAGGCTTGACGGGGTGGATGTCGATACTAGTTTTGCTGTACTGAGTCTGAGGTTTCTGTAGAAAAACCTAGATGTCAAGCAGGCAGCTGAAAATAGTACCAGTGCTTACTAGAAACACAGTAGCTGATTTCCTTCAGGTATGTAGCCAGGAATGGGATTGCTGGGTCATATGATAGTTCTATTTTAGTTTTTTAAGGAACCTCCATACTCTTCATAGGGAACCTCCCAATTTACACTCCTTCCAACAGTGTAGGGGGGTTCCCTTTTCTCTGCATCCTCTCCAGTATTTATTGTTTGTAGATTTTTTTAATGATGGACATTCTGATCAGTGTGAGGTGATACATCATTGTAGTTTTTGATTTGCATTTCTCTAATAAGTTAGGTTGAGCACCCTTTCATCTGTCGGCCATCCGTATGTCTGGAGAGAAGTCTGTTTTAGGTCGTCTGCCAATTTTTTCACTGGGTTGATTGGTTCATTGGTTGTTTTTTTTATTGAGCTGCATGTTTGTATATTTTGGAGATTAATCCCTTGTCAATTGCTTCCTTTGCAAATATTTTCTCCATTTTGAGGGTCTTTTTGTTTTGTTTATGGTTTCCTTTGCTGTGCAAAAGCTTTGAAGTTTAATTAAATCCCATTTGTTCATTTTTGTTTTTATTGTTGTTATTCTGAGGTGGGTCAGAAACGATCTTGCTGCAATTTATGTCAGAGAATGTTCTGCCTATGTTTTCCTCTAAGAGTTTTATAGTGTCTGTGCTTACATTTAGGTCTTTAATCCATTTTGAGTTTATTTTTGTGTATGGTGTTAGAGAGTGTTCTAATTTCCTTCTTTTATATGTAGCTGTCCAGTTGTCCTATCCAAGGTGAGCGTATTTGCAAAGCAGAAATAAAGACACAGATGTAGGGAACAAACTTATGGATACCAAGGCAGGGTAGGAAGGTAAGATGAACTGGGAGATTGGGAATGACATATATACAATAGTATGTATAAAATGGATAACTAATGAGAACCTACTGCATAGCACAGGGAACCCTACTCAATGCTCTGTCTGACCTAAATGAGAAAGAAATCAAAAAAGAGAAAACTAAGATCATGGCATCTGGTTCAGTCACTTCTTGGCAAATAGATGGGGAAACGGTGGAAACAGTGGCTGACTTTTATTTTTCTGGGCTCCAAAATCACTGCAGATGGTGATTGCAGCCATGAAATTAAAAGACACTTCCTCCTTGGAAGGAAAGTTATGACCAACCTAGACAACATAAGAAAAAGCAGAGACGTTACTTTGCCAACAAAGATCCGTCTGGTTGAGGCTATGGTTTTTCCATTAGTCATGTACAGATGTGAGAGTTAGAGTATAAAGAAAGCTGCGCGCTGAAGAATTGATGCTTTTGAACTGTGGTGTTGGAGAATTCTCTTGAGTGTCCCTTGGACTGCAAGGAGTACCAGCCAGTCCATCCTGAAGGAGATCAGTCCTAGGTGTTCATTGGAAGGACTGATGTTGAAGCTGAAACTCTTAATACTTTGGCCACCTGATGTGAAGAGCTGACTCATTTGAAAAGACCCTGATGCTGGGAAAGATTGAGGGCAGGAGGAGAAGGGGACAACAGAGGATGAGATGGATGGATGGCATCACCAACCCAATGGACATGGGTTTGGGTGGACTCTGGGATTTGGTGATGGACAGGGAGGCCTGGCGTACTGCGGTTCATGGGCTCATAAAGAGTCGAACACAACTGAGCGACTGAACTGAAATGATACGTATATATATTATATAACTGATTGGTTCTTCTGAACAGTAGAAACTAACACAGCATTGCAAAGCAACTATACTCCAGTAAAAATTAATTAAAAAAAAAACAGAAACACAGAACTGATTTGGATTTTGGGTCTGTACATATCTAATGGCTGGAGCCGTGACAATAGTGAAAAGAGTAGAATATAAAAAGAAGACACTCTAGGACAGAGACTGGGGAAATGTCAGAAATTTAGGAGGTAGAAAGAGGAGAAAGCCAACAAAGGACCCTGAAAAGTCTTTGGAAACATAATCAAAGATAGTATACCTCTTTATTACTCCTATTCAGTTATTTAAATAGTGCTTCAGTTTTTCTGATACTCTTAACTGAATTGCTCTCAGTTCTATCAGAGTCAGCTCTCAGTTTGCTTTTATTTCTTATTCTTCATTACTTTATGATTATTCTGTTAGTATCTCTCTTAACGTCCTATGCATATTTTCTAGGAACATCATAACCTCATGTTGCATTCAGTAACACAAGGGAAATGTAAATCCCATGTTGCTTCTAGTTATGAAGAATCCATAATGGCTGAGGATTTTAGATTGGCTTTCTGATATGGGAATTTGGTATTCTTAGACAAAAATATCTTAATGTAAATCATATTTTGATATTATTTTGAAGTCTTAAATTGTATATTAGGAAGTCATTGACATTGAAATTTTTGACAGTTTCACACTTTGAAGAAGCTTGTGTTAAAGAATCTCTACCAACTTCTAAAGTGGCAGTCTAAGATTATGTTCTTAGTCTTTGTATAGTATTCATGGCTGATACTTTAGTTATATATGTATTTGATAAATGTAGATTAAATGCTGGCTATGTCCAAAGCCAAATATTGCTTGAGAACTAAGGAGAGATATAAAAATGAATGACTGAAGCCGAATTANGCTGACTTTTATTTTTCTGGGCTCCAAAATCACTGCAGATGGTGATTGCAGCCATGAAATTAAAAGACACTTCCTCCTTGGAAGGAAAGTTATGACCAACCTAGACAACATAAGAAAAAGCAGAGACGTTACTTTGCCAACAAAGATCCGTCTGGTTGAGGCTATGGTTTTTCCATTAGTCATGTACAGATGTGAGAGTTAGAGTATAAAGAAAGCTGCGCGCTGAAGAATTGATGCTTTTGAACTGTGGTGTTGGAGAATTCTCTTGAGTGTCCCTTGGACTGCAAGGAGTACCAGCCAGTCCATCCTGAAGGAGATCAGTCCTAGGTGTTCATTGGAAGGACTGATGTTGAAGCTGAAACTCTTAATACTTTGGCCACCTGATGTGAAGAGCTGACTCATTTGAAAAGACCCTGATGCTGGGAAAGATTGAGGGCAGGAGGAGAAGGGGACAACAGAGGATGAGATGGATGGATGGCATCACCAACCCAATGGACATGGGTTTGGGTGGACTCTGGGATTTGGTGATGGACAGGGAGGCCTGGCGTACTGCGGTTCATGGGCTCATAAAGAGTCGAACACAACTGAGCGACTGAACTGAAATGATACGTATATATATTATATAACTGATTGGTTCTTCTGAACAGTAGAAACTAACACAGCATTGCAAAGCAACTATACTCCAGTAAAAATTAATTAAAAAAAAAACAGAAACACAGAACTGATTTGGATTTTGGGTCTGTACATATCTAATGGCTGGAGCCGTGACAATAGTGAAAAGAGTAGAATATAAAAAGAAGACACTCTAGGACAGAGACTGGGGAAATGTCAGAAATTTAGGAGGTAGAAAGAGGAGAAAGCCAACAAAGGACCCTGAAAAGTCTTTGGAAACATAATCAAAGATAGTATACCTCTTTATTACTCCTATTCAGTTATTTAAATAGTGCTTCAGTTTTTCTGATACTCTTAACTGAATTGCTCTCAGTTCTATCAGAGTCAGCTCTCAGTTTGCTTTTATTTCTTATTCTTCATTACTTTATGATTATTCTGTTAGTATCTCTCTTAACGTCCTATGCATATTTTCTAGGAACATCATAACCTCATGTTGCATTCAGTAACACAAGGGAAATGTAAATCCCATGTTGCTTCTAGTTATGAAGAATCCATAATGGCTGAGGATTTTAGATTGGCTTTCTGATATGGGAATTTGGTATTCTTAGACAAAAATATCTTAATGTAAATCATATTTTGATATTATTTTGAAGTCTTAAATTGTATATTAGGAAGTCATTGACATTGAAATTTTTGACAGTTTCACACTTTGAAGAAGCTTGTGTTAAAGAATCTCTACCAACTTCTAAAGTGGCAGTCTAAGATTATGTTCTTAGTCTTTGTATAGTATTCATGGCTGATACTTTAGTTATATATGTATTTGATAAATGTAGATTAAATGCTGGCTATGTCCAAAGCCAAATATTGCTTGAGAACTAAGGAGAGATATAAAAATGAATGACTGAAGCCGAATTAAAACCTTTTATTTCTAAAAATGATTATAGTTTTCCATTTTAACTGCTACTTCACTCACCATCTTGTCTATATTTTATGTTGAAACAGTATTGAACTAAATAATAACATAGATATAAGAAAATACAATGAACTTCTGATTTTTCTTATGCATACTACTTTGATGCATACTTTGAAATGTTAAATAATTCTTTCAGAAGCAAGTATTTTGGTGTTTCTGCTTTGCTGGCTTCCTAAGCACAGGCTTAAAACACTTTTTGGATACTCTAGTACTGAACTCTCCCCTCAAACGAATTTGCATTCTACCAGGGGAGAGGCATACATAACTTGAAATAGAATGAAAAAGAATGAGGCCAGAAGTCCAGTGCTGAGTGTTAACTAAATACAGAGTTGCCAGTCTGAGAGTTCCAAATATGAACATAACTATTATGATCTGATCCAGTCTAAAAGTTCCAGTCAGAGTTGGATTTATTCTGTATGGATCTTAGGATAAAAGACCTGGATACAAAAAAAAAAAGACCTGGATACTGGGAACTATAGGATCATCACTACAGATATTCAGAAATACGCTAATTGTTTTGTTTTTCCATTCTGACAGTGTGTCAGAGGATCCTGGATTCTTCCTAATGATATATTCCTTATGCCTAGTAATAACCAGAATTCATTAAAATTGTAGAATTGCTCATTTTCTATGACATATTTGCTTTTCTTCCTACCCAGTGGTATGTTGGGAGTTGACATATACCAGTTTAGAATAGCCAGTTGTTAAATATCAAGAATTTTGGGGGCTGGTTGTTGAAAACAACCATTATTAAAAATTAAATTATATAAACTTACAATTCAACCAGGAACATTAAAATCAAGGATAGAAAATACTCAAAACTCATCACTCTTTGATGATGTTGTTAAGTTTACTCTTCTCTGTACTTTGGAGGGTACTTATATATTTTGAGGTTGGAAATGCTGTATAATGTTTTGCTTCTGCACACCTGTTGCTAAATCTA
Organism: Oreotragus oreotragus; assembly: GCA_006410675.1. NCBI lineage: Eukaryota > Metazoa > Chordata > Mammalia > Artiodactyla > Bovidae > Oreotragus > Oreotragus oreotragus. The sequence continues at coordinate 29,195 of SJYX01013844.1, read as the reverse complement.
ATAATACATATATGTATTATATATTTATAATTTCCCAAGATAGCTGATTATTAAGCATTTACCAGCATGTATCATTCCTAACAATGAGTAAAATCAAATAAAACTTGCTCTATCAAATTCAGATTTAAAAATAGATTTCCTTTGTTTTATTTTCCTCCTTGTTTCCCTGTTGTTTCTTTATTTCTCTCATCTTACTTCATCCTCTGTTATTTTCTGTTTCTCTTATCCTTTCTTCAGAGTGACTAGTATGTACTATATGAAACTGAGAAATCTAGAAAACACCTGAATTTCAGATTATGTCAGGTATCAGTTAAATAAGAGTATCTTCAAAGATGGGGTGAGGGTATTTTAAAATTTTTAATTTATATTGAAACTTGTATAGCAGATTCCATTGCAGTGATATTTCATATATTAACTTTCTCACTTCTCTGAAAATTCATTTGAAATATGAAAGCAATTTATTGGCTTCTGTTAGCAGTGCTCTCTAAATTGTTATTTCTAACCGGTTATGTAGTTTTTTCAGAGTTTATGTTGACAGGGGTGCATTTTTGACTATAAAGTCATTCTAAAATAATTTTAGTTTGAGAATTGACAATAGCTGCTATTTATTGTGCTAGGTACTTGTTATTTCTAAAAGCTTAGCAGTAAGCTACTGTAAGCAGTAAGATTAATCTTACTGTAATTAAGATTACTTAACAGTGATCTTCCATGCTGGTATTATTATTCCCAGCATACAGATGAGAAAACTGAGATTAGGTAAGTTTTCATTGTCATACACCTCAGAAGTTCTAGAATTGCTTGCCTAACTCTGGTTTGTCTCCAAACCTTGTGCTTTTTTTAAATACCGTACTGTCCCATGCCAAATTATTATTAATAGTGTATTAGGAAAACTAGATCTTACAACAAAAGCTTTTTATTTTTATGGCTATTTACCACAAGAACTATTTACACACAGAAAGTTACATTTCACAAAAGCTTTGTAGTTATGCATTCAGCTTATGCAAATGTTCTGTAATCATTTAATTTTATTTCTGTTCTCACAGCCTTGGTGGAGGACCAGATGATGCAAAAGAAATTATGAGACACAGTTTCTTTTCTGGAGTAAACTGGCAAGATGTGTATGATAAAAAGGTCGGTTATCTTCGTGATATTGTATTTTTACTCTATTATTTAATTGAATATTGAACTTCTTAGCACAAAACATTATTGATAGTTTTTACATCTGAAATGCATTTTGAAATTTTATTCAATGTGATGTTTCTTCTTTATTATCACAATAATTTGTTAGTTTACTTCTCATCATTTCATTGATTCAGAAAAAATAAAGGCACCAATGTTATGATTCTTAAGGAAAACTAGCAAAGCAATCACAATTTTGAAACTTTGTCTCTATACCTTTCATTTTAAAGTGAATGCTTCATATTTTTTTATACAGTTCCTTATTTTTAAAAGGAATTTAAAGCAGGTTAGTTTTAATATTTAACAAAATAATACGTTTGTCTTCTTTGGGGCTTCTCTTTTACTTGAAATAGAACTTCAAGACTTACAAGATGGATGCTACAAATCATATAATTTTATGTTTAGTCTAATCTGTACTTGTTTCTAATACTGCAGTGTTTACTTAAGTTTAGGAATAGGAAATTACTGTGTCTGTCTTATCTTTTAAATCTTTTTAATTTTATTTTTACTACTTCAGATACTGTTATGTACAGTCAATGATTTTGATATTTTTATTTTCAAATGCTCATATGAAAATTTTACAATCAAATTTTTATGTTATTCAGCATTTGCTTATAATTCTTACCTAGTCAGTTTATGTACTCAGTCCTTCCATTTCGGTTTACTCTAGGTTTTCATGTTTTTCTCTAAAATGTATTTACCAGCAACATTTATGCAGTGTCTTAATTTGTGCCAAATACTCTTCTCTGTTAATCCCTAAAGCAAAGATAGAGTGATATCATAGAGTATGAGGAAGTAAGACAAGTAATACAAAAAAACAGTCATTTTTGTATTATGTTACAGTAATAGGGAATGTGGTGATTTTAAGCATTTCTTATAACTAGGTGTTTAAAATAGAGGCACCATTTTACAGTACCTCTACTCAAACTTCATTTAAACTTACATTTCTTGAGTTCTACCATGTATAAAGCACTAAGGTAAGTATTGGATCCTTCTCAAACATTGTGAGAAGTTTGTGATCATTCTTCAGTTCAGTTCAGTTCAGTTCAGTCGCTCAGTCGTGTCCGACTGTTTGCGACCCCATGAATCGCAGCACGCCAGGCCTCCCTGTCCATCACCATCTCCCGGAGTTCACTCAGACTCACGTCCATCGAGTCCGTGATGCCATCCAGCCATCTCATCCTCGGTCGTCCCCTGCTCCTCCTGCCCCCAATCCCTCCCAGCATCAGAGTCTTTTCCAGTGAGTCAACTCTTCTCATGAGGTGGCCAAAGTACTGGATCATTCTTAAGTATCCTCAATGTTTATTAACTTCAGGCAGACAGTTATATATCTACTTTATAATACTGATGAAATTCTTAACGAGTGGCATCCATATATAGCCTCTAAAGCACCACTTGCTGTTTACCATGTCAGTACACTGCAACAAAAGAACCTAGAAATAATATATGATCAAAGGTTTCCTTTGGCACACAAAGTCATAAGCCACAACTAAATATTCCTTTGGTATATACTCTGTCAAAAGAGGACTCCACCACCACTAACAACAACCAAACAGAAAGAAAAATTTCCTTAAGAGACTAAATGTGGGGCATTGGTATGGCACTGCTAACTTTAAAGAAGGGGTAAAATATGGATTTTCTTCAGTCCTATTCAGAGAGTCAGATAGGCTAATAAGATTGGAGTTTGGCATCACCTAAGGGTGAACTCTGGGAGTTGGTGATGGACAAGGAGGCCTGGCGTGCTGCGATTCATGGGGTTGCAAAGAGTCGGACACGACTGAGCGACTGAACTAAACCAAACTAAACTAAATGGAATGCACTGAGAACCCAGCTAGCACACAGTGAAAAAACAAGGCTTATCCTGTCTCTGCCCCATGGGCTCAGCATTCCCAGAGAGAAGGCACTGTTAAGATACCCAGGCAGCTCCCTTGCGGTGAATGAAACTGGAGAAGCCAGCAAGAAGGGCAGGACAAGGAGCTGCCAAAACATAGCTTTAGATGACGTATGTGAAGAAATGAATTTAAATTGTTAGAGTTTAGATTAAAATAGTTGCTGCTTAATTTGAGCAAAAATGTTAAGTATCCTGCATAAAGAAACACAACTGCAAAAATCACGAAGTTTCTACTCGTTGACACTTGCTGCAGGTTTACTCTAGGGTGTGGGTGGTATCCTGGCTGTCACATGGCCCTGATGAGTTCAGCCATCTTCATACACCTGAAGAAGAACAGTGTCATAGCAGCATGCTTACATTTTGACACTCTTTCTCAAAGGTGGTGGAAATATGATTGGGTTTATTTGGGTTTGTATTGTATTACAACAAACAAGGAATTAATTATAGGAATGCTAATACAGTAGCTATTTTCATGAATTTACCTGTGTTTTCAAACATTTTTGAGGGGTCTTATATCTTTAAAATGCAAAACTTACTCTTCATCTCTAAGGTCAGGTATTTTTCAGTTTTACTAATGTGCTTTGGGAGAATTGCTGTTTTTATGCATTTATGACATGATTATTGGCTATTTTCCTATTGAGATGTATCATGGTAAACTCTCTAGGTGAAGGTATGTGTGAAGATACTGGTATGTTTAGCGGAAGGGCTTCCCCAATGGCTCAGTGGTAAAGAATCCACCTGCCAATGCGGAAGATGCAGGAGGCATGGGTTTGAGCTCTGGGATGGGAAGATCCTCTGGAGGAAGAAATGGCGCTCCATGCCAGTATTCTTGCCTGGAAAATCCCATGACCAGGGGAGCCTGGCAGGCAGCAGTCCAGGGGGTCACAAAGAGTCAGACAGGACTGAGCGCCTGAGCCTGAGTACCTTTAGGGGAAAGTGAAACTTCTTCCTAGGGAAAGTTAAAAATGAATTAATGTTAACTGTGAGTATCGTCATGTACCACTGTCAACTCAGTGCTGGAAGGTGGAGGTCACCATCCTAGATCTGCTGCTTCTCTCTTGTGTGGAAATGGACAAGTTGTTTTACATCCACAGGAAATTATGATCTTTGAAGTGTCTTCAGTCTTTCAGATTCTCTGGTAGGATGTTTTATATGAATTTATCTAGGTACATTTCTATATGTTTTATACTCAGTTTGTCAACTTTATACAAAAAAGTCTGCTGGGAGTTTTCTGTGAGATTGTGTTCAATTTATAGAAGAATTTGGGGAGGATTGGCATTTGAAAATGCTGGACCTCTTCATTTATTTACGCCTTCTTTAATTACTCTCAGTAATGTTTCATAATTTTCAGTGTTTAGTTCTTATTCATGTTTTTTAAAATTATTTTATTTTCATATTGTTTGCTACGAGTAGAAATAGGATTGATTTTTGTATGTGGATCTTGTATCCTACAAGCTATTAGTTTTAGTAGTTTTTTTTGTACATGATGTAGGGTTATCTAAATAGATGACCATATTTTGTATAAATAAAAAGCTTTACTTCATTTTTAATCTGTATTGGCTAGGACCTTTCTACAGTGTGGAATAGAAATGATGAGAATTAACATTCTGGTTTTGTTTCTAAGGAGAAAAAACATTGTTTCTAGGGAGAAAACACTGTTTACCATTAAATATGACATTAATCACATCTAACACTGAAATATTCATTACTAAATACCATTCTCCAGTAAAAAGAATCAAAGTTACTTGGAGAAGCAGTTGATATCACAGTTGGGATGGGGAAGGTAAAAGAAGACTCCAAGGAATTTTGTGGTGCCAGAAAGTAAAAAAAAAAAACAACGAGGAAGGTAGATGTAAAGGTTCATGTTAATAGAACACAGGAACCAACCTTAAGTAATTCCCAGTGGTGAAAGCTGGAACAATTTCAATAGCAAAACAAATATTGTATGTGACCCAAAGAATGAGATGCATGCCCATTAGTCTATACTGCAAAATTAGTGATTGAACAAACAGATAAAATATTGAGAAGAGACAGGTCTTCATTAAAATAGTAGTAG
>SJYX01013842.1:22459-34506 GCA_006410675.1 Oreotragus oreotragus | reverse complement strand
GGTTCATGTTTGGGAGTTTGGAGTTTGTGTACACCCGTGGCAGATTCATGTCAATGTATGCCAAAACCAATAGAGTACTGTAAAGTAAAATAAAATAAAAAAAAATAATAAAGGAAACAAACAACAAAAAAAAGAATAATGGAGTGATTTGCCATTTCCTACTCCAGGGTTTCTTCCTGACCAGGGATCAAATATGCATCTCCTGCCCTGGCAGGCAGATTCTTTAACACTGAGCCACCTGGGAAGCCCATCTTAAACTTACACTATATTGTAAATCAACTATGATTAAAAGTTTTTAAAAATAAGTGAAAATAAGAATAACTCTTCTACAATAAATAAATAAAGTTAAAATACATGACAAGATATACAGAGGGATATATATTTTGCCTTTTGCCTCTGGCTCCAAAATGGCTAGGCAGAGCATTGTTGGATCCTGTTTCTATTTAAAATGTTGATATCCTGTTCATCATTAGTTTTTCCATTATCTTTTCATTTTAGAAATCTTTTATTATTTAATTAATTTTTTCAGTGCCTCTTTAAGTTTTGCACCAAAGACAACTGACTCCTTTGCCTCAGACTAGTCTCAGCCTTGTGAGGGACACAGACAATAAACATTAAATATGAAACACTGGTAAGTGATATAGAAAATTAGAAAGTGAACATCCCTGGTCAAAAAGAATTAGTAGAGCTGGGCAAAAAAAAGGGGGGGGGGATAAAAGAGGGAGTAATTTTCAGTTTTAAATGGAATAATCCAAATACACATCTAAGAAAGTAACAATTCTTTAATGTCAACTGATATCTAGTCCATATTTAAATTTCCCCTATTGTCCAACTGTCCTTAGAATGTTCTTTCAATCTAGAATCCAGTCAAGGATAACATATGCATTTGGTTGTCATATGTTTTTTATTTTAATTGAAGTACAGTTGATTTATAATTTTGTGTTAGTTTCAGGTATATAGCAAAGTGATTCAGCTATTTTCTTTCAGATTAAATTCATCTCACATGCTAGCAAAGTAATGCTCAAAGTTCTCCAAGCCAGGTTTCAACAGTACGTGAACCGTGAACTTCCAGATGTTCAAGCTGGATTTAGAAAAGGCAGAGGAACCAGAGATCAAATTGCCAACATCTGCTAGATCATCAAAAAAGTAAGAGAATTCCAGAAAAACATCTACTTCTGCTTTATTGACTATACCAAAGCCATTGTGTGGATCACAATAAACTGTGGAAAATTCTGAAAGAGATGGGAATACCAGGCCACCTGACCTGCCTCTTGAGAAATCTGTATGCAGGTCAAGAAGCAACAGTTAGAACTGAACATGGAACAACAGACTGGTTCCAAATCGGGAAAGGTGTACAGTCAAGGCTGTATATTGTCACCTGCTTATTTAACTTATATGCAGAGTACATCATGAAAAATGCTGGGCCTGATGAAGCACAAGCTGAAATCACAAGCTGGGAGAAGTATCAATAACCTCAGATATACAGATGACACCACTCTATGGCAGAAAGCGAAGAAGTAGTAAAGAGCCTCTTGATGAAAGTGAAAGAGGAGTGAAAGAGTTGGCTTAAAACTCAACATTCAGAAAACAAAGATCATGGCATCTGGTCCCATCACTTCATGGCAAATAGATGGGGAAACAATGGAAACAGTGAGAGACTTTATTTTGGGGGGCTCCAAAATCACTGCAGATGGTGACAGCAGCCATGAAATTAAAAGACACTTGCTCCTTGGAAGAAAAGCTACAACCAAACTAGACAGCATATTAAAAAGCAGAGACATTACTTTACCAACAAGGGTCTGTCTAATCAAAGCTGAACTTCAGTGTTGGAGAAGACTCTTCAGAGGCCTTTGGACTGCGAGGAGATCCAACCAGTCCATCCTAAGGAAATCAGTCCTGAATATTCATTGGAAGGACTGACGTTGAAGATGAAACTCCAATATTTTGGCCACCTGATGCGAAGAGCTGACTCATTTGAAAAGACTCTGATGCTGGGAAAGATTGAAGGCAGGAGGAGAAGGGGGTGACAGAGGATGAGATGGTTGGATGGCATCACTGACAATGGACATGAGTTTGAGTAAATTCTGGGAGTCAGTGATGGACAGGGAGGCTTGGCATGCTGCAGTCCATGGAGTCACAAAGAGTCAGACATGACGGAGTGACTGAACTGAGTGTCCAAGAAGTGAAGTTTGGTAAGGCATTAAGTATGACTCCAAGGTGTTTGGCCTCAGATAATAAAAGGATGGATTTGCCATAAACTGAAATGAGTAAGGTCATGGTTAGTACAGGTTTGGGTTGCAGGGAGAAGTATAGTTATTTCAAACATGTTGAGTTTCTGTTGTCTATTGGTCATCCAAGTGGAGATTTCAAGTAGGCAGCTGACTGTAGTTTGGGAAAGAGGGTTGGGATGGGGATATAAATTTGTGAATACATAGCATAATGTTGGTATTTAAAACTACTAGATTGGATAAAGATCACAATGAGTGCAAACAAAGAAGAGAACAGAGAGCTGACCCCTGAAATTCCCCAGTATCAAGAGATCAGGAAGAAGAAAAACACCTAAAAGAGAAGACAGAACAGGGACTTCCTTGGTAGTCTAGTACTAAGACTCTATTCTACCAATGCAGGGGGGCCCAGGTTCGATCTCTAGCCAGGGAAACAGATCCCATATGCTGCAACTGAAGATCCTGCATGCCTAAAGTACAGATCCCATGTGCTGCAATTAAGACTCGATGCAGCCAAATATATAAATATTTTTTAAAAGAAGACTGAGAATGAACAACAAGGAATTATGTCAAGGAAGAGAGTGATCAATGGTGTCAACTATTGTGCACATACAGATCAAGTGTATGTGAGATAAGAATTAAACAATAGCTTTAGTAATGTAAAGGCGAACAGGGCAGTCAGTCGGTTTTGGTGGAGTAGAGGAGTGAAAACTTGTTTGGAGTTAATTTAAAGAAAAAAATGGGAAGAAGGTACTGGGGTTTGAGGAGGTATGAAATAGTTGTCTAAAATAGTGGAACAGAGAATAAGTGGGATGTAGTCTTGCTGCCTCCTAGCAAAAAGTTCCACTTGAGATTCACGCTCATTAAAGTGAGAATAGTCCTTATGCTGGTATATTTTTCTCCAGCCATGTGCCAGTGTAGGTATACTTGAGGAACAGATGAAGATTAACCAGGGTTTTTGTTTTATCAAAGAGCACAATGAAATGAGAGGGGGTAACGAGTCAAAATTATGTGCAAGAATGATTAAGAATGCTCCATGATATTTAAGACAGCCAGAGAGGGTATCCTGAGAAGAGAAACAAACAAACAAAAAAAGATTATAGGGTCAATGCACTGGAGGTACCAGTATAATTGGGGTCCTTAGAGATACAAGATCTGTAATCAGATAATGGGATACAGAAAATTGGGTTCACAGTGGAGTTAGTATATAATACTTTAAATAACCCATATTTTTGCTTTATCAAAACTTTTAAAACCAATGGTAGGTAGGTGTTTCTTATATTTTAGTACAAAAAGATTCTCTTACCTCTNAGCCTCACCCCCAGCCCTGCCGACTGGCCCAGAGGACCCACCGCAGAGCTGCCAACGGCCCGCGGATCTGCCATCGTTTCGAGTGCGCCATGTCTGGTTCATCCAGCGTCGCGGCTATGAAAAAAGTGGTTCAACAGCTCCGGCTGGAGGCCGGGCTCAATCGGGTGAAGGTGAGCGGGGGCGGGTGGCCGAGGGGGAGGGGAAGGCGGGGAGGTGGCGGGTGGGATACTGCCGGCGAGCTGGCGCGGCGCCCGCGACTCGCCCCTGGGGAGGACGCCGGCTCGGCGGCCGCGATCTCGGCCAGCTTTAGAGAAGTAGCGGCACGGGTCGGCGCTGTGGTTTGGGGGGCCGCTTCGGGCACCCTTACGCCCCAAGGCGGTTTAAGGCGGGCTGGCCCTGGCTTGAACGGCCGCTTTCCGCATTCCGGCCCTCGTCCCTGTCTCTCTCCCGCCCTCGGCATTGACTCCGCGGCTGGGCTCCCCAAGAGCTGCGCCTCCGCCCGCGCCCTTCCCGGCCCTCGCGACCGTTTCCCCCGTTTCTTGTCACAGGACGGAGTTTTATCCGCCTTTTGATACAGAACAGAAGTATTTTTTCATGTCAGAACTTTCCCAAATCCACTCCGTTTTCCCTTTCTTACTTCCAGCTCCACTTATTCACCGAACACACACTCGAAAACGAATTCTTGCATAACTTTAATTGTAGGTTTAAGAAGCCTGTTTTGGAAACGTTTACAGTGTCTAAGATTACCACTGGTGCCCTGCGCAACCTCCGACAAAGCGTGCATTTCATATCTGTTTTGCACTTTGCTGTGATCTGACCTTGGGCATATCTCCTGGTCTGCATACCCGAAAAAGTAATTAGGGTGGACTAGTGTTATTTATTTTGGCGTCTGGTTAGTAGCATTGACCTTGTCCTGGGGTATTTACTTTGGGGAAAAAGTCGTGTGTGTATATTGATATGACAAGGTGACGTTAAGTGCTGTTCGAGTTTCTTGATTTTTTAAATCCTGCGTGGATTGGCTTCTTTCTGGTGCACTCAGTTTACATGTGAAACACTTNAGTAGCATTGACCTTGTCCTGGGGTATTTACTTTGGGGAAAAAGTCGTGTGTGTATATTGATATGACAAGGTGACGTTAAGTGCTGTTCGAGTTTCTTGATTTTTTAAATCCTGCGTGGATTGGCTTCTTTCTGGTGCACTCAGTTTACATGTGAAACACTTACTGTAATTAGAAGAGAAACAGGAAAGAATATAAACCATGCGCTCTGTTGAAAGAAACAGCCAGTTTCCAAGATGATTTGATTCTTTACTCATCACACTAGTTTTTACTTCCCCCTGAAGTGTTTTGTGTTGTAAGACGCTCTCCCTTTACCTATTTCCTTATGTAGAAATGCCAGGAACCTAGTTCACCCAGTTGTGGTCATCTCTGGAGGGAAGGGAAATTCCCATCAGTCTTGGGATGGGATTCCCCTCCCTTCCTGTCCTTAAAGTGCTATAAACTCCATTGCTGTGTTGAATCCATTTCTCTAATTTCCAGATTCTTACCTCATCCCAGTGATTAATGGTTAGCCTTGCTTGGATTTAACTCTGAAATCATTGTTATTATTCAAGTGTACCTTCATCTTAGGTTGGAGTGGCCCAGGAAAGAAAAAAAATGGGAAGGGGGGCAAAAACAAGGCTGATTGAAAGCAGAAGTGTTAAGTAGGGGTATTTAGTTCCAGTCTCCAAAGAAATGAGTGTACTCTCCAAGAAAATGAGTGTACTCTGAGGGCTTTACCTTAAAAACCCTAACCCCTGCAATAACTCTCCAGCGAGGTGCCTTCCTCCAATACTAAAGGTCTTGGTCGGAATCATTAAAGCCATCACCAGGGTTTAGTTATAGAAATCTCAAGTCTAAATGCCAGGGCTGCGTGTAGCAAGGAGGAAAGCACCTCACCTTGGGGGAATTTAAATGAGCTTTTCTTTGGACATGTTGCAAAATGTGGTGAGTTAGATTTCATTTTGTGCTTCTGTTTTACCCAAGACTTTTATAGATGCTTTTGTAGTGACATTTTACTTTTGAATTAAAACGAGTTTATTTTTTAAAATCCTTTGTTTGAGTAGTTGATAGAAATTATCACAAATGCTTGACAAACTCCCTCAGTGTTGGTGACCATACACTTTGTTCCCAACCCAGGGCACTTTTGAGAGTGAAAGGGGGCCCTGATAATTATGCCAGGATTATAGGGTTTCAACCTCTCTGATGGTTATTATTATAGTGCCTTAGGGGCTAGCAGCTTGTTTGAGTTTTAAGCCTTTGTCTCCACTCTCCCCATTGATTGGAATTCTCACTGGTTATTTTCTCACTTGGCTGGATCTCTTGTCACTGAGATCTCAATTTAAATGTCACCTCCTTGAAAACACTTTGCCACAGGTCCTGATCTAACAAACTATTTTCTGAGGGCTTTACCTTAAAAACCCTAACCCCTGCAATAACTCTCCAGCGAGGTGCCTTCCTCCAATACTAAAAGTCTTGGTCGGAATCATTAAAGCCATCACCAGGGTTTAGTTATAGAAATCTCAAGTCTAAATGCCAGGGCTGCGTGTAGCAAGGAGGAAAGCACCTCACCTTGGGGGAATTTAAATGAGCTTTTCTTTGGACATGTTGCAAAATGTGGTGAGTTAGATTTCATTTTGTGCTTCTGTTTTACCCAAGACTTTTATAGATGCTTTTGTAGTGACATTTTACTTTTGAATTAAAACGAGTTTATTTTTTAAAATCCTTTGTTTGAGTAGTTGATAGAAATTATCACAAATGCTTGACAAACTCCCTCAGTGTTGGTGACCATACACTTTGTTCCCAACCCAGGGCACTTTTGAGAGTGAAAGGGGGCCCTGATAATTATGCCAGGATTATAGGGTTTCAACCTCTCTGATGGTTATTATTATAGTGCCTTAGGGGCTAGCAGCTTGTTTGAGTTTTAAGCCTTTGTCTCCACTCTCCCCATTGATTGGAATTCTCACTGGTTATTTTCTCACTTGGCTGGATCTCTTGTCACTGAGATCTCAATTTAAATGTCACCTCCTTGAAAACACTTTGCCACAGGTCCTGATCTAACAAACTATTTTGTTTTCTGCAGATCATCTTGTCTCTTTTCATCTGAACTGATAGCTCTGTAACAGGGACCTGGTTGTTCTTACATATTCTCAGGGCCTAGAATTATATTTGGCACATAGAGATGATGAGAAGTTTGTGAAAGGGAGTTTAAGTTGGAGTCTGCCTACATTTTCGGCAGAATAAAGTCACAACTCTTTGTGACCCTATGGACTGTAGCCCACAAGGCTCCTCTGTCCATGGGATTTTCCCAGCAAGAATACTGAGTGGGTTGCCATGCCCTTCTCCAGGGGATCTTTCCAGACTCAGGGATCAAAACCACATCTCTCATATATCTCCTGCATTGACATGCAGGTTCTTTACTGCTGAGCCACAGGGGAAGCGCAGTAGATTCTTTACTGCTGGTTAATGTGAATGAATGAAACCATGTTATAAGATAGTGAAAAATGAGACCATCCTTTCCCCACTGTAGCTACACCCTTGAGGGGGGAGCAGGGTGCCCATTTCTTGTAGTACTTGGACCCCAAAACTACTTCCACAGTTGCTAAATAAATTCATGAAACTCTTCATCCTGGGCTGGTGTATAAATCAAACATATAAGTAGATTCCAAGAAGAGTTTAGATTCATCTCATGGTGATGGATCCATTTATCAGAAGCTGACTCATTTGCAGAAATTCTTTGTATAGAGACCACTTGTGATGCCCTTAGCTCCCTTTCAGAGGCTAAATATTACCCAGCCAGATTGGACACCTGTTCTTATCCTTCTTGTGGATAGTTAAAACAGAATACAATAAATGATTGCCTTCCCCATCTTCCTAAACCACAATTCAAGAGTTAGGCTACTCTTATTTGAGGCATCCTTTAGTCATTCATGTTATATATCTGACCTGTCAAGTTTATTGTTTGGGTGTCCTGCACCACGCCTTAACAGAATATGTACAAATAGTAGATGTTGAAGTTGGTGTAAAGTTGTTTTAACTGTGAAACCACAGAAGTTCTCTAAGTCCTGTTTGAATGGCTTTGTATATATATGAAAATTATTAAGTCACATTTAAGGCAAACAGTTTCTTAAAGACAGGCTGCTCAGTAAAGTTCTTAAACTGAAGTTTGCTAATAATCAACCTTTGAGTCACATGTCACAAAGCAGAAACTCATTGTCCAATTTTGAAACATAGAACAGCTGATGGTATGTAATACCAAGACACTCCCAGCATTTCTCAGTGTACTGCTTTCAAGACAGAAGGCGTTTACTAGCATTTTAATTTATCTTTACCCTATACTATCCTGTGTACTGCTTTTAATAAAAAAAAATTTTGAGTACCTTCATGGGTACACTAGAACATCCTGTTTATTAGTAAACTAGTAAGATGTCCTATGCTTTGCAGATAAAACAGAGTTGTACTGTTTGTGCTTGTTTTATTTATATGAAGTGTTTTGACTGTATATGACTGTATATCAAACATATGTATATGTTGACAGTATATGACTGTTGATGAGCTTCCTGGTGGCTCAGTGGCGAAGAATCCACCTGCCAAGCAGGAGATGCAGGTTTGATCCTTGGGTCGGGAAGATCCCTTGGAGAAGGAAATGGCAACCTAGTCCAATATTCTTGCCTGGACATGGACAGAGGAGCCTGGTGGGCTAGAGTTTATAGTTGATGGGGTCGCAAAAGTCAGACATGATTTAGTCAGACACAGTTTAGCCACCAAACCATAACAGTATGACTGTTGACCTTCAGTTAGTGTATATATTTTCTGAGTTGTTTATTGGCAGATGTTTTTATTAAAGATTTGAGAAAACTTTCATTAAACACTGTCGTCACGTCCCACCCTCTTCCCCCACCGCTTGTTATATACAGGTTTCCCAGGCAGCTGCAGATTTGAAACAGTTCTGTCTGCAGAATGCTCAACATGACCCTCTGCTGACTGGAGTATCTTCAAGTACAAATCCCTTCAGGCCCCAGAAAGTCTGTTCCTTTTTGTAGTAAGACAGATCTTGACAAGGTAAGTTTCCTTAAATTAAAACAACAAAATTAGTAGGGATAACTAGTCAGGTTTCTTTCTTTGTAGCACTTTATAAGTTGAGCAAGGTCTTACCATACTTTTGTTTTGCACTTGGATTTTCCAGTCTTTTTTGTTTTATGAAGATTGATGAAATTTGCTGCTTTAGTAATCATGAAGACTAGTTGTTTTTATTTTATCAGAGGGTTAAGTAGAGAATTTAATAGCCATAAGAGGATATAGGGGTTACTAGAACATTTCACTATTGTGACAAGCCATGTTACCCTTTATAGTATTGCCTAATGGTGTACTTTGGTGTCCCCAAATAATTTTTTTTTACCTAGAAAATACTTAGACATTTAAAGAAGTCTGCTATGTTCATGGTGGTGACTTTTAAAATACTGTCAATGGATTTGGATTAATTATGATCTATAGAATAGCATAGATGGAGAAGGCAGTGGCACCCCACTCCAGTACTCTTGCCTGGAAAATCCCATGGATGGAGGAGCCTGGTAGGCTGCAGTCCATGGGGTCGCTAAGAGTTGGACACGACTCAGTGACTTCACTTTCATGCATTGGAGAAGGAAATGGCAACCCACTCCAGTGTTCTTACCTGGAGGATCCCAGGGACGGCGGAGCCTGGTGGGCTGCCGTCTATGGGGTCACACAGAGTCGGACACGACTGAAGCGGCTTAGCAGCAGCAGCAGCAGAATAGCATAGAAAAGAAGTAGTGAGTGCAAACGGAGGAGATAGCTGCATAAGCTGACATAGTGCAGGCATTTGGAGTTGGAGACAAAAGGTTTTAACTTTATTCTTTTTAGGTAAAGATTACATGAGAGGGAAATGAAGTATGTAAGTTTATGGTGGGAGACAGTGGGTTGATTTTCAGAGGATTAAGAAAATAAAATTTGGGTGGGTTTAAAGCATATGTTAACCTGTACCTTGTAGAACAGATGTCAATGTGTACAAAAATGTATGTTAATCCACAAGAGGTGGCCAGACAACATGATGTGTGGATAATTGAAAATGTAATCTGGCCAGACAGCATGATGTGTGGATAATTGAAAATGGAATCTAACGGTACTGCCTTCATGAAGTCATAGGACTTTAGTCAGAGCATTTACTTGTTATAAAGACAACTCTGTGCATGTTACACACCCTCTGCCAATATTCTGACTCCTCACAGTGCAGGAAGCTGCTTCCTAAAATACATGTTGCATAGTTGTGCCCTCCCTAATTAAATTTAGTAGACTTGGGAGTGTCCAGGAAGTCTGTTTAAGTAAAAACATGTCTCTAGTAAATACCATGATTGGTTGAATTGGCTAAGGTTCCAAACACAGAGGGGAAAAAACCACCTTTGAGTTTAAGGAAGTAATTCTTTTCAACATTCAAGCACCTTCATATTTAATAATTGAAAAGTTTTTTTGCTTCTGGCAATTTTGAGAAATTCCAAAATTGTTATGGTTCCTCTTTTTTCTTCATAAATTTATTTTCATTTAAAATACTGGAAGTGTGGCTTCTTAACTGGCTGTTCATAGTTTCATTTCATAGAATACAGATCAGTGCCTAATTAACTTGGCTCTGGTTGGGATAATAATCCAGATTTCAAAGTAAAATAATGGCTATTAATCCTGGCAGTATAGTAAAACCCACAGGTTTATGAATATTATGATTTGAAGCACTTCTGGCTAGGAAAAGTATTTGGGTGTAAAAGCATTTCTTCTCAAACATGAATGTAGCTACAAATCACTATGTTAAAATAGAGATTCTAAAACAATAGGTCTGGGATATTATACTTATGTTGGCGGTCCTTGGCACACTGAGTGGCATGGATGCAAAACATCTATACTTAAATCTGTATTTAAGTCTTCACACTCATAACTTTTAAAAATATATGTGTAATTTAAAGCATAGATATTTTAGCAACAAATAGTCCAGAGTATTAAAATAGAAGTTAACCATGATTTGCACACCTAGAAATAACCACTGTTAACAGATGTTTCCTTTAAAGACAAAAAAAATAAAACTTATTGAAAAGTGATTATAGTATGCAGTTTTGTTTTTCTGAAGTTGAATTTTCTTATTTCATTTAATAGTCTGTAAATTCCCTGGTGGGCTGGTGCTTAGGCGTTGGTGCTCTCATTTAAGTTTTTGTAAATGAGATTTTCCTGTGGTTGTACTGTAACTTACACTTCATCAAATATTGAGGTTTCCAAATTTGAGGCTACACTGAGGTGAACATCTTGGTACCTATAAGTATACTCTACCCATTTCTTTAAAATAAACTTCTGGAAGTAAAGTTACTCAGTAAGGAATGACATTTAAAATTTAATAACCTTGATAATATTGCCAAATTAAACTTGGCTGTTCCACCTGGATTTAAAGAGTACTTTTGGCTGAGCCCTTGCCAAACAGATTGTTTGCTACTATTTCCTGCCTGTCTCAGTTTTGTAATTTGCAAAACTTGAGGCTAAACATTTTCACCACCGATTCTGTTTATGCTTCTTGTAAAACTTTTTGTAATGAAGTAACAGAAAATTCTAAATCATTATAAAAAACCAGTTATCTACTATCCTGAATTAAATGGTTTACCTTTTTAGTTCTGAGCTGTGCAGCTTATGGGATCTTAGTTCCCCAGCCAGGGAGTGAACCTGGTCCCTTGGTAGTGAAAGACTAGAGTCCTAACTATTGGACCACAAGGGAATTCCCAACTTTGTTAATTTTTATAAAGAAAATAAAAGATACTTTTTCTACCTTTCCATATAAATAACTTACTCTGGCATTGTTATGCCCATGTATTTATTGTTTTATAGTTCTAAAACCCAGCTTTTATTTTTAAGGAATAACTATTAGTGCATTATTTTTGAGATTTGTGTTAATCCATTGATTGTTTAGTCATTTTAATTGTTGTATTCCATCATGTTTATAAACCTTATGTATTCATTGTCCTATTGAGTTGCATTTAGACTATTTGCAGTTCTTTGCTATTAAAACACTGCTGCTGCTAATTTGCTTCAGTCGTGTCTGACTCTGTGTGACCCGATAGACGGCAGCCCACCAGGCTCCTCTGTCCCTGGGATTTCTCCAGGCAAGAATACTGGAGTGGGTTGCCGTTTGCTTCTCCTACTAAGTCAGTATCTTTGTGTATATTTTTCTTTGTGTATAGATTTATGTGGGTAAATAAAAGTGATTGCATCTTGCTCTTCTCAGTTGTTGCTCATTTTCTAGAGGTGTTCAGATATCTCCCATCGTAAGAGATTTTTGTATTAACTTTTTTAAGAATTAGAATCCCCATTGTGTGTGTGGTTTTTTTTTGATGTATTAACAAGTTATTCTTTAGGTCCTTTGATTCAGGCATGTTCTATCTGGTTTCTCATTTCCTATCCACCCCACCCCCCACACCCCACACCCCGCCA
>SJYX01013842.1:0-20045 GCA_006410675.1 Oreotragus oreotragus | reverse complement strand
AAAAAAAAAAAAAAAAAGGCTTAGTTTAATTGAAAGCACTTTATAAGTTGACATTCAAATAAATACCCTAAAAGTGATGTACTGTCAGATGTACTGCTACTCATAAAAAAAGCTATTGTTTTTATGATACCTTACCCTAATTCCCTTCTCCCCTTTTTCCATTTCAGGTTTTCCAAACCACGTTTCATAAACCAGTGAATATTCAAAGGAAAGCTAAATTTGAAGCCTGTACAAAAGCCTCTGTGTAACGTGCCATACTATACAAACTTCTACTTTTGTCAGTCCTTAATGTCTACCTCTCTGGATATTCATAATTTTCTGTTTCACAAGGGTAATTATTTTATATACACTGATGGCAACATACAATAAAATACTTAGTATAAAAATTTTATGTATTGTTTTGAAAACTTATGAAAATTTCCCCATCATACTTTTAAGTGGTTAAATTTTTAGTGTTCTAACAACTCATCTCATAACTTTATGCCATTATTTATAAGATTACTAGAAAATTAAAGACTGCAAAGTTATTTTTTTAAGGTCAGGAGAAGGCTGCTAATTTAGTTTCTATTCATGAGTTACTTACATGGTTAACTTTTAAATAAACTCCTTTGTTGGGTGTTACTTCATATTATTTACTTCATATTAGGTGGCTCTCCTAATAAGGATAGTAAAGACTAGACATAATTCCATTTTAAGATGTGAGAAAAATTTCAGAGCCTGAGTTAATTCCTGAATGGAGCCCTACAGTACAATGTAATGAGGTAAAGAAATACCAAGGAAAAAAGGAACCAAAAAAGTAAGCATCAGTAATATGTAACTTTTGTTCTAAGTCCTTAGGAAACCATCTTGCTTTAAAACTTTTTATCCTTCTTGAAAGGCTTAAAGAAATGTTAAAATATCTTAGAAACCTGGCCCAAAATATGTGTTTTCAGGAAATAGAATTGAAACTATGAATACTAGTCTGATAGAAAACCAGTAGGTTACACAGTATCTACCAAGCATTGTATTTCTCAGCAGCCCACATGTTCCATGAAAGTACAAATGGGAATGTTAGTTTGAATCTTGATTCCAGTTTATTCAGTTACCTAAAAATAAGAGAATTAGATTTTAGGAAACTTACAAACTCTTAACAAAATGACCTTTTTATTTGTTACATAAATAGTGGTAATTCATGGCACTTGATACTTTGTTCAGATATGAAAGAAGGTTTATGAAATCAGTAACTGCCATTTTGAAAAGTCTTGTTTCATAAACTCCAGACAGGCCTGTTCAGCAGTTTAATACTATCCTCTCAGTCCTTTATAAATGGAATTTTCTTCTACTTGTATCCATTTCCCGGGGCTGGGGGGAAAAAAAAAAAAGTTAACATTCTGTAGGTAATAGTGCAAAACACTCTTGGTTTGTCTCTGAGACCGAATTTAAGTCTTCAGGTCTATGTGTGTGTATATATATATGATTTTAAAGTCAGGCCTATGTATTTTTAAAGTATCATTTTCATTTATGATTTAAAATGACCTCCAAACTTCTCGGTAGCAATAATTCTCAAGCATGCAGAAGAATCATCATAACAGGTTTATAAACAGACTGCTGGCCCACTCCCTAAGCTAGTGATTGAGCAGGTCTGTGGCCCAACAGTTTGCCTTTGTAACAAGTTCTTAGGTGATGCTACTGGTCCACCTTTCAAACCACTGATCTTTAGGGATGTTTCAGGTGAACCAAGATTAATCTTTAGACCAGAATGCTGTATCCGAGATTAGTTTTAACTCATGGGAATAAATGTACAAGCATAATTTAAGGTATAAATACTCAAAACTTAAAGTGCATGGTTTTATTCTCATTCCATCCTTTTTAAAATTGCCTAAATGGCTTTTCATAGAGTAAGCACATACCTTATGGACCCATTCATATTCTCCATATTTAGAATCAAAGGTTCCTTTCTGAAGAGATCTTAATTTTAAGGTAAAACGTGGTCCAAGTTCCTGAATTCCCACTTTCTTTTCGCTCTTGAATATGTATCTTAAAGAAAAAAGAGTTAAGGAAATCAGTCTGAATGAACCCAACTATTCTGTAATATGTCAGTTTTAATATCTCATCTACAGTACTTGTCAGAATACATTGGGAAACGGGTTTATGTAGAAAACGTGTTTCATAATTGAAGTCAAAGTCCAAGGAGTTAAAGTACTCTCCTTACCTATGAAATCTGAAGAAGATATAATCCCGTTGATTGTGGAATGTGGCAACCTGCCTTCCAATAAACTGAGGATTATGGGGAAAGAGAGATGCAAACATACGTCCAATAGAGTGACCCAGTCGTGTTGTAAAATTGTTCAAGATTATTTCTGGTATGTGTTCTGTCGGGTCTTTGCCTCTTCTCTAGAAAAATGATGAAAAATCACAACAAAGTGGCAAAAGTACATCTCATTGCAGTTTCAAGTTTTAGAATTTACATTACATTGAAACATTTTAGTTATCTTAATGACAAATTACTATAGATAACGTCTCTGATCTGGGAAGATCCCACATTCCGTGGAGTGGCTAAGCCCATGTGCAATTACAGAGCCTGTGCTCTAGGGCCCTTGAGTCACAACCACTGAAGCCTGTGTGCCGAGAGCCCATGTTCCACAAGGAGACAAGCCAATGCAAGAAGCTGGTGCACCACAACTAGAGAGAAGCCCCCACTCGCCACACGAAATCACAGAACCAACCAGCCCCGCCCCCAATTACATCAATCACAAAACCAACCAGCCCCGCCCCCAATTAAGTCAATCACAAAACCAACCAGCCCCGTCCCCAATTAAATCAATCAATCTATAGGCTATAGCATTTACTAGTCAGATACTGTGAGGAGACCAGTGCCAGTCAAGGAATGCGTAAAACTCACCTTTATTTCTTTACGCAGACGAACACTGCTCATTTTAAAGTGAGCGGTTGGGCCGCTGGGCAGGTGACTCAGAATTAATCCATCTGTTAACAAAGCTAAGGACACACTGAACTCTGTTATCTAAACCTTAAGTTGTTTAAATAACTAGTCTCCTGTATGCCCGAAGGCTCTAAAATCTGTAGGTAATTCACCTATTAGGTGAATAGGTGGGTGCATGTATTCCTTTGACTTGATTTTCACACCATACCCAAAACTCAGAAGACATAAATCAACCTGAATCTTTCACAAAGATTACGTTAAGCACTGAAGTAAGCAAAAAGAGCTAAATCCACTACTATAACACGGGAATAAGGATAAGATTCTAGCATAACTGTAGCACCACAAATGGAATATAGTCTGTATATACATTTCATACATTTGTAAGAGCAGGATATACAGTTTTGAATATCACGTAAGACCAGATACATCTGGAAATCAAGGTTATTAGTGTTCTCAAGAGACAAGGTCTTAATTCTTGGGATTACTGTACTACAGTTTAAAATCAATTAATTAACCCTTACAGACCCTACAAACAGAATTAGGCTATAAACTCTAAATTATAAATGAAATATAAGACAACTACCTACAATCAAGGCTAGCCGACCAAGGGCTTTAAAAGTTTGGAATACAGCTCAAGCCTTTGTAGCACAACTTGATTCTTTCAAATACTTAACCTTAAAAGGAGGTCAGAACTAGACTTATAAGTATCTGTACACAATATAATTTTATAAAACAGATGTTGCCATCTTTAAAAGACATCAACATTCTCCCATTCATCTATTAAATTAGAAACTATGGTGGTTATCTTCTTCAACTTCCTCCTCTCCCACCACCAGATCCTGTTTATTGCTTTTACCTTCATAAATTCCTCACTTCAATAGCTTTCTCTTACCCCAGGTGTTACTGTCTTATTTGAAGTCCTTGAGATTTTTCCACCCAGAGTAGGAACAGTATCCTACTTGGTCTGACTTCTCTTTCACCACTTCAAGTACATCTGTCTCCTAATATAGACTAATCAAGTTGGATTTAGGCCTTGGTTCTATAAGTAATAAGCTATGGGACTCAGCTGTACCACTGTAGTTTCTCATGGCTTCTTATGTGCTAAGTGAAAAACTAGATGCCTTGATAGTTTTGCCAGCTATAGGTAGTTTGAAACTACTCTCACCACAGACTCATCTATAGATTAAAAACACCAGCATAGCACTCATACTGTGGCTCCGCACTACCCTTTTATAAAAAACCTATCTTGTTTCATAACTGGTAGACACTGACAAGTCTCTCTAATACACCATAAACAATCCTATCATGTGCTTTTTGCTTAGCTGTTTCAAGTATCTACAATATTTTACTCATCCATTAAAGCCTGCTTCAAATGCCATCTCTTTGTACAGTCAAAATTAAGCTCTAAATATTCTCAGCTCTCACTGTTACTATAGCACTTGTCATTTGAGTTTTAGTTACGCAAATGCCTTTCTTCCCAATGAATCCATTAACTCTTAAGATCTACTTCTGACAGATACTATGCCTACTACACAGCAGACTATCAGTAAATGTTTTAATTCTTCCCTTTTCTTCAAGGTTTGGCTATACTCATGAGGTACAGCCATAAGTATTTCTGTATCATTTGTACTACCAAAAAAAAAAATCATAAAATCTTAAGGGGATTAAGAGAAGTAGAAGTCATTTAACCTAAATCAAGGCTTGAATCTTTTCTAGAAATTTCCACTAAATTGTGGTTTGTGTCACAAGAAAGTACAAAATCCAAATGTATCAATTCCTAAATACCTGCACTGTATAAAAGGTGTTACTTCTGTTATTCCTAATCTCTAATACAAACCATGCCACATAGGACTCATCCCGGTTTTTAGTAATGATTTTAGCAACAAAGAGTTTGAGAATGGTCAGGTAGATTCATTCAAGTACTGGGTGGCATATCTAAACTGGGGTGGGATTACACCTGAGTCCTAGACCTTAGCTGTTAATTTGCAGTCAGAAATATATAGAGGCATTTTGTTACCACTGATGTGAAAGTTACTTTGTTATGACTGACTCAAAAGGCCAGGAATGTAAAACACCCTATATAAGCTGCTCTCTACCTCAAATTTCCATTTATAAACAAGGAAGAGGAAAAAAGTGAAAGTGAGGAAGTACTGTCCCAAACAAGGGAACAAAGGTCTTGAAACCTCATTTGGAGTGGGGTGGAGGTGGGGACGACATGTTTTAAAAAGGCAGGGATTACTACCTTCAAAGCCGATCTCTTCTGGAATAGATTAAGTATTCAAGACACTTTTTCCCTAAACTCACAATCCAGCCAAATTATAAAATGACTAACAATACAAAGCTAGTTTAGTCTTAAAAGTCTCTGAAAAGCAACTGGTGCAAGGGGATATTTGGAGAAGGAAATGGCTACCCACTCCAGTATTCTTGCCTGAGAAATCCCATGGACAGAGAAGCCTGATGGGCTACAGTCCATGGGGTCGCAAAGAGTCAGACACGACTGATCAAGTGGATGTCTTTAATTAACTTATACTGAAAACAATAAATGCCATAAAAGTTATTTAGATGGAAAAGATAGATTGTAAACCATTATTTTTTAAAAAGCAGTGTTCATTGATTTTTAAAAATGTTATCCTGGTAGCATGGAAGTACTATCCCCATTGTTTATAAATCCTTAGTAATTTTAATAATTTTGACATTCAGTTGGCCACCTTTAAAGTTACTGAGTTCACAGGCATGAGTTAAGTAAAACAACATAAATGACAAAAACAAATCTAGGCATCAAAATAGGAAGAAATATCTAGGGTTGAGGTAACACATTCACCTTGGCTCTGAGACTCATAGTAAAAGGATAGATTATTTTTGGTATCTGAAATACATAATATAGGCCCAAATACCTACTTCAAAAATGCAATCTTGTGATACCACTTCTGGCAAAACAAAATCTAGCCATATCAAAATAGTTGCAGATCCCCAACTGGGAGAGGACCTTCATGTCTGTATCTTTTCAAATGGTTATGTTTTTGCAATAGGTATTTTTCCTCTGCCTTACCTCATTCACCCATATCCACCTAGACAGGGTTTAGGCGTCTTTTTTCTGTCAAGTACTTCTTCCCTAATGTCCCCAGGGCAGATTTTTACCAAAGTTTGTACTGTATACTATATTTCGCTCTGTAATTGTACTATCTACACAATATTTTTGTTTCTTTACATATCTATTTTATCCTACTAGATTATGAATTCCCTGAAGCTGACTTTCTCTTGTTTATCTTTGACTAACAAATAATGTCTTGCTTATAGCATGTGCTTAACAAATGCTTGCAGAGTGAAAAGGAAAAATCAGTTTGGAGTCTATTTGAATAGAGATATATAATTCTCTGGTTGAAAAAATTATGTTCTAAAAGTTACAGGAAACATTTTCTTATTCTTTTAAATATATCTTAAGAGGGGGTGACGGAGAGACAAGAAAACGCCTTAAAAAGAACAAAGGATACTTGGTATTTTACGATCTTCATTAATAACAATCAGGTCTGTGAAATCTCTTGAGATGCACTGTGGAATAATTTTTTTCAGAGCCAGTCCTCTTCTGTAATAAACATGCGAATTTGGTATAACTGTAGAGAGCTGTTCACAGAGTCGTACTGTTCTCTATAAAACAAAATAACAAAATCCTCAAAAATGAAAAAGAATAAAAATCTAAGTGGCATATACTTATAAGGAAAGAAGTAATCATTATAGTGTTTATTTTAATAGAGAGCAAGGCTAGGGAAGAATGAAATCCAAACAGTTTCATCCTCCATCAAAGGCTGATCTACCTAAAGCAGTCATTCTCAACTAGGGACAGTTTTGTCATCAAGGGATGATTGGAAACATCTGGAAACAGTTTTGATGGTCATGACTGATGGTAGTGGTAGAAGTTGGCTGCTATGAGTATCTAGTGGATAGAGGCCAAAATGCTGCTAAACATCCTATAATGAACAGGACAATCTGAACAATAAAAAAATCCAGCCCAAAACATTTAAACAGTGCTGAGGCTGAGAAAGACTATCATGAAGAATCACACTTGGTGAACCTACATCACATCACCGATACATTTTATTTAGCTTATTTACAGACATTACCTAAGGCAATTACTAAAAATTTAACTCTTCTGAACAAAGTTATTTTAAATAACCTATGTAAGAAAATTAAGAATTCAAGAACTATAGTAACTGATATGTTTACCCCATGAGGTCTATCTGACGTAGTGATGAGAATCTTGGGAGAAGTCTGTCTGTTGAAGTAAGAAGCAAATTCATCTGTAGCTTCATCATAAGCAACCTAAAAACAGAAAGAGAGATAACTTTACATCAAACACTCTACTCGGCCAGCATTTTACAAGCAATTCGAGTAGGATTCTATAGCACTGGGTTGAAGGAAATGGCAACCCACTCCAGTATTCTTGCCTGGAGAATCCCAGGGACGGGGGAGCCTGGTGGGTTGCCGTCTATGGGGTCACACAGAGTCGAACACGACTGAAGTGACTTAGCAGCAGCAGGAGGGTCAGGTTAATGGCAACATGAAGAGGTTGGATAATTTTCCGGCTGAAGAATACAATATGAAACTAGAAAAAAAACTGTCAAAAATAATTTCAAGAAATTGAGATGCATTCATTGAAAAATGGATCCATTTGTGGGCAAGAACATCAAGAATCTTGTCTAGAGCTATTCCATTTCCCGTATCAACCTGGGTGGTAAAAACAGTAACTTTATCAACTTCAGGACTAATGGTAAGCGAGAACCAGCAATCTTGGATCCAGAGGTGGTAGACCAGATTCGAGGATGGGCAGGCAAGTGGTCTTGGACTTGGACTGGCTGCCAGTCCAAGGTTACAGGCCTAGTTCAGGGTAGGTATGGATCAGCCAAAAATTCAAATGAGAGCTCTGGAAGTGAAAAAATCATAGACGAACTGACATAATCTCTCCCCAAATCCTTGACTGACAACTAGGCTACACATGAGAGAGACCTGAGAATCTAGTGCACATGAAAGACAATGGAGACTTGAGAAATGGCTGCAACTTTGAAAGCTGTCCTCAATCCACACACACCTCAGTTAGCAGAGGGAATGTATGTCTTGGGGGCCCAAGGTTTCACGATGCAACCTCTACCCAAATCACTGGCTGACCCCTGAGTCACACAAACACAGGGAAAAATCTCTATGAAGGAAAAATAACACAAACTCAGCAGTAGTGTAATGCTACTATAAGAGAGATTCCAGTTTAAGTCCAGANTTATTCTTTTAAATATATCTTAAGAGGGGGTGACGGAGAGACAAGAAAACGCCTTAAAAAGAACAAAGGATACTTGGTATTTTACGATCTTCATTAATAACAATCAGGTCTGTGAAATCTCTTGAGATGCACTGTGGAATAATTTTTTTCAGAGCCAGTCCTCTTCTGTAATAAACATGCGAATTTGGTATAACTGTAGAGAGCTGTTCACAGAGTCGTACTGTTCTCTATAAAACAAAATAACAAAATCCTCAAAAATGAAAAAGAATAAAAATCTAAGTGGCATATACTTATAAGGAAAGAAGTAATCATTATAGTGTTTATTTTAATAGAGAGCAAGGCTAGGGAAGAATGAAATCCAAACAGTTTCATCCTCCATCAAAGGCTGATCTACCTAAAGCAGTCATTCTCAACTAGGGACAGTTTTGTCATCAAGGGATGATTGGAAACATCTGGAAACAGTTTTGATGGTCATGACTGATGGTAGTGGTAGAAGTTGGCTGCTATGAGTATCTAGTGGATAGAGGCCAAAATGCTGCTAAACATCCTATAATGAACAGGACAATCTGAACAATAAAAAAATCCAGCCCAAAACATTTAAACAGTGCTGAGGCTGAGAAAGACTATCATGAAGAATCACACTTGGTGAACCTACATCACATCACCAATACATTTTATTTAGCTTATTTACAGACATTACCTAAGGCAATTACTAAAAATTTAACTCTTCTGAACAAAGTTATTTTAAATAACCTATGTAAGAAAATTAAGAATTCAAGAACTATAGTAACTGATATGTTTACCCCATGAGGTCTATCTGACGTAGTGATGAGAATCTTGGGAGAAGTCTGTCTGTTGAAGTAAGAAGCAAATTCATCTGTAGCTTCATCATAAGCAACCTAAAAACAGAAAGAGAGATAACTTTACATCAAACACTCTACTCGGCCAGCATTTTACAAGCAATTCGAGTAGGATTCTATAGCACTGGGTTGAAGGAAATGGCAACCCACTCCAGTATTCTTGCCTGGAGAATCCCAGGGACGGGGGAGCCTGGTGGGTTGCCGTCTATGGGGTCACACAGAGTCGAACACGACTGAAGTGACTTAGCAGCAGCAGGAGGGTCAGGTTAATGGCAACATGAAGAGGTTGGATAATTTTCCGGCTGAAGAATACAATATGAAACTAGAAAAAAAACTGTCAAAAATAATTTCAAGAAATTGAGATGCATTCATTGAAAAATGGATCCATTTGTGGGCAAGAACATCAAGAATCTTGTCTAGAGCTATTCCATTTCCCGTATCAACCTGGGTGGTAAAAACAGTAACTTTATCAACTTCAGGACTAATGGTAAGCGAGAACCAGCAATCTTGGATCCAGAGGTGGTAGACCAGATTCGAGGATGGGCAGGCAAGTGGTCTTGGACTTGGACTGGCTGCCAGTCCAAGGTTACAGGCCTAGTTCAGGGTAGGTATGGATCAGCCAAAAATTCAAATGAGAGCTCTGGAAGTGAAAAAATCATAGACGAACTGACATAATCTCTCCCCAAATCCTTGACTGACAACTAGGCTACACATGAGAGAGACCTGAGAATCTAGTGCACATGAAAGACAATGGAGACTTGAGAAATGGCTGCAACTTTGAAAGCTGTCCTCAATCCACACACACCTCAGTTAGCAGAGGGAATGTATGTCTTGGGGGCCCAAGGTTTCACGATGCAACCTCTACCCAAATCACTGGCTGACCCCTGAGTCACACAAACACAGGGAAAAATCTCTATGAAGGAAAAATAACACAAACTCAGCAGTAGTGTAATGCTACTATAAGAGAGATTCCAGTTTAAGTCCAGACAAGTTACTAAAACAACAACAAAAAAATCAATAACCTGTAAAAAAATAAAAATAAAAATAATCCAGAGATACTGCAATGTTTTCTAAAACTGTCCAATTTTCAACCAAGATATTAGATATACAAAGAAACAGAAAAGTATGATGTATAATCAGGAAAAGAGAAGTCAATAAAAACTGAATGGGTCCACATAGTGAATTTAGTGACAATTTCAAAGCCGTCATAACAAATATATCCAAGAAATTAAGGAAAAATACAGGCTTTTTATTTTTTAGCCTGTAAAAATACTGTAAAGTAGATCTAAGATGCAGAAAAATCAATAATCTTGAAAACAGATTACTAACGATCCAATCTGAAGGATGGAGAACATAATCACAGCAAAAAGAGCAAAGCTGTAGAAATTTTTAGGATAATGTTAACCATTTCAACAGTGTGTTAGAAAGGAAATCCCTCAAGGAGAGAAGAGGGCAGGAAAAAAAAATATTTCAAGAAATAATGGATTAAAAACTTAACTGACAGGTCCAAACTCAACAAACATTAAGTAGAATTAAAAAAAAGAACAATACCTAAACACACTAGTGCCAAACTGGTAAAAGCCAAAAAACCAGAATACTTTAGTAAGTCATCTGGTTTTAATAAAACCAGAAAACTTTAGTAAAACTTTAGTAAAAAACCAGTAAATCATGACTGGTTTCTCAAAAGAAATAGTGAAGGTCAAAATTCAGTGGAACAAGTTCAAAGAAAAAAACAGGTCAACCAAGGATTCTATGTCCCACAAAATTTTTTAAAACATAAAGGCAAAATAAATGCTTTTAAAAAGACAAAAACTGAGATAATTAGACCTCATACCTGCTACAAAACAAAAGCTTAAGAAAATCCTGCAAGCTGAAAAAGAATAATACTAGATGATCCAGAGGCAGGAAAGAAGAGGACCGTAAACAGGCAATGATGAGGGTAAACGTAAGGCTTTGTGGGTGTGTTTTGTGTGTAAACTCTTAATTTTTATTTATTTTTATTTTTTAATTATTTTTTATTTTTGTTGTTGTTTTGTTTTTTTATTTTTTTATTTTTTGTATTTATTTATTTTTTTTTACACGAACTCCCAAACATGAACCCCCCTCCCACCTCCCACCCCACATCATCCCTCCAGATCATGAGGATGTTTAAAGTAGTAATCACGACACTGGGTTTATAACATGGATCTATAACAACGTGCTGACAATCAACAGCACAAGTGAGAGTGGAGGCCACAGAGCTATACCGGTGCAGACTTGCTGCATTTTATCAGAACTGTGTCAGTATTTACTAGAGTAGACTGTGATGAATCATTCTCCAGAGTAGACCTTATGCTAGGACATTTATTCAATTGAAAGGACTGAAATGAAACAAAATATGTCCCAGACCACGATAAAATTGAATTAGAAATCAACAGCAGAAATCAGCAGAAATCAGGGAAATCCTCAAATATTTGGAAATTAAGATACTTCTTGAAAATTGCAAGCCAAAGAAGAAATCACCAGAGAAATTAGAAAATATCTTCAACAGAATGAAAATGAAAACATCACAAACACACCAAAATGTATGGAAGGTGGTTAAAGCAGTGCTTGGGCGTACACCAGAGTTTTATATGCTTACATTAGAAAGAAAAAATAAATTCAATAATCTAAGCTTCCATCTTAGGAAGCTAGAGAAAGAAGAGCAACTAAAACCCCAAGTAAGCAAAAAAAAGAAAAAATAAGGATGGGGGGTGGAACTAATGAACTAAAAAAATACAACAAGCAAGAAGAAATCATCTTTCATTAGAAGAGGTACTCAGATGTAAGTGATGAAAGGAATGCATCTTAAAACTTGTGGGCTATAGCAAATGTGAATTTTATGACCATAATTTCTCATCATAAAAAGATGAAAATTAATCACATAAACAAAAATAGAATAAACTCAGAGTATAAAAGAAATAATAAAGGTAAGAGGAGATATAAGTGAATTAGAAAACATTTAATAGAGAAATAAAATAGTAACTTGAAAAGAATAACAGAACAGGTATGTCTCTGGTGAAAGCTCAAATAAACAAGATTAGGAATGAAAACAGGGTATTACTTCAGTTTCACTCATGAGCATATTCTAAACAATGCATTTAACAAACCAAAACAATATTTTAAGAAGATAAAACACCTTAACTAAATTCGATTTACCCTATGAATAGAATAGGTTTAACACTAGAAAGTCCATTTCATTTATTCAATTACTGCAATAAAGAAGAAAACTGAATATTCATCTCAATATTTGCAGGAAAGACGTCTAACTTTCTAATTCATTCATTAAACAAAGCAGCAAAAAAAAAAAAAGAATGGTATTTCCATAACTCATAAGGAAAATCTACCATTAAGGATACATACATTAATGATGATACACTGGAAGTATTCTTTAAAATTAGTAACATGGCATAGAGGATAATACTGCTTTTAAAATTTATTTGACATTATGGTGCGATTCTAATAAGCACAAAAGAAATTGTTAATGGTTTGAAAGAAACAAACACATATTTGAAGAAATGATTATCTAAACATGAAAACATTCAGAAAAATTACTGGAAGCAAATTCTACTTATTAAAACATCATGATTCAAAAAGCAACCTCATTTTTGTAAATCAGCAAATCAGATAGCTTTCAGAGAGATGTGATTTATACTATCAAGAAAAAAAATACCCAGATACCCAGGAATAGTTCTAACAAGATTTATGTGTATAACTTGTATGAAGAAAACAATGATATTCACTGAAATACATTTTCAGTATTTAAAGGCAAAATTAGAGATATCAAGGGAACATTTCATGCCAAGATGGGCACAATAAAGAACAGAAATGGTATGGACCTAACAGATGCAGAAGATACTAAGAAGAGGTGGCAAGAATACACAGAAGAACTATACAAAAAAGATTTTCATGACCCAGATAATCACAATGGTGTGATCACTCACCTAGAGCCAGACATCCTGGAATGTGAAGTCAAGTGGGCATTAGGAAGCATCACTACGAACAAAACTACTGGAGGTGATGGAATTCCAGTTGAGCTATTTCAAATCCTAAAAGATGATGCTGTGAAAGTGCTGCACTCAATATGTCAGCAAATCTGTAAAACTCAGCAGTGGCCATAGGACTGGAAAAGGTCAGTTTTCATTCCAATCCCCAAAAAGGCAATGCCAAAGAATGCTCAAACTACTGCACAACTGCACTCATCTCATTCGCTGGCAAAGTGATGCTCAAAATTTTCCAAGCCAGGCTTCAATAGTCTTTGGACCATGAACTTCCAGATGTTCAAGCTGGATTTAGAAAACGCAGAGGAACCAGAGATCAAACAGCCAACATCCACTGGATCATGGAAAAAGCAAGAGAGTTCCAGAAAAACATCTACTTTTGCTTTATTGACTATGCCAAAGCCTTTGACTGTGGATCACAACAAAATGTGGAAAATTCTTAAAGAGATGGGAATACCAGACCACCTGAGCTGCCTCTGAGAAATCTGTATGCAGGTCAGGAAGCAACAGTTAGAACTGGACATGGAACAACAGAATGGTTCCAAATAGGAAAAGGAGTACGTCAAGGCTGTATATTGTCACCCTGCTTATTTAACTTCTATGCAGAGTACATCATGAGAAATGCTGGGGTGGATGAAGCATAAGCTGGAACCAAGATTGCCGGGAGAAATATCAATAACCTCAGATATGCAGATGATACCACCCTTATGGCAGAAAGCGAAGAACTAAAGAGCCTCTTGATGAAAGTTAAAGAGCGGAGTGAAAAAGCTGGCTTAAAACTCAACATTCAACTAAGACCATGGCATCTGGTCCCATCACTTCATGGCAAATAGATGGGGAAACAGTGGCAGACTCTATTTTTGGGGGCTCCAAAATCACTGCAGATGGTGATGGCAGCCATGAAATTAAAAGATGCTTGCTCCTTGGAAGAAAAGCTATGACCATCCTAGATAGCATATTAAAAAGCAGAGACATTATAGTACTGTCAACAAAGGTCCGTCTAGTCAAAACTACGGTTTTTCCAGTAGTCATGTATGGATCGGAGAGTTGGACTATAAAGAAAGCTGAACACTGAAGAATTGATACAAGAATTGATGCTTTTGAACTGTGGTGTTGAAGAAGACTCTTGAGAGTCCCTTGGACAGAAAGGAGATTCAACCAGTCCATCCAAAGGAAAAAAGTCCTGAATATTCATTGGAAGGATTGATGCTGAAGCTGAAACTCTAATACTTTGGCCACCTGATGTGAAGAACTGACTCATCTGAAAAGACCCTGATGCTGGGAAAGACTAGAGGAGGGAGGAGAATGGGACAACAAAGGATGAGATGGTTGGATGGCATCACAGACATAATGGACATGAGTTGAGTAAACTCCGGGAGTTGGTGACGGACAGAGAGGCCTGGCATGCTGCAGTCCATGGGGTCGCAAAGAGTCGGACAAGACTTAGTGACTGAACTGAAATGAAACAAGATATATATATACACATACACATATACTAAGACTTCCCTGGTGGTTCAGATGATAAAACATCTGCCTACAATGTGGGAGAAGGGGTTGGGAAATCCCCTGGAGAAGGAACTAGCAACCCTCTCCAGTGATTCTTGCCAGGAAAATCCCATGGATGGAGGAGCCTCATAGGCTAGTCAATGGGGTCTCAAAGAGTTGGACACAACTGAGCCACTTCACTACCTACCTACCTGCATATATACTATATATATATAGTGGATATATATACACACACACACACACACACAGGGTTGGCCAAGAAGTTCGTTCTGTAAAACAGTCCATAAGATGGCACAGAAAACCCGCATGAACTTTTTGGCCAACCCAATACTACCTAGATTCTGACACTGATCTGATTTAGTATAAGTCATACTTTTATATGGAAGATGTAAGATCCAGGAAGATAACGCTCTTGAAGAGAGGGCTCTGAGGATGTGAATGGCGAGGGGCATCTTTCCCTCACAGCTATCAAAACTTACCATGAAGCTAAATCAAGAAACTAAAGAACCAATCCAGTGACAAGCTACCAAAAAAAAAAAAGACTCAGCACATATGGACAACTAATACATCACACAGCACTACAATTTACTATGAGAAAGACTGTACTACTTCACAAATGGTGCTGGGAAACTGGTTATGTAAGAGGGAGACAGAGGGAAGAGTGGAAGAAAGAAACTGATTTCCTTTCTCACTCTAATAAGAGAAACCCATTTCTGATAATTAAGTACATGAATGTGTTGTAAAACCTTGACTCTTTCACTGTACTGTTGCAAACTAAAGGGAAAAGTGAAAGATTATCTTGAAACTAAGAGTTTTATATGGACACACAAAAAAATAGCATCAGAATTACCTTGTCAAAATGTTTAACAAATACTACACAAATCTATAGTAAAAATTTATAAAACAAGGACTGCTTTTCAAATGACATTTAAAAACACTGGAAAAATTATTCATTGAATGACAAATAAGTTTATCTAAGCATAAAATACAATACCTTTTTAGAAAATAAATAATTTATTGCCTTTTTCTACAGCATTGTTGGAAACCCAATTATGAAATAATCTTCAACAAATAAGATAATATGCCAGCAGTATAGCTAAATCAATCCATTATACAATTTTAATAGAGAGCAAGGCTAGGGAAGAATGAAATCCAAACAGTTTCATCCTCCATCAAAGGCTGATCTACCTAAAGCAGTCATTCTCAACTAGGGACAGTTTTGTCATCAAGGGATGATTGGAAACATCTGGAAACAGTTTTGATGGTCATGACTGATGGTAGTGGTAGAAGTTGGCTGCTATGAGTATCTAGTGGATAGAGGCCAAAATGCTGCTAAACATCCTATAATGAACAGGACAATCTGAACAATAAAAAAATCCAGCCCAAAACATTTAAACAGTGCTGAGGCTGAGAAAGACTATCATGAAGAATCACACTTGGTGAACCTACATCACATCACCAATACATTTTATTTAGCTTATTTACAGACATTACCTAAGGCAATTACTAAAAATTTAACTCTTCTGAACAAAGTTATTTTAAATAACCTATGTAAGAAAATTAAGAATTCAAGAACTATAGTAACTGATATGTTTACCCCATGAGGTCTATCTGACGTAGTGATGAGAATCTTGGGAGAAGTCTGTCTGTTGAAGTAAGAAGCAAATTCATCTGTAGCTTCATCATAAGCAACCTAAAAACAGAAAGAGAGATAACTTTACATCAAACACTCTACTCGGCCAGCATTTTACAAGCAATTCGAGTAGGATTCTATAGCACTGGGTTGAAGGAAATGGCAACCCACTCCAGTATTCTTGCCTGGAGAATCCCAGGGACGGGGGAGCCTGGTGGGTTGCCGTCTATGGGGTCACACAGAGTCGAACACGACTGAAGTGACTTAGCAGCAGCAGGAGGGTCAGGTTAATGGCAACATGAAGAGGTTGGATAATTTTCCGGCTGAAGAATACAATATGAAACTAGAAAAAAAACTGTCAAAAATAATTTCAAGAAATTGAGATGCATTCATTGAAAAATGGATCCATTTGTGGGCAAGAACATCAAGAATCTTGTCTAGAGCTATTCCATTTCCCGTATCAACCTGGGTGGTAAAAACAGTAACTTTATCAACTTCAGGACTAATGGTAAGCGAGAACCAGCAATCTTGGATCCAGAGGTGGTAGACCAGATTCGAGGATGGGCAGGCAAGTGGTCTTGGACTTGGACTGGCTGCCAGTCCAAGGTTACAGGCCTAGTTCAGGGTAGGTATGGATCAGCCAAAAATTCAAATGAGAGCTCTGGAAGTGAAAAAATCATAGACGAACTGACATAATCTCTCCCCAAATCCTTGACTGACAACTAGGCTACACATGAGAGAGACCTGAGAATCTAGTGCACATGAAAGACAATGGAGACTTGAGAAATGGCTGCAACTTTGAAAGCTGTCCTCAATCCACACACACCTCAGTTAGCAGAGGGAATGTATGTCTTGGGGGCCCAAGGTTTCACGATGCAACCTCTACCCAAATCACTGGCTGACCCCTGAGTCACACAAACACAGGGAAAAATCTCTATGAAGGAAAAATAACACAAACTCAGCAGTAGTGTAATGCTACTATAAGAGAGATTCCAGTTTAAGTCCAGACAAGTTACTAAAACAACAACAAAAAAATCAATAACCTGTAAAAAAATAAAAATAAAAATAATCCAGAGACACTGCAATATTTTCTAAAACTGTCCAATTTTCAACCAAGATATTAGATATACAAAGAAACAGAAAAGTATGATGTATAATCAGGAAAAGAGAAGTCAATAAAAACTGAATGGGTCCACATAGTGAATTTAGTGACAATTTCAAAGCCGTCATAACAAATATATCCAAGAAATTAAGGAAAAATACAGGCTTTTTATTTTTTAGCCTGTAAAAATACTGTAAAGTAGATCTAAGATGCAGAAAAATCAATAATCTTGAAAACAGATTACTAACGATCCAATCTGAAGGATGGAGAACATTATGAAATAATCTTCAACAAATAAGATAATATGCCAGCAGTATAGCTAAATCAATCCATTATACAATTTCACCAGCTAGTACTTTAAACCCTGGCATAAGAACAGATAATTTATCAAATGTGATTATCCAAATTTATTTAGACTTCTAACATTTACCTCTTCATCATTAGGATCTACTATGGTTTCATCATACACTCGCTGGTTGTCAATAGTCTTGGGTACAGGCTTTGGTGGAGCCTAAATAAAAGAAAAAAATGTTAAGTCTGGGAAGCATTTCACATTAATAATTTTGGATTATGCTTAGGGAAGAATAACAAAAATCTGCAAATAATGCAAAAACTCAATCTGTTTCTCATTCAACCCACTGCAACATCAGTCCTAGTAATAATACTGAGTAAGAGGCCTTTTAACTCTTTAAGCACACACATGCACTTACTGGAAGAACTGCTGACAGGATAAAATGGCTTAAAACCAGGCAAAGTAGCAGAAAGAGAAAACGGAATTAATAATTATTCACAAAGATGAAAACTATCAAACATAACAGAAAAATTACAAAGGTACATATTTAGGTAGCTTTGTTCGAATACTTTCAGAAAACTATTCAGAAATATATAACAAAGGCTACAAATCTGTACCTTTCTGCTGAACTAGTAATTCTAGTTTAGAGAATTTATGGTAAGGAATGAAAAGGGGAGCAATTTATATGAAGAAATATGTATAATCACTATGGTTAGTGGAAATGAACAGTAAATATGATCTACTATGGTTTCATCATACACTCGCTGGTTGTCAATAGTCTTGGGTACAGGCTTTGGTGGAGCCTAAATAAAAGAAAAAAATGTTAAGTCTGGGAAGCATTTCACATTAATAATTTTGGATTATGCTTAGGGAAGAATAACAAAAATCTGCAAATAATGCAAAAACTCAATCTGTTTCTCATTCAACCCACTGCAACATCAGTCCTAGTAATAATACTGAGTAAGAGGCCTTTTAACTCTTTAAGCACACACATGCACTTACTGGAAGAACTGCTGACAGGATAAAATGGCTTAAAACCAGGCAAAGTAGCAGAAAGAGAAAACGGAATTAATAATTATTCACAAAGATGAAAACTATCAAACATAACAGAAAAATTACAAAGGTACATATTTAGGTAGCTTTGTTCGAATACTTTCAGAAAACTATTCAGAAATATATAACAAAGGCTACAAATCTGTATCTTTCTGCTGAACTAGTAATTCTAGTTTAGAGAATTTATGGTAAGGAATGAAAAGGGGAGCAATTTATATGAAGAAATATGTATAATCACTATGGTTAGTGGAAATGAACAGTAAATAGGGCAAATGTCCAACAACAAGATAATGAGTACGGCATTGCCAACTTAATGGAATATCGTTAGCATCAGCAATCACATACAGTCAGCTTAGATCAAGAAATTGTGTAAATGAAATTTTAAAGAGCAAGAACACAAAACCATAACCATACACTGATTGAAACTAATCTTTTTTATTATTTTATGAAATGAATATTAAGTTTTAAGTAATTTTTTTAAAAGAGGCAGTTCTAGATCATCTATCAATCCAAAAACAAGAATGATGATATTTTCAAATGGTGATCAGCATATTAATTTGCTATAAATAACTGATTATTGAGTTAAAAAGAGACTAACACTGCTTGACAGGATTTTGCAGGTGAAAACAGTCTTAATATTGGAATTTCCTGTGATTTAATCTAATACTATTCAAGAGAATTCATGAAAAAGTAGTATTTAGTTTATATATAGTATATGTATTTTTCCCTTCCTCAAAAATGCTTATTATTACTTGGTACTCCATCTTAAGTAAGAGATAGGAGGAGGGGGAGTTGAACATTTTTAAAATTTTGCAAGTATAAAACGCAACCTGAAGCATTCAATAGTTCTTTTAAAATTTTTCAATAGAGAGATTTCACTTATTGTCAGTATCACAAAAACAGCTAAATCCTTCTTGATGCTTTTTTCTTTACCGCAATCCACTCAGGTGTTTCACCTTCCTCCTGCTCCCCATTCTCACTCTTCACAGGTTTATACCCTCTGTTGTCAGCTCTCATTCTCACACATCCCCACCCTACAACAGAAGAGGCTCTATTATGCCTTTCTTCAGCTTGACATAACAAAATGCCTTTGCTTCAAGTCTGAAGAACTCCAGTTACAGGCCTATGGTGGGGATCTTCTCCATTCCCAGTCAGGGATAATCTGTCTCTGCCTCTCAAACACATGAAGTTAAGTAAAATAAGCAAGCTGGAAGTATATACACCATTTTGAAATTTTGAAAACATGCAAAAAACCACTACTACTGTATTTACTGTTTATGCACACAAACATAATAAAGGAAACAAAGAAAGTGCATGGGAACAATAAAAAGCAATTTCATGAGTTATTGTCCTTTTTTTTTGACCCTGCTTGGAGACAAAAGGGATCTTAGTTC
>SJYX01013840.1:0-12805 GCA_006410675.1 Oreotragus oreotragus | reverse complement strand
TCTGATGCTGGGAGGGATGGTGGCAGGAGGAGAAGGGGATGACCAAGGATGAGATGGCTGGATGGCATCACGGACTCGATGGACGTGAGTCTGAGTGAACTCTGAGAGATGGTGATGGACAGGGAGG
Organism: Oreotragus oreotragus; assembly: GCA_006410675.1. NCBI lineage: Eukaryota > Metazoa > Chordata > Mammalia > Artiodactyla > Bovidae > Oreotragus > Oreotragus oreotragus. Next base: position 12,678 of record SJYX01013840.1, on the reverse strand, counting down.
CCTGGCGTGATGCGATTCATGGGGTCAAAAAGAGTCGGACACGACTGAGCGACTGAACTGAACTGAACTGAACTGAACTGAACTGATCTGACTGTCTCTAAGTTGAACAGATAAGGTTCTCCCCAGTATAGCATAGTATTTTAAAATCAGGAAAAGAAGCATAAAGGCCTAAGCCCACTATTTACTAGCATATTACACTGGATATTTAACCTCTGCTTCTTTATCTGTAATAGCAGTTTGAAAGTACTCATCTTATGAGGTTGTTATAAAGACTATATGATAATGTATATACAATACTTAGCAAGGTACCTGAGATGGGGTATGTACAAAATAAATATTACTATTAATATTGTTAAGGCTTCAGAAAGGAAATTAATAGCCATTTGTATGAAGCTTGAAATAATGTATCTTAGTGATTAATTTAAAAGATGAAATAATTAATATAAAAACTGTGCACATAATTTTAAGTGATCACAAGAAAAAGGAACTATCATAAATAATTCAAGTATACTTTTGTTTTAATTTTTTCCCAAATGCAATGGTTTACTCAAGTGTGGCTTATGCCTTGATTGCCTCTTTTAGAAACAAGAAATGTTGGGTAACCTCATTCTCCTCAAAATATTAAACAAAAAACATCAATAGGCAAATAGAATTGAAACTGAACTTCCAGTTTAGAGACAGTGAGATAGTCACATGCAGTAACTACTTCTCCCTCTCAAAATCATTAAAATAGAGTCAATGAATTCTTTAAGGATGTAAAGCCAACCTGCCAAAGAAAATGGGAGAGAAGGCAGAAACCACAAAATTTCAGAAGCTGGAAAACTTGTTGGGCTAGAGTTACCTAATACAACAGGCACAGAAATGCTACCGCTAAGCATTATCGAATCTTGATAAATTTATCAAAGTGCTCCTATTAATAGGAAGAACACTAATAGATGTTAGATAGCATTTTGAACATTTCCTTTAGTAATTGTCATGAGGAAACATGAGTTCTCTGCATAGTAGGTATATAATAAGTAAAAAAAATTTATATACTAAATTTGCACACTTACTTTAAAAATATGATAGAAAGATGAAATTTAGCTAAATAGGAAACTGGTCAAAAAGGTAAAAACTTAAACTATAAGACCTCTTTCCTAAAGACCAACAGGAAAAGAGCCTGATTAATTCATGGCCAAGTGAGCTAATGACAAAGGATAACATGAAGATGAAATCTGAAACAAAATAACTGAAGTATTCTTATTAGCTTGCTTTCTCAACACTCTGAGAAACTTAGGTAACGAGACTACTATCTTAATTTCTTACCACTTTAGTTTTCTTGTTTCTTGCATTATTGTTGTGTGTAAGATGAGAACATTTTGGAAAATATTTACATATATTTTACTGAAAAATTTGTCAACTTTTTAAAGGACTATACAGACCTGATTTTATAGTTTTTAAGAAATATAACATTAAGTCAAATTAAGTGGGTGACATGTTCCTGTAAAGGGTGAAAGATTCTTACTCTATCCCTGCAAAAAGGATATATAGGGGTAGGATATATAATATTCTTTCACAGTAACATTGTCTTTCTTTATCAGCTCTAGGTTTGGATAAGCTCTAGGTCTGGTCTTCATCAGGTTTCCACTGAACTGAAGAGAAGGGAGTGAAGGTACAAGCAGGCATATCTCACAGGGTGGGAGTGACTAAGAAGTACTGTATCTCTTCTTTTAAGTCTAAATCTTCAAAGAGAGTAATGGTTAGAGGGTAGTTTAAACTATTAAGCCAAGGAAATGCACACATATAATACCTAACTGTCAAACGGGAGAGTCATGACTTGGTAGCATAACTGGAGGGTAAAGAGAATCTTTGGGATTAGAATAAACAAACATATATACAAACAGTTGTACAAGATCTGTAAAAACCCCAAGTGGTTCTTCCTATACTTTGGAGAGCTTTTTAAAGAAAGGTGCCCTGAACATTCAAAGCTTATCTAGTAACAACTCAAATTCAATGCGAATCAAACAGAATTATCTTCCTAATCTGCTCCTCTGCTTTTGACTACTTTTCTGTATGACAGAGCTTATTAGTTGTGTTCTATTCATATTTTATATTCCGTTATTCTATCTGTACTTTTAGAGAAATCAGAACAGAAAACTCCAATAAATTAACACTAATAAATTTGATGTAACGTAACCTCTCCAGACTTCAGTTCCCCGCTTGTAAATAAGGAATCAAATCACATAGGTAGAACGCAGAAACCAGAAACATCTGTTCATACCCCAGGTCTGCCACTCACTATGTGTGCTGTCCTAGAAAATTTTAGCAACTTATCTGCATCAAAGTCTCCTTGCTTTTACATTTTTGACTTAATGATTTATCTGATGATGTTCCCATGTTTGTTGTTATATTGTAGAAAGTTAAATAATAGCTTTGAGCCATAAAATTAGTCTGACTTATACTGCAGTTTGTATGTATTGTCTTTTTTGTTTGTTTTAGATAGAGTTGAAAGGCTTCTAGTAAAATTCTTCAATCCACTTGACAACCATGTTCCTGCCTGCTTAAGTGGCTGCCTCTAGTTGCCTCCACCTGAAATATCTTCCTCCCCATGTCCATTTACCTATTCTCTACTCACACTTTGAAGCCCAACTCAATTCTCATCCTATCACTGAAAACTTACCTAAATATTTCAGTGAAAATTAAATAATAATTGAACTTTCTGTATGAACAAGAAATTCATTATGTATTTCCATCCTTTGTTATTGCTCCTTAGTCACTAAGTCTTGTCTGACTCTTTTGTGACCCCATGGACTGTCACCTTCCAGGTTCTTCTGTCCATGGGATTTCCCAAGTAATAATACCTGGGAGTGGGCTGTCATTTTCTTCTCCAGGGGATCTCCCCAACCCAGGGACTGAAACTGTGTCTCCTGCAAGTCTCCTGCATTGCAGGTGGACTCTTTGCCACTGAGCCACTGGGGAAGCGACTCCTACATTAGCAATGTATAATAAGCTATTTGTTTTCCATGCGTGATTTGTGCTTAAATTATTCATTCTCTTATTTACTTCCTGTAAGCTCACTGAAAATCTATGACATGCTCTGAGATCTTGGACTTTATGTAATATTTCTTTGTAAAATGGGAATGGAAATTCCTGTCTTTTAAGATTGTGGAAAATTAAAAAAGATAACATATAAGTAAGTACATATTAAAAAGCAGAGACTTTACTTTGCCAACAAAGGTCCATCTAGTCAAAGCTATGGTTTTTCCAGTAGTCATGTATGGATGTGAGAGTTGGACTATAAAGAAACCTGAGTGCCGAAGAATTGATGCTTTTGAACTGTAGTATTGGAGAAGACTCTTGAGAGTCCCCTGGACTGCAAGGAGATCCAGCCAGTCCATCCTAAAGGAAATCAGTCCTGAATATTCATTGACACTGAAGCTGAAACTCCAATACTTTGAAGTCACCTGATGTGAAGAACTGACTCACTAGAAAAGACCCTGATGCGGGGAAAGATTGAAGGCAGGAGGAGAAGGGGACAACAGAAGATGAGATAGTTGATTGGCATCACTGACTCGATGGACATGAGTTTGAGTAAGCTCCGGGAGTTGGTGATGGACAGGGAAGCCTGGCATGCTGCAGTCCATGGGTTGACAAAGAGTCGGACACGACTGAGTGACTGGACTGAACTGAACTGATGCACTATCTAAAATGTTACATATATTTACACAAATGTAACTACAAAGTAATGAAAATACTTTTTAAAATAAAAAGTTTAGTCAATAATACTTGAAATTTACACAAATCTATAATAATTCATTATTGAAAACTAGAAGTCAAGATAGGAAGTAAATCATCTAAGGCAATTTGTTCTTACAGTGAAAAAGTATTCGCTAGTACATTATAACAAGACTGCAGTCTTATAATGTCATTAAAAGTTAAAAATCTCTTTATTTCCATTATATAACATGTGAGAATATATAATAACTTCCATTTAACAATATTAGCTCTATTTATTGAGCACGTTCATGGCAGGCACTGTGCAGATGCTTGACTGTATTAGTTCATTTCATCTATTAATATATTCTATAAGGAAGACATTGTTTCCCTTATTTTGCAGTTGCTAAACCTGAGAATTAGAGAAGGTTGGTGGTCCTGGGTTACCCTAACAAGTGGCAGATCCAGGATTAAAACCCAGATTTGTCTACCTCCAGAACTCATGCTCTTAACCACTATTCTATATGTGTTCCCCATTGTTCTGAAACAAATTTCCTTTATATTGGATTGACCAAAAACTTCATCTGAATTTTTCCATAAGACGGTATGGAAAAATTCGAATGTACTTTTTAGCCAACCCAATGTTGTAACCCTTTCTTCTCCTGGAAAGGCTGTTATAGTAATAACCCAATCTTTTTGATCTAAGTCTGGTTGTAGGGCTTCTATGATATGTAGTATATCTCAGAAGAAGGAAACCCTAACAAGAAAAGTCCTATCAGTATGGCTTACCTAGTTTTCTTCACTATATAACACTTTTTTTTTTCATACTAACACTGAGCATAAGGTTTTTTTTTTAACCCCTTTAAACATTTTTTAGTTGGAGGATGACTGCTTTACAATGTTGTGTGGTTTCTGCCATACAACATCACAAATCAGTCATAACTATACATATATATATATATATATATATCTCCCTCCCTCTTGAGCCTCCTCCCAGCCCCCATCATCCTGCCCCTTAAGGCTGTTACAGAGCGCCAGGCTGGTCTCCCTGGGCTATACGGTAGCTTTCCCCTGGCTATCTATTTTATACATGGTAGTGTAAATATGTCAATGCCACTTTCTCCATTTGCCCCACCCTTTCCTTCACCACTATGGCCACAAGTCCACTCTCCATGTCTGTGTCTCCATTCCTTCCCGGCAAATAGGTTCACTGGTACCATTTTTTGAGCATATGTTTTTCAATTCAGAATTTTATAATGACAAAAACAATCCATTTATTAAAAAATATTTGTTCAGAACCTACCATATACAAAGCATTATTCTAGGCATTATTGAGAATGAATGAGTCCACATTCTTTTATATACCAATATATACTGCAAATTATACAGAATTATAGTAAGGTCATTGTTTTATTTTCGTAATAAAAACCCAAGTGCCTACGAGCATTGTTCAAAGCACAGGTGTGTACCACAATTAAAAACACAAAGTTCCCATCTGTTATGAAGCTCAAATTCTAAGTGGGTTGGAGTAGAGGTGGCAGAGAATTAAATACTTGAGAATATATCATAAAGAGATAAAATTGTAAGTGCTGTTAAGAAAATAAAACAGGCTAATGTAACTAGAGTGTTGCGGGTGGAGTTCAATTGAATATTCAGAAAAGGCTTCCCCAAGATCCTGAAAAACAAATTTGTGTGTCCAGGCAAAATGTTTAGCAGAGGGAGATCATTAGAGGTTTTAAGCAGAGGGGAAGATTGTGGTCTAATTTGTATTTTAAACTTATTACCTCAAATAAAATTTCTGAATGACGAATAACATCTTATACAAAGTGAAAAGATAAGGCATATCCTGAGAGAAGTTTTTAGGGAAATATATATATATATAGTAAATAACCTATATATGTGATGTAAATAATTAGAATTCAAAACAATAGTAGACAATGAATATGAACAGATAATTCACAGAAGAAAAATTAATGTCTAATAGTTGTGTGAAAAGATACTTGATCTCACTAGTCATCATGGAAATCCCACTAAAACAACAATCTGAAAATATTTAAAGTCTGAAAATACCAAGTCCAAGAGATGACTGGTGGGGGTGTAAATGAGCACAACCACTTTAGAAAGAACTAACTGAAAATGTGATACCCTATAATCTAGCAGGTCTATACCTAGGTAATTAAAGTCATAAGCATGAGCATAAAGTGTCACATAGTAGAATGTTAACTGGGGCATTATAATAGAGAAAAATACAGAGCAACCTAAACACCAGTTGGTAGCAAAAGTATAAAGAGCAGGTTGTGGTTTTTTCATACACTGGAATAAAATAAATAGCAATTAAAATGAATAAATAAGATTTGTAAGAATCAACATGGATAGCTTTTTTAAAAGTAATGTTTGATTGAAAAAAGAAAGGTGTGGAATGATAGCTTTTATGTAGATTTGTTAAGCACACAAAATAATTCTATATTTTGTTTATACACACTTATATGGAGTAAAAGTATAAAAACAGCCTTGAAGGATAAGCACTAAATTTAAGATGATGATTTAGGGCTACAGGGCTGAAGAAAGAAACAAAGAAAACATCACCATATATATAATACCTATTTCTATCATATTTGTAATGTCATTCATATCTGTAAAGACAAAATATTAATAACTTACTAATTCCTGGTGGTGAGTACACTGGTATTTGTTGTTAAAATTCTTTAATATTTACTGATTTTTAATATTTTTCAATGAAATCAAAAGTATTATTACCATAGCTGTGCTTAAAGAATGGATTGTAGAGAGGCAAGAGGTCCAAGCAAAACATGATGGTGGCTTGAACTAGGATTATAATTTAAAAATGAAAATAAATAGACTTAACAGGTGATATTTTAGAGATAAAATTTTAGAGTTGCTATTGAATATAAGGGGTAAGGGAAAGAAAGAAATGAAGGATGTCTCTATTTTAAATCTGTTTTTGCATATAAACTTACTTAATACTTGGAGTTTGATTTTGTTGGGCAAAAACATAGATAATATGAAAATACCTGTGCAGTTTCATTAAATATCATTTAGAGTCACTTCCCTACTGGCTCAGATGGTAAAAAATCTGCCTGCAATGCCAGAGACCTAGGTTTAATCCCTGGGTTGGGAAGATCCCCTGGAGAAGGGAATGGCTACCTACTCCAGTATTCTTGCCTGGAGAAGTCCATGGACAGAGGAGCCTGGCAGGCTACAGTCCATGGGGTCACAAAGAGTTGGACAACACTTGCACTTTCATAGTCACTTGAGACAGTTATTGGTTAATTTCTTCAGTTACAGAGATATGAAAATTATACTTCTGTATTTTGTTGGGAGTTGCTCTGCTCCCAAGGAATACAATGGCAGCACATAAACAGAACTTGGTTAGCTCAACCTTCCCTTCATCTAGACCAGACCTTCTCCCAAGTTGCCCATGGCAGTGACTAGATCTTCAACTCTCTTAGTTATCTGCCTTGTAGTGGCAGTGCCAATGAGTATCTTAGAGGAAACTTTTGAATTCTACCCTGAATCTATATTACTATTCCCCAAATGAACACTGTGCTTGCCAGTGAAACATAGCTTTAAGAAAAGTCTCAGCAACAATTCCAATGACACTATAGACCCTTACATAGAGACATTTTGGAGCCCATGTGAGTCTTAAAAGTCCTGGGTTATTCTGGGATGTTGGTCAGAAGATGGCATTTAGGCTCAAGGTGGATCATAGGGACAGAAGCTGTAACATTCACTTGAGCTTAGTCGCTCAGTCACGTCCGGCTCTGTGAACCCATGGGCTGTAGCCCAGCAGGCTTCTCTGCCCATGGGATTCTCTAGGCCAGAATACTGGAGTGGGTTGTCATGCTCTCTTCCTGGGAATCTGCACAACCCAGGGATCAAACCCAAGTCTCCTGCATTGCAGGCAGATTCTTTACTGTCTGAGACACCAGGGAAGCCCCCAAATATTGGAGTACCCTATCTCTTCTCCAGGGGATCTTCCTGTGTCAGGAATCGAACCAGGATCTCCTGCATTGCAAGCAGATTCTTTACCAGCTGAACTACCAGGGAAGCTGATAATAGTCACTTGAGTACCTTTAATCACTTTAGAAAGTGATTATTATCCCATAAAATTTGAGAAAGCTGGTATGAAATAAATGAGATGTCAGGTCCTGAAGAACCCCTGGAAGTTTTACATGAATGCCTCAGGAAAAACATTTTATGGTAATGAAGGTTTCATGAATTTGGCAGTGGATTTACTAAAAGACACTTGGTTTAATTTTTCGCTATCAGTCAGTATAGACATTTACCAAGAAAAGTTATCATCATATGAACTTGCACTACTTACTCTCCCATTAGGATTTAAGTTCAATCTGGGGAGGAATTTTATTGGTTTTGGTCACTTCTTTATTCAATTATTAGTTGAATGAATGTGATAAACAGAAACAGACAGCCTTACTTTCTGGTATGGTTGTCTTTATATGTACAGATATGTTTTGCTTTCCTCATATGATGGAGTTTATATCATTAGCAGTTCCTGTTATTGGCAATGAAATTATGACAAATAAATATGAGGATGGAAACTATAATTGGAGAGAAAGTAATTGCAGGGGGTTGTGGCATATGCTGCATAAATCATGGCTGTAATAAATCACCACAAAATTAGTGGCCTAAGGCAACACAAATTTATTATCTTACGGTTCTGGAAGTCAGAAGTCTGAGGGGTCTAAGCTAAAATCCTTCTGGAGGCCCTGGGGAGATTCTGTTTCCTTTCCTTTCCCAGATTCTAGAGGCTGCCTGCATTTCTTGGCTCACAGCTCCTTCTCCATCTTCAAAGTACATCAATTGCTTCTAAATCTCATGTTTTATCTCTCTGGCTTGCACCTTCTTGCCTCCTTTTTCAAGAGAAGTTTGTGATTTCACTGAGTCCACCCAGATAATCCAGAATAATCTTCGCATCTCCATCCTTACTCACAATTGCATTGTTTCTTTTGCCAAGTAAGATAACATACTCACAGCTTCTGGGGATTAGGATGTGAACATTTAAATTCTGTGTACCATAGCTATTTTACAAATCTTACTTACATTGATGTTTTCACTCTGTGTTCCTTCACTATGTTGTTTCACTGTAAAAAAGCTGAAAATTTTTGAAACGTCTAGAGGCACATAGCAGAGTTTACCTGGAATAAACAAAATTGGAAATTTAATTCCATCTCAACCAAGAAGATCTGATTATATAACAGATGGGAGCAGGGGAACCACTACTTCTTTTATCATTTCAAAAGATTGTAATATGAGTTATAAACAATGATTTTCAAAAACAGTAAGACTAATCCTTATCTCATCCCCATTCCTCACCTTCTGAATGTACTGAAACCTGCTTTTCAGTTAAATTCAGATGTGAGCTGAGCTTCAAAATAGCAAACTTGGTAGGGCAAGCTCTTAGCTGAAGGATGTTGCTTTTATTCTAAACATTTTTTTATAGTTTTTTTTTTTTTTTTTTNCTCACCTTCTGAATGTACTGAAACCTGCTTTTCAGTTAAATTCAGATGTGAGCTGAGCTTCAAAATAGCAAACTTGGTAGGGCAAGCTCTTAGCTGAAGGATGTTGCTTTTATTCTAAACATTTTTTTATAGGTTTTTTTTTTTTTTTTTTGAATTGTCTTTAAAGACAGTTCACCAGACACACAGGAAAACTGGCTCGTTATTTTAAGGTCACAAGGTACTTTGCCTACTCTGTCTTCTTCCCTTCCCCATTGTTTTAATCTACTCGCCTTCATCCTTGCTCCTTCCTCTGCTGGTACTAGTGCCAGAGATCTGTGAGGTTGAGAGGAAGGCCTGGGGAGCAGAGTGCGGCTGGGAAGGGGCCAAGGAGAGCTTCATGTGGAGCTCGACAGGTAGCCGACTGCAATGTTACCTCATTTGTGCGACCCAGCCTATTTTAAACACTGTTAAATAACAATATTTGATAATTTGCTAAGTGTCAAAAAATCATGTTGTTAAAGTATATCTCTATTGAGTATAAATATTATTTTAAATAAAAGGTACACTTGTCAAATAGACTTTTAGATATACTGTTCTTTGATGGGAGAAATTGGGGCATTGGATGAGAGACTAGAAAAGCTTCCCTTACAGTGATATTTTTTTTTGAGAGGAAGGCCTGGGGAGCAGAGTGCGGCTGGGAAGGGGCCAAGGAGAGCTTCATGTGGAGCTCGACAGGTAGCCGACTGCAATGTTACCTCATTTGTGCGACCCAGCCTATTTTAAACACTGTTAAATAACAATATTTGATAATTTGCTAAGTGTCAAAAAATCATGTTGTTAAAGTATATCTCTATTGAGTATAAATATTATTTTAAATAAAAGGTACACTTGTCAAATAGACTTTTAGATATACTGTTCTTTGATGGGAGAAATTGGGGCATTGGATGAGAGACTAGAAAAGCTTCCCTTACAGTGATATTTTTTCCAAAGAAGGTCTCAGTTTAGAGGTTTTCTTAGAATAGCTCTGTAATTCAAAGCTTTTTCAACTCTGGCAATTAAAATTTACTATCTAGATAATACATGGATAAATGAGGAAAATATTGACACTGGCATCGTATAAAATATTTATACCATAGAATATAGGCTGCAAACTGTTTTTCAATACTAGAGTTATTAAAAGTAAGTATAATTCACAAACCTTCTGCTATTTTCAATTACTGAAGTTACAGAAGATCTGGCCTGACAGATTCTTTCAGCGGCTCCACTCAGAAGAAAATATATAAATATTTTTAACTACTATGTGTATTTTTTCTTCATTTGACCAATTGGGGTTAATGTTCAATGACATATATCTGTAAGAGTAACTTATTTATTTTTCAAGTTTTATTTTATATTGGGGTATAGCCAATTAATAATGCTGTGACAGTTTCAGGTGAACAGCAAAGGGACTTGGTCATACATACACATGTACCCAATCTTCCCCAAACTCCCCTTCTATCCAGGCTGCCACATAACACTGAGCAGAGGTTCATGCACTATACAGTAGGTCCTGTTGATTACCCATTTTAAATACAGCAGTGTATACCTGTCCATCCCAAACTCCCTAACAAGAATAATTTAAGAGTAATCAAAGGAAATGCAAAAAATCCTACTTTAGATTATAATCTCACATAGGAATTTTTTTCTCCTTATGGGACAGTCTTCCTCTATTTTATAAAACTGCCATTTGGCTTCCTCCTGTGACTCATCCCCTTCCTATCGCCAAAATAAAAAGTTCTAAATTCTAAATCTATGCTGTGCAGTTTGTAGCCACTATCCACATGCGCTATTAAAAATTTGAAATGTGGCCAGTCTGAATTGAGATTTTCTTTAGGTATAAAATATATATTGAATCTTAGTTTTCAAAAAACTAAGATCATGGCATCTGATCCCATCACTTCATGGCAAACAGATGGGAAAACAATGGAAACAGTGACAGACTTTACTTTCTTGGGCTCTAAAATCACAGATGGTGATCGCAGCCATGAAATTAAAAGACCCTTGCTCCATGGAAGAAAAGTTATTGACAAACCTAGACAAAGTATTAAAAAGCAGAAACATTACTTTGCCGACAAAGGTCCATCTAGTCAAAGCTATGGTTTTTCCAGTAGCCATGTATGAATGTGAGAGTTGGACCATAAAGAAGGCAGAGCACCAAACAATTGATGCTTTTGAGCTGTGGTGTTGCAGAAGACTCTTGAGAGTCTCTTTAATTTCAAGGAGATCAAACCAGTTAATCCTAAAGGAAATCCAATCCTGAATATTCACTGGCAAGACTGCTGAAACTGAAGCTCCAATACTTTGGCTGCCTGATCAAAGAGCCAATTCATTAGAAAGACCCTGGTGCTGGGAAAGATTGAAGGCAGAAGGAGAAGGGAATGACAGGAGGAGATGGTTGGATAGCATCACTGACCCAACGGATATGAGTTTGAGCAAGCTCCAGGATATAGTGAAGGACAAGGAAGCCTGGTGTGCTGCAGTCCATGGGGTCACAAAGAGTTGGACACGACTGAACAACTAAACAACATTTGTAAGTATAAAATACACATTGAATCAAAAGACTTAGAATGAGAAACAGAACATAAAGTATCTCAATAATTTTAAATTTAATAAACGTTGAAATAAGATTTTAGATATGAGTTAAGTAAAATACAGTAAAACAAATTTCACCTACTTAATTTTTAATATAGGTATTAGAAAATTAAAATTGACATATTGGCTCACATTTGTAAGCTCATATTATAATTCTATCAGAGAGCACTGTTCTAAATTATCAAACTACTATTTCCTCCTACAGCATCAAAGTCAAAGAGCTTCATTTCTGAATAGACATGTTTGAATGAGTTTTACTTATGCATTAAGAAACCTTTAATTCAAAGTATTTTGGAGCACTATTTTAAAATATTTTATAATATTTTAAGTTATTTAATCACTAGCTCACTCTGGAAGAGTAGATAGATATTTCTCCCATTTTCCAGGTGTATCTCTACAGACCTTAAAATGACTGACAATTGCTGAGTAATACTCCATTGTGTATATGTACCACAGCTTTCTTATCCATTCATCTGCTGATGGACATCTATTACTCAGCCATTAAAAAGAATACATTTGAATCAGTTCTAATGAGGTGGATGAAACTGGAGCCTATTATACAGAGTGAAGTAAGCCAGAAAGAAAAACACCAATACAGTATACTAACACATATATATGGAATTTAGAAAGATGGTAACAATAACCCTCTTTGCAAGACAGCAAGAGACACTGATGTATAGAACAGTCTTTTGGACTCTGTGGGAGAGGGAGAGGGTGGGATGATTTGGGAGAATGGCATTGAAACATGTATAATATCATATAAGAAATGAATTACCAGTCTAGGTTCGATGCAAGATACAAGATGCTTGGGGCTGGTGCACTGGGATGACCCAGACAGACGGTCTGGGGAGGGAGGTGGGGGGGGTTCAGGATG
>SJYX01013839.1:629095-640921 GCA_006410675.1 Oreotragus oreotragus | reverse complement strand
AGGGGATCTTCCCAGCCCTGGGAGCGAACCTACATCTCCTGTATGGGCAGGCAGAGTCTTTACTACAGAGCCACCTGGGAAGCTCCACAGTTTTTATATTTTGTCAAATCAAGTGTGCTGGTCTTTTCTTTGCAGCAACTTTTCTCTAAAATTATAAGACCTCCCTCTCTACAAGCTCTTATAGGAGCTTTTCTGGGTCCTGTTGGTGAAGAACATCTGACTCCCTCCAAGGCCTGTTTCCTACTGTGCTTTGATGCTCAAACCCTGGAAGGCTCCACATTGATCAAGCCTTTCTGTTCTAAATTCCAGTTGCCCTGTATCTCTTAGAAAGTCTTCAGAACTTCTGACCCCTCGAGAGGCCTCTACCCTGCTTTCAAGATGTTGCCATTTTTTTCTTTCTTATTTTTCTGCATCTTCTGTCATTGCCACAGAATTTGGGGAAAGATTTGAACCTTACATAGGCTGGGTTTTTCATCTGATAAACAGAGGTTGTGCATGTGTGCTCAGTCGCCTCAGTCATGTCTGACTCTTCGCAACCCTCTGGACTATAACCCTCCAGGCTCCTCTGTCCATGGGATTCTCCAGGCAAGAATCCTAGAGTGGGTCACCATGCCTCCGCATTCCTTGTGCCTCCTGCATTGGTCGGTGCCTTCTTGACCACTAGCGCCACCTGAGAAGCCCCAGAGGCCAGTAGTCTTTAAATAACAGACTTTTTTTTTTTAATTGCCTGTTGACTAGGAAAGCAGACACATACGGGAGTTGTAGATTTTTACATGCACCAAAGGAATTCTGTTAATTCATTTCTTTCCATTTGTATCATTTTGAAATGGCTTGGTGAGGCTTTATAACTCTGGACTCATCTTTAAAAAATAAAGCATAAATATAACAAGCAAACACTTAGACGCTGAGGGCAGTATTCCAGGTTTGCAGCTGGGAAACACGGACACTCCTTTAGTTCTCATAACAGCTGGTTTGCCGTAAAGCTAGCTCTCCGTCTACCTCTGCCTCTGCTGCTGCTGCTGCTGCTAAGTCGCTTCAGTTGTGTCCGACTCTGCGCAACCCCACAGACGGCAGCCCACCAGGCTCCCCCGTCCCTGGGACTCTCCAGGCAAGAACACTAGAGTGGGTTGCCATTTCCTTTTCCAATGCATGAAAGTGAAAGTGAAAGTGAAGTCGCCTCTACTGAAAGCAGTTAACTGTCCACCAAAAGGCTCCTCTCATGAGCTTTCAATATTAACCGGCTTAGCTGCTCTCAGCTCGTGGTCAGAGGGCTCCTCCACCACGCTAGGCAGTTTCTGCTTTTACTTTTATTGCCAGTCCGGTTATGTTGCACTCTGCTTTCCTGCCCGTTTCTTCCAGCTTCCAAAGCTGCCAACCCACTGCACTTCCTTCCAGTTCTCCCGACGTGTGCTTCAGAACCTTCAAGCATGGATACACATATCTGTCTGGCTGAGTCCCTTCCCTGTTCACCTGAAACTGTCGCAACATTGTTAATTGGCTATACCCCAACGCAAGATAAGAAGTTAAAATAAATAAGAAAAAAAAAAAAACACACAAGGGAAGAGTGTTAGCAAGAGATTCTGCAGTTGAATCAGATGTCAGTGTCTAGGTTAGAAGGAGACTCTGTATCACTTTGGGGAGGTGAGTTTGGTGTATTGCATCCACGTGCATGGGGGAGGTGGCCTTTTTCCGTGTTTCATGGCTATGCAAACCGGCTGGTTAAGTAAACTGATTTCTTGGACTCAGTGGGTGTAAGTAAAGTCACCAATTAAGTCTTTAATGAAACGTTTCATACGATTCGTGTGTGACTATCTAATGTAGGACAATGATGAAAGTGTTTGGGGCACTTGAGTGTGTAATGTATATTACTGAGGAGAAAAAAGAATTATCTGTAATTATACATAGTCTTCCCAGGTGGCTCAGTGGTAAAGAATCTGCCTGCCAATGCAGGAAACACAGGAGACTCAGGAAACACAAGATGGATCCCTGAGTTGGGAAGATGCCCTGGAGAAGGAAACGGTAATCCACTCCAGTATTCCTGCCTGGAGAATCCTGAGGATAGAGGAGCCTGGTGGGCTACAGTCCACGGGGTCACAAAGAGTTGGACATGACTGAGCTCGCACACACACACACACAATTATCTATCTATTGAATGCTTATAATCTGTTTTCAGCATAACCTAAATCCACTGGGATCTATCTCAACATTCTAGTTCACGTGAAAATAAACCAAGATGACATCAATTCAGTCGGTGGTCCTGCAATTTCCTATTCCAATGGGTTAGTGATTTCTACTGTTTTTTTCCCCCTGTAATTAGACAAGTCAAAAACACTCCCATTTAAATGCTGGTGGACAGATTCATACACATTAGCTTCTGGACACCACAGCAATTAAGACACCATCTGTGTTTCTGTGTGATTTGGGCCCAGACAACCCTGGAATTATCAGTTCTTCTTTTAAACATAGCGAGTGGTTAGATAGATATACTTACACCAAAACTAAACATCAGTGTCCAAAGTGGAGAAAATGTTTTGTTAAACTACGAGACTTCCTGTGTTCAGTTCAAGTTTAACTCACACCCATTATACTTTTTCAAGGTTGGGAGTGGGGTTTATTTACCATTGGGGTAGCTTTAACTTAAAAGTTCTGGCTGAGGTGCTGGGAGTGAAGTGTTGGCCGAAGAACAGAAACACCCAGGGAACA
Organism: Oreotragus oreotragus; assembly: GCA_006410675.1. Classification (NCBI taxonomy): domain Eukaryota; kingdom Metazoa; phylum Chordata; class Mammalia; order Artiodactyla; family Bovidae; genus Oreotragus; species Oreotragus oreotragus. The sequence continues at coordinate 638,218 of SJYX01013839.1, read as the reverse complement.
GACTTGCCCGTCTCATCTTGCCTCTAGCCTAGCATCTCAAGCCGATACTGAGATAGAAGGCTTCGGATGTTTCAGAGCACCTGAATATTCATCGGAAGGACTGATGCTGAAGCTGAAGCTCCAGTATTTTGGCCACCTGATAGGGAGAGCTGACTCATTGGAAAAGACCCCAGTGCTGGGAAAGACTGAAGGCAAAAGGAGAAGGGGACGGCAAGGATGAGATGGTTAGAGAGCATTACCAGCTCAACGGACGTGGATCTGAGCAAACCCTGGGAGACAGTGAAGGACAGGGAAGCCTGGCGTGCTGCGGTCCACAGGGTCGCAGAGGGTCAGGCACCACCGAGCGGCTGAAGAGCCATGGCAACGGAGGGCAGTTCAGACACTAAGGAGTCGTTTTCATCCTCTTTACCCCACGTGCACACGGGTTTGCACACGTGCACAGGCTGCAGGGGAATTCTGCAAACAGCAGAGCAGAGCGCGGACTGGACAGGTAAGCACGAAGCTCTCAGTACCAGTTCATCCTTATGTACGGACCAGATTTCCCCGCCACGTTCTGCAGCTCTGAAAGGGCTAGAACGTCTGGAGAGGATTACAGGAAACATCTAAGCTTGGATCCTTTGTTCCTCCTCTATCTCCAGCTTGCTGCCTCTCACAGGTAACTCCTGCGTCACTAAGCAGGACGGCGGTCCCTTCCTGCCCCGTAACCTCCCGATCCCCAGCTCACCAACTAAAAGTGAAAAATTGTACTTCAAACTCTGAAAAGGTTCCAGCTCCCAACGCAGATAAACTGGAACGAAAGGCCCTCTTTGTTCATTTTTCTTTTCTCTGGGAAAGCTACCTTTAAGGGTTGCGAGAATATAGCAAGCAATTATTCTAAAAGGATGTGCTTTGAGATTTTTAATTCATTTTAATCTTCCTTGTATTATGAAAGCTATACTTCTTTTTAAGGCTTTCAGACAACCAGCTTAATTTTCATATTGATTCATTCGGGAACAAAACAAAACTTAGTAGAAACTGAATGGAAAATGACTCTTTTGTGGTGAAGAATCTGGGCTTGCATTTAATTATAATGCATAGACGCATTCCTCCCTAATTAAACATTTAAATGAAGATGGAATATAAATAGAAATTTTAAAAAGTGAGTGAGCACGACATAGTTCATCCATCCAGGGAAGAAGGTTCTCATCAGTCCTTATTTTTCACTCTACCCAGAACGGATGTGATTGTCCAGAGTTTTAAAAGTGTGTCTGTACATTTTAGTGGAAAAATTTTCAGTGCATATGATTATTAAAATAGCAATATTCTTCATTCTCACAGACTTACCAAGAAGGAGCCTCAAAGTGCTTTATTATCTAATTAAACCTCACAAGATGCTACAATTTTATTAATATAGAAAGTGAGAGACAGTACCCTGAGTCTGTGACTTTACTGTGTAAGATGGAAAAAGGAATGAGACTTTAAAGAAGGTTAGAAATAGAACACCTTTTAGCTGCTGGATCATCCAGACTGCTACCCTCTCGGGAAACTTGTATATCTGCTTTTCAGAACATTTGGGAAAATGGAAATTTTGTTTTCAGAGGGCTACTCAGTTTTTACATTGATAAAATAAAAAATAACAGCATCATTGAGTTATTAGTGTAGGTATTGTTATCCAGTCACTAAGTCATGTCCGACTATTTGTGACCCCATGAATTGTAGCACACCAGGCTTCCCTGTTCTTCACAATCTCCCAGAGTTGCTCAAACTCATGTCCATTGAGTTGGTGATGCTATCCAACCATCTCATCCTCTGTCATCCCCTTCTCCTCCTGCCTTCAGTCTTCCTCAGCATCAGGATCTTTTCAAATGAGTAGGCTCTTCACTTCAGGTGGCCAAAGTATTGGGGCTTCAGAGTAGGTATTGGGTTGATCAGAAAATTCATCTAGGGTTCCACTGATGTTCCAGAAAAACCCAAAGGGTATTTTTGGCCAACCCAATACTTACTATGCGACCTTATTCTCCCCCTATCTTCTTTCCACGCACTCTTGAGCCAGAGAGGGTGCTGCTCTGCCTCTGGTCATCAGAGTGACTTTTGCTCTGCTGTAGCACAGGACATAAACATTAAAAAAAAATTATTTCTTGAGTCCAAAGTTATCCAGTGTGTGAAGCACCATGAGGGTTGTGCTATTCTATCCCAAGACACCAGTCCATGAGAGTTCTTTGAGTGGCTAGAGGGCTTAGTGTGGCGCCAGGCAGGCGGTAGGCGTTGGATGGATGTTTACAAAGGAAAGGAACCCCTCCCCTCCAGAAGCATTTAGGGGACGTGGAAGAGTGTGTGACGTCCCAAACAGAAGACTGTCATTCATCACACCTCACACTGGATGTGGCCGAGAATCTGGCAGAAAATCCCTGGTAGAATGGTGATGTGGAAATACACACTGCAGGGACATGCCAAGAGTCAATGGGAAACCATCAAATCCAGGAAAACTGCACGAATAAGAACTGAGTGTGCCTGTCAGACAGCACTGTTGTTTCATGAAATCTCAGTGGTCTAAACTAACAAACGTCTGTTACTGCTCATGGATCCACAAGCCAGCTGGGCCACTCCCGACTGGGCTGGGCTCTCCTGCTCGTTTGAGGGTGAGCTGGCTGTAAACAGGTTCAAAACGGCCTGAGCTGAGGAACGTGGGTTCTTCTCTCTGTGGTTCCTCAGGCTTTGATCAGCTGGTCCAGGCTGTCGATACAGAGAGAGAGCAGAGGCAGGCATGGCCCCTGGACAGTGGCACACCATCCCATGGGCTGCACCGCCCTGGCCAAAGCAGCAAGGCGGGCGCAGAGGAAAAGTGGAGAAGAGGCTTCAGCTCTCTGCAGGAGGTGAAGGACCTGACGCAGGGAAGGCATTAATTGCGATCATCGTTGTAATCGCTCTCCTACAGAAACTGTCGGATTGGCATTTTAAGTCAATGCAGAGGAGTGTATAGATCTAGAGCTTGCGCTTCTTCCAGCCCAGCATTTCTCATGATGTACTCTGCATAGAAGTTAAATAAGCAGGGTGACTATATACAGCCTTGAGGTACTCCTTTTCCTATTTGGAACCACTCTGTTATTTTGTATTAGAGTAAAACTGATTACAATGTGATAGTTTCAGGAGAACAGAAAGGAACTCAGCCAGACATATACGTGTATCCATTCTCCGCCAAACTCCCCTCCCATCCCGCCTGCCACATAACACTGAGCAGCGTTCCCAGTGCTCTACAGTAGGTTCTTGTTGGTTATCTATCTTAATATAGCAGTGTGTACATGTCCATCCAAAATGAGACAGGGAAAGCCTTCTTAAGAAAGATACGAATCTTAGAATTTTTATCAGAGGTGATAAACAGAGTTGTAGCATAGAAAGTTAAAACTTCTATAACAAATATATGACAGCATAAAAAAGAGTTAAAAGATAAAACTTTGAGACTGGCAAAAATATACCTAAAACTATAACCATAACAAATACTTAATATTTAAAGAACTTTTCAAACCTGCCCTCAATCTTTCCCAGCATCAGGGTCTTTTCAAATGAGTCAGCTCTTCTCATCAGGTGACCAAAATATCGGAGTTTCAACTTCAACATCAATCCTTCCAATGTACACCCAGGACTGATCTCCTTTAGGGTGGACTGGTTGGAATGAATAAAGAAGATGTATATTCTTTATATATGTATATATAAAACACACACACAATACTAATGAGTCATCTCAGCTTATAAAAGGATAAATTTGCCATTTGCAACAATATGATGGATTTGGAGGGTATTGTGAGTAGTGAAATAAGTCAGACAAAGAGAAATGCTATGCTTTCACTTGTATGTGGAATATGAAAATAGAACAAATTAATGAATATAGCAAAATAGAAATAAACTCACAGATATGGAGAGCAAACTAGTGATTACCAGTGGGGAGAGGGGTTGACAGAGGGGCAAGATAGAGAAAGAAGATTAAGAGGTACAAACTACTAGGTATAAAGTAAGTAAGATACAAGGTTGCAATGTGCACCGCAGTGAATATAGACAGTTTTATTGATGCTTTTGAACTGTGGTGTTGGAGAAGACTCTTGAGAGTCCCTTGGACTGCAAGGAGATCCAACCAGTCTATTCTGAAGGAGATCAACCCTTGGATTTCTTTGGAAGGAATGATACTAAAGCTGAAACTCCAGTACTTTGGCCACCTCATGAGAAGAGCTGACTCATTGGAAAAGACTCTGATGTTGGGAGGGATTGGGAGAAGAAGGGGACGACCGAGGATGAGATGGCTGGATGGCATCACTGACTCGATGGACGCAAGTCTGAGTGAACTCCGGGAGTTAGTGATGGACAGGGAAGCCTGGAGTGCTGTGATTCATGGGGTTGCAAAGAGTCGGACAAAACTGAGCAAATGAACTGAACTGAACTGAACTGAATGGAGCTACTTAATAGTTAATTGGGCTTCTGTGTTGGCTCAGATGGTGAAGAATCCACCTGCAATGCAGGAGACCTGGGTTTGATCCCTGGATNACTCCAGTACTTTGGCCACCTGATGCGAAGAGCTGACTCATTGGAAAAGGCTCTGATGCTGGGAGGGATTGAGAGCAGGAGAAGAAGGGGACGACAGAGGATGAGATGGCTGGATGTCATCACCAACTCAATGGACGTGAGTTTGGGTGAACTCCAGGAGTTGGTGATGGACAGGGAGGCCTGGCGTGTTGCGGTCCATGGGGTTGCAAAGAATCGGACATAACTCAGTGACTGAAATGAACTGAACTGAACTTTTAGGATTTTAGTTAAATTTAATAATATAGTTATTCATTTCTGGAATCTTGTAATTGATGACATGTTATTCTTGCATTGCCTTTTGTGTGTTTGCTTACCCATTACACTATCCTGAGAGACCTCCCTGGTGGCCCAGTGGTTAGGACTCTGTGCTCCCGATGCTAGGGGCCAGGGTTTAACCCCCTGTTAGGGAATTAGATCCCATATACCACAACTAAGACTTGGCTCAGCCAAATAAATTTTAAAAGAACAAAGCAAGAAAACAAAAACACATTATCCCTGTATATTTCTTTGCGGATGGTAAAGTAGTTTTTTTCAAAACAAAGATTTTAAGTTGTGCCTGTTCTTAGAGACTTTTATTGCCTTGTAAAAGGTATTTGAAGTTTTTAGCCTGTTTTCATTTGTAAAATAAAAACAAATCTTGTCACCTTTCTCCTCCAGAAGTTAAGGTTGGGTTAATTTGTCCAAATTAATGAAAGCTAATTATCTTCTGGGCTTGGGGGTTGTTTATCAGTGGTGGATGACCATGTATTGACCCAAAAGTGATGGGTAAAAATTAATACAGCCTTCTAATAATGGCTATTGTTATTTATTATTCTTTTGAGAGTTCCAAGCATAGCATCTGGTAATTAACAATTACTCAATAACTTTTGATTGACATACTATTTTATTGATTGGTTACCTCATTTAATTCTCACTAGTTAAGCTTTATAAACCCAGCCTTTCATAGGAGAGAACTGAAGCTCAGAAGCTAAACAACTTGCCTGAGGTTACTTGGTTTCACAAAGGCTCCTGTTCTCCATGGCTTGTGCCTGTAGCCATGTTCAAACTGAATACAGATGGTGACTTCGTGCCTTGTAGCATACACAGGAACTCAGAATGCTTTCCAAACAAAAATATAACTATTTTTAATGAAATTAAATGTAATAAAACGTCTGTGCTCTCCTATAAAACTTCAGTGATTAAGTTGCACTAACTAAAACTTGTCACTCGCCATCTGTCTCTGCAAGGATGAGGTCTTGCACGCTGCCATTGCTGACCTTCAGCGTGTCCTGAAAGGAGTTCAGGATGGAGATCAGGAATGAGGCACTCTATGCTCTGGGAAAAGCTGGCAGGATAGGCCTCCAGATAGATATTTTCAGGAGAAGATTTTATAAGCCCAGTTTCTTGCATCTCGTCATATCTGGAGGAGCACGAAAACCCTCCACGGGGAGGTCTATTCCTTGTGACTAGCAATAAACCCATGAGATTAGCAGCAAGCTTTTGCAAAAACATGTGTGTGATTGCATGTATCCCCCTTCACCAAAATCACACACACACTGTCACGTGGCCCTACCTCTTTGGAGCTGTTCTCAGAGCTATCTAAAGTGCTGTCTCCCAGGCTACAGGCCTCATTTTACCCCTAGTAAAACTTAACTTGTCACTCTCACGTCATGAATTTACTTCAATTGACCACTGATATTTTATACAAAAGCTCTTGTGAATTTCAGTTCAGTTCAGTTCAGTCGCTCAGTCGTGTCCGACTCTTTGCGACCCCATGAATCGCAGCACGCCAGGCCTCCCTGTTCATCACCAACTCCCAGAGTTCACTCAGACTCATATCCATTGAGTCAGTGATGCCATCCAGCCATCTCATCCTCTGTCGTCCCCTTCTCCTCCTGCCCCCAATCCCTCCCAGCATCAGAGTCTTTTCCAATGAGTCAACTCTTTGCATGAGGTGGCCAAAGTACTGGAGTTTCAGCTTTAGCATCATTCCTTCCAAAGAAATCCCAGGGCTGATCTCCTTCAGAATGGATCTCCTTGCAGTCCAAGGGACTCTCAAGAGTCTTCTCCAACACCACAGTTCAAAAGCATCAATTCTTCGGTGCTCAGCCTTCTTCATATGACTTTAGGTGACTACAAATGTCTTGAGGAGTATTTTCCAAATTGTTGAGTGAAAGAAATTTGAGTATAAGAGTCAAATAAACATTTCCCTGGACTTACCTGGAGTAACCTGTTAAAATGAAAAAGGAGAAATAAAACTATTTTCCTGTCATTCATAGATACTTAAATTATTGCTTGAACTGGTATTAAGCAACTTGATCCTTAAATGACATTACATCTGCTTCTGACATGTTATCACATTAGAAGACATATTTTTGAGTCTTTGAGGGTAAGCTAGAAGTTGTTATAATTTTTGTTTCTTCTTGGATGGTTTTCCAGCACATCTGGGGTTGTGCCTCCCCTGGTCTGCTTCCTCCATGCTAGACCGGGCTCCAGCATCTTTTCTACCACACTGGAGTCAGGAGCTTTCAGCAACGAGAAGGATCTCCAGGTTCTGAACCTTTTCTGTGGGCAGAAGTCACTCCAAGGCTTTCTTCTGCTAATATTTCAAGTGAATGAATAACTCAGCTGCACAAGCCTTTCTCTTCCTTCCGTTCTTTCCTTTACTCCTGTTTGAGATGTCCCTGCTTACTTTGAAGATAAACTAGGAAGAAACACTGGGGACTTTTAATTTTTAAACCCACTGAGTAGTATTAGGTTCATATAATGATTTTTGAAACACCGGATTACACTTTGCTCCTTTGTTTGAGTGGAAATGTGAATAATCTGAAGTCTCAATTCTGCTACAGTCACAGATAATATAGTTATTTATTTTCCAAAGCTCGGTGTAGCAGGGTATCAAAGGAGTTTGTAATCATCTAAACAAATATCCTTTTGGAGACTTCCCGGCTAGGAAGGCTGAAACGTTTTCTTTCAGAGGAAAGGATTCATTCATCCATAAATCTGTTTTTAGGTAGTGAAAAATCTGAGCATTGGCATAAATCACCAGTGAAGAAATGTGAATGAGAAAGGCGGGTTTCATTATCACAAACCTCTCAGAGGACCTGAAGGGCTCAGGATGCCAGAGGATCTGCTTTCGAGTACCTTCTTACCTTTACAAAACAATTATCTTAGGCATTTCTGGAGAGAGAAAGAGTCCTACCACGTTTCTTGGCAACGGTCCACACATATTAACTAGCTGGATCCTCAAATAAAAACGGAGTTGCACAGCTTTTTTTTTTTTTTTTTTTTTTGTCTTTTTGCGTATTAAATGTCTATCTGCAAAATCCTTCGGTGTTTCCTCGTGAGGGTGGGTATTAGGTTGCTCTGAGAACATTTCCTGAATGACTCCTGGAAAGCCAATGATTATAACAGGACAAGGCTAATCAGAGAGCTCTCTCTCTGCAGCGAGGTACCTTTGGCAAATCACTAGCACGCGGATTTCAACTTACTCACCCTGTGGAAAAGGAAACTCCCGCCGAGTGAGAAGGAGGATGCTGGGTCCATGACACTCTGACTGATATAGACCATTAATCCCGGAGGCTGAGAAGGAGAGGCGTTCGCTTTCGGTGCTGTGTACACATGCACTAGGTGTTTAGCAAACACAGTATTTGCGAAGGGTAAGATCGTGTAGCTGATTAGCGGGCTAGGATTTCACCCCTGAGGTCTGCCACCAGGCTGGCTCGGGTTTCCGGGGAGGGGGGATGCGTGCCTCAGCCGAGCTGCTTCGGGAGATTAGTTCATTTTAGAAAGGACCCTGGAAACCCTCAACCCCACTGCTTGAGTGTGTGAGCGTGCACTCGGGAGGATTAGCACACAGCATGTGTGTTATTGCGCTTACCTCTCGCGTCAAGCCTCTCTCTTCTATCATATTTCCAAGAATCCATCCCCTCCACCTCTCCTCCAGGCCCGCCACATCCGTGGCTCTGACCAATGCCTGCAGGGGTTTCTAAGCTCGATCACGGATCTGACTGCTTTCTGACTCCACCAACATCCTCTCTGTCCTTGCTTCTCCTCAGTTTCAGCATCAGCACCAGGACATTTAGGGAAAAAGAATAAAAAGGCATTTCCATTCTGGTTGAAGCAGCGAAAGTGTGTATGCACACCGCCTCCCCATTAGAAGAGAAGTTAAAAGATAAACGGAAATGCTCAGTCAAGTGCCAGTAAGTCAGAAAATTACTCAGCTCTGAAATTCTCATTTAATCACATTGCTTCTGAAATCTTGTAAACATTGGGCTTGCTTTTTTTTTTTGCATGAGGTGACAAGGGCGGGAATGTTTTATAGGGTTAGATGGGACATGATCCATTTATATGAAAAAAATGTATTAAGGTAGATGGTCACAAGCCTGTATTTCACTTTCTATTCCCTAAATCAAACATCAGAAGTGACATTTAGTACAAATATTGAGAGTTATGACATTATAGCAAGATTCATTATTTATTTGACTTGGAGTAAAAAGAACGGGGAAACAGTGGAAACAGTGTCAGACTTTATATTCTGGGGCTCCAAAATCACTGCAGATGGTGACTGCAGCCATGAAATTAAAAGACACT
>SJYX01013839.1:509789-626446 GCA_006410675.1 Oreotragus oreotragus | reverse complement strand
TGTGGTCATGTATGGATGTGAGAGTTGGACTGTGAAGAAGGCTGAGCGCTCAAGAATTGATGCTTTTGAACTGTGGTGTTGGAGAAGACTCTTGAGAGTCCCTTGGACTGCAAGGAGATCCAACCAGCCCATTCTAAAGATCAGTCCTGGGTGTTCTTTGGAAGGAAAGATGCTAAAGCTGAAACTCCAATACTTTGGCCACCTGATGTGAAGAGCTGACTCATTGGAAAAAACTCTGATGCTGGGAGGGATTGGGGGCAGGAGGAGAAGGGGACGACCGAGGATGAGATGGCTGGGTGGCGTCACCGACTTGATGGACGTGAGTGTGAGCAAGCTCCGGGAGTTGGTGATGGGCAGGGAGGCCTGGCGTGCTGCAGTCCATGGGGTCGCAAAGAGTCGCACACGACTGAGCGACGGAACTGGACGATAGCACTGGGGCTCCCGGGTGTTGTATCCTACATGTGCCTGTGCCTGTGTCCTCACTGCCCTTTTAAGACGTGTGGACTCGGCAGTCCGGTCTCGTGAAAACAAGCGAGACTTCAGAGTTGCACAGATGTGAGGCGCTACCCCTTAATAGTTACATAGTTTCAAGTGGATTGCTCTAGTTTTTTTGAGTTTCTGATTCATCCACTAATAAGTGTGTCTGAGTTATTATGAAGCCTTGCTAGATAATGTATGTAAATTATGAAGACTCAAATTATTTAATCCCTTTGAGTCTCTGTTTCCTCAACTAACACATATGGTTAAGCAATTTTAAGGATTGGATGAGATAATATATGTAAATTGTAAACTCTCAATTAGATAATATATGTAAATCATCCTATAGGGTGCCTAGCATACGGTTGCTACTTGATAAATACTAGCCATTACCCCTTTGGATACTCTGTTTCATATCATTATTGCTGTTGCTTATTTTGTTCTGTCAGAAAAACATTGTCTGAGTTGGAAATGGACTCATGGGCTACTGGGCAGCCTCTCAGTTGAGTTGTGGTCATTAATGTACAGTGTGGCATTGTTCTCTAGAACTTTCTGCAGTCATATGGTCATGTAGCTGTTCTCTAACAGCCCTGTGTGGTGGTCTCTAGCCCCTGTGGCTATTGCGTACTCGAAATGTGGTTACTGCTGTTTGAGGAACTCATGCTTAAATTTTATGTCATTTTATTAGTTTAAATAATCCCAGATGCCGGTGGTGATGGTCCTGAACAGTACAGGGCTAGCCAATTCTCTGGAGACCGATTTTATAGGAATTTAACCTTTAATTGCCTTTCTGTTGACTTGGTTGTTTTATAACTCTTTAGGGGTAGAAATTAAGTTGTAGAAAGCTGGTATGGATGCAAGTGATTCTAGTCTACAGCAAAGCAGATGAATTTGGTTAGTCCCTGAAACTGACTTGTGCTTTACAGAAAAGACAATCCAAAACATTGCATTTTATTTCCCTATTGGATATTTATCAGTCTTGCATCAATTTGTAAATTCGGTTTCAGCACTTAAAAAAAGTATTGCAAGATATTTGCTTTACAATATTATGCTGGTTTCTGCCTTATGGCAACATGAATCTGCCATGAATCTCCCCTCCCTCCCATCTCCCACCCTATCCCACCCCTCTAGCTTGTCGCAAAGTCCTGGGATGAGCTTCCTGTGTCACACTTCTCGTGGCCCACACCTGTGTCTAATCTATAAATTCTTCTTTGAACTGATTTTAATGTCTTACTCCTTTCTGTTTTATTAATGAGTTAAATAAAATCTTTACCCATGCTCACTGTTTTTTTTTTTTTTTTAACTTGAAAGTGATGATTTTACCTTGAACAATCAAGTGTCCTCACCCATTAATGGCCCAGTAATGCTCTCACTTCAGAGCAGTTAAATGGGAAAGTGGGAATGTTTTTCAGTGTAAACTGTATTTGTGGTAGCTTATGTTAATGTATCAATTTTTCACTTGGGGGTAGAATTAATAGGAAAGTAGTTAATGTAGTTATTGCAGGGTTGAGGGGGTAGTATTGGGAAGTAAAAAAAAAAAAAAAATCACACAAAGAAATAAATTCTGAACTTAGACAATGAGTTAGCTACTTCTACACCCGCTAGAAACCTGCCTTTATGGACTGGCAATTGCAAGGCTTACCTACAATGTCACTGCTCATTTTGTTGGTTTATATTTCATGGCCATAAGAATGGAACAGCTTGTGTCTTAAGTTTGTTCATCATATCAGCTGAAACTTGAGAGAATTACTAGATAGCATGGTGTGGCACATGGAAACACAGGAAATATTGGTCGATGGCTAGAGGAGAAGATAACAGGCTTATCTCAAGGCTCATTCATTCTTCTTTTGCCTTCTGTTTCTAGGTTAGTTGTACAAATAAATATATAGTTGCACTTTGCAAAGAAAACTACCTGAGAATTAGAAACAGAAGCATTCCACAGATCCAGGAAAGACTAGAGCTGAATTACATCAGGAGAGCTCTGAAAGTGGAGTGAAAATTTGAGAAATGACAAAGGCTTTTAAAATAACTGACACCACACACACATAACCCAAGTTTTATATATCACACAAGGCAGCATGAACGGTAAGCCTTATCTGCCTCTGCCTGGAAATGTTTTGTGGTTGAGAAATAGCAACCTGCAGTTTCTCAGGGTGTTTGAGGAGGAGAGAGTACCAGCTTTACGCTCACCAGTACTGATGCTCCTTAAAAGTGCCCCTAAAAGCTTGTGAATAGAAATAGGTGAATTCAGCACTGGTTACGATCAGTTCTGAAACACAGCTGTCCCACCGCCTGGTGCTGGACAAATGTAACTCCCACCTGTAGCCGAGATGGTTAAAGCAGAGACTCTTGTGTATGCAGAAAAGAAAGAGGCAAGGAAAAAACAAGAGGCATAGTGGCAGGGCAGAAGATCACCTAATTACTGCATCTCTACAAAAACTTTCTGGGAAAGGGAAAACCACTCACAAAAGAATGCTGAGTGAAAAAGTCAAAAGGCAATTTTATCGAGATCTGGTAGATCCAATGACCACTGAAGATGCGAAACGGATCTATTCCTGTGGTTTAAGAATCAGAAAGGGCCCTAAATCTTTGATTCCTTTTAAGTTCATTTTTTTTTTCCCCTTTTATCCTCCTTTAAACTCGATTTCACAATACATTATTTGTGCTGGAAAACAAAGTGAAAAAAAGGGAAAAGGGAGGAGGGAAAGATGAAAAAGAGACCCTCAAAGAATAAGGAGAGGAAAGTGAAAGGAAGAAAGCTTAAATTAGAAACAAAAGGCAGGGCGTCCCGCAGGAAGGAGGTCCGGAGTCACGGATGCTTTCTTTGAAGGCCGGGGCAGCCAAGTCGCAGAGTGTGGGACCAGGCAGTGTCCGGCTCTAGCTCCCTCCCCGGCAGCTTGAGACACCCGCCTCCCGCACCACTCGGGACTGGGGGTCTGGCAGCGTTTCTGGGTTTTGTGTCCTGCCTCCCCGCCCCCCTCGCCCCCCCTCCCCATACCCCCCCCACCACCCGCCAGGGTCACAAAACCCTTCTGCCTAGAGGGTGGAAAGGGAGTTAGGTTCCTTAGGTAACCTTTGTCTTAGCAAATTAAATTGTCTGAACAGACGCCTGGAGCACAGTGCCTGCGGGCACGCTGTTCACAGGCCTGGTCATCAAAGGCGATCCTGAAACTGGGAGGCCCTGCAAAGGCAGGAGCTTAGACTCTTTGATGCACAGGAAGTTTTAAGGAAACTTTGTGACTCTTTCTGTAGTTGGCTAGCAAAGATCTCCCTTGCAAAGTGTCCAAACACAATTAAAACAACAACAACACGGTGTTAGACAACCTTCAGTCCAAAGGGAGACACTGATTGCATTTTTCATCCAGGAGGCAGTAGCCAGGGTCCAACAGGTCACTGCGAGGAGCCGGGGGAGGGGTGGGGGGTGGGGGGTGGACCCGCACAGGCAGATCTGCGCATGTGCAAGCAGGGATGCAGTCACTCCCGCTAGAAGCCTTGGAAAGTCCTTCCAATCATTTCTGTGACAGTTTATAATCTCGGTTCTTAAGTGCCATTCTCATATTACCGATTCAGATCACGTCTTGGCAGAGCGAATGCTTCACTTTTTTATACTTTTTTAGGGCCGTAGTCAAAGCTCAGCTCTACATAACCCGTGTGATTTGCACGAAGGTGTTTTTGGAAATTGTAGATGCTGGGATGGGAAACCACCTTCCCAGATAATGTCTTTGGGGAGAAAAGTTCAGTTTAGGCTCACCCCACACCCAGGTTTATGCCCTGGGGTGAGATGACTTACCCTCTATCCCTCCGTTTCTCCTCCCGTAAAGGGGAGATTTAGTGAGGATTCAGAGAGCTGGCCTGCAAGCTGGAAGTCTCACACCCAGCAGGAGCGCAATGACTGGAAGCTGTTTCAGTTCGCATCTTGTGAGGGCGTTTTAACAGTGGGGTGTTCCAATGGGGCTTTTTCCTAACACTTTTAGCCCAGGGTTTAAAGGTTATGTATCGGATACATGTCTGGCATCAATGGATAGAATGGAATCTAACAGGATTATGCACTATTAGGAGGCTTCCCCGGTGGCGCTGGTGGTAAAGAACATGTCTGCCAATGCAGGGGCCGTAAGAGACACAGGTTCGATCCCTGGGTCAGGAAGATGCCCTGGAAGAGGGCATGGCAACTCGTTCCAGTATCCTTGCCTGGGAATCCCATGGACAGAGGAGCCTGCTGTACTACAGTCCATGGGGTCGCAAAGAGTCAGACACAAGTGAAGTGACTTGGTATGCATGCATGGCGAAAAGCCCTGGAGCTTCAGCTTCCAGCGAATATTCAGGACTGATCTCCTTTAGGACGGACTGGTTGGATCTCCTTGCAGTCCAAGGGGGTCTCAACACCACAGCTTCACAGAGCCTTCTCCAACACCACAGCTCGTTGTATCTGTTAAAATAACTCGTTATTTTCAGCTAAGCTAACTCACCAGTTAGGGAGAGTTCACAGTATGTATTAGTTGATTCGTCTAATGCTCCCTTCAGTTTTTAAAAAGTCTTTGCTAATTATTATAGTATTATTTGTACAGAATCAATTTCTTAACTGAGTGGTGTTCTTTACCGTATAAAGGTAAATGCTTAAGAGAAAAAGATGACCTCTGTAGACGTAAGGGCCTCTTGCTCTAAATGCAGTCATTGTGCTCAGGACTTTGGGATGGGTGCTGATTTAGCTTTTTCGAGCTCACTGTCCCCCTTCTCCTGGGACCTTTTCTGGATAAGGTGCAGTGTTGGCTGTACACCGGGACTCAGAAACATGCTCTGAAAGGTGGTGACTCCCTCACTTCTGGAGAGAAATCCTTTAATTGAATGTTTGCCGCACTGACCCAAACAGAACTTACTTTTAGGGGCCTTAAGCCCCTCCTAGGGCCTGGCACAATCCTTCTGAAAGCTCTTGCTTCCTGTCCTGTCTTATCTTGTCATTCAGCGACGCAGTGGGGATAACACAGAGTCACAGCACGCCACGGTCCTCCGGAGCAGAATTCTCCCTGACCAGCAAGATTTGCCATAGTTGATCTGTGAATATTCCACCCTTCCATTTTTCTGCAGGGAGTTCGAGTTTTATGGAGGTAGTTGAAGAGTTAGACTTTTGCCAAATAGCTTTAGAAACTGGCTATCAGGAAGGAAAAGGCTATAGTATTTTTTAAAAATCCTATTGCATTTTTAAAGTATAGTTGATTTTTGAAGTATAGTTGATTCACAGTGTTGTGTTAGTTTCAGGTATATAGCAAAGTGATTCAGTTATATATACACACACACACACACATATACATTGTTGTTTTGTTGCTAAGTCATGTCCAACTCTTTTTTGACCCCATGGACTATAGCCCTCCAGGCTCCTCTGTCCATGGGCTTTTCAAGACAAGAATACTGGAGTGGGTTGCCCTTTCCTTCTCCAAGTAATCTTCCTGACCCAGGGTTAGAACCTCTCTTACATCTCCTGCATTGGCCAGCGGATTCATTACTGCTGAGACAGCAAGGAAGCCCCACATGTGCATACATTATATATATAAACCCATATATATCTATATATATTCAACTATATATCTATATTTTCAGTTATCTGTCTTATTTTTTCTGAGATTCTTTTCCCTTATAAGTTGTTACAAAATATTGATATAGCCCTCCAGGCTCCTCTGTCCATGGGCTTTTCAAGACAAGAATACTGGAGTGGGTTGCCCTTTCCTTCTCCAAGTAATCTTCCTGACCCAGGGTTAGAACCTCTCTTACATCTCCTGCATTGGCCAGCGGATTCATTACTGCTGAGACAGCAAGGAAGCCCCACATGTGCATACATTATATATATAAACCCATATATATCTATATATATTCAACTATATATCTATATTTTCAGTTATCTGTCTTATTTTTTCTGAGATTCTTTTCCCTTATAAGTTGTTACAAAATATTGAGTATAGTGCCTAGTGCTGGCTATAGCATTTTGAAATGTTACTGCACTATCCAGATATTTCTCCAGCAAACAATTTGGTACACAAAAGTAGTGCCATGTTCTACATAAGAAAGTATAGAAGATAATACTTTCCTTATCACCATGATTTAGAGAGTACAGCCTACTTATTGGAGGCATATGCCTGGCCAGTTTATTCACCTTACAAAATACAGCTGTTTCCCTACTGTAAGACTGCAGTTTGTGATTACAAATGAGGTGGAACATAAGGAACTCTAGCACCCCACCCCAGTACTCTTGCCTGGAAAATCCAATGGACGGAGTAGCCTGGTGGGCTGCAGTCCATGGGGTTGCTAACAGTCGGACAGACTGAGCGACTTCACTTTCACTTTTCTCTTTTAGGCATTGGAGAAGGAAATGGCAACCCACTCCAGTATTCTTGCCTGGAGAATCCCAGGGATGAGGGAGCCTGGTGGGCTGCCGTCTATGGGGTCGCACAGAGTCGGACACGACTGAAGTGACTTAGCAGCTTAGCAGCAGCAGCAGCTTCCAGACTGCCCTGTCTGTTGTGGAGGGAGATGATCTACAAAGACATCATTAAGTCTACTTTTAAAGAACTCTCTTAGGAGAAACAACAAAACAAAACAACAACCCCCCCAGGATCAAGTCACAGGTTTGTCTTTAGGGTTTGACAGGAACCAGAGTTAGGAGTCTCAGCCTTCTTGAAGTCTTGTCTTTGTGGACACAGATCTGATTAAACCATGTTTTTATTAACAGTTAACTGAAAAGGAATCTCAGTAAACTGATTATGATTTTGGTTATGGGCTGAATGTGTCCCTCTGAGATTTGTGTGCTGAAGCCCTAACTCTCAGTCCCATGGGGTTTGGAGGTGGGACTTTGGGGAAGTAGCTAGGCTGAAGTGGGCTGGAGAGGGTGAAACCTCAGTGGTGGAATTAGCATTCTAACAGGAAGTGGGAGAAACACCAGAGCTCTCTCTCTCCATCCCGTGGGCGGACAGAGAGAAGCCATCTACAAACCGGGAGGCGGGCTTTCCTGAAGAACTGTATCTGCCTTGATTTTGGTCTTTGAGCCTCTAGAACTGTGAGAAATAAATGTTGTTTAAGCCCCACCCTCCCACCTCTGCAGATTTACAGCAGCCTGATTGCCTTAGACAAGTCCTCTGTGTCACCGACTTGAAAACAGACTTAAGAAATCCAAAACGGGTTATTAAACTAGTCCCAAAGGATTACTCCTAGTTGGACCTGCCTTCCATTTCCTTCTTCCATCATTTTCTTCTTCTGATATAGTTTATTCCTACATTTGAATAAACATCAAAGTACTACAGTAACTGCAAACATGCATCTTTGTATGAGACGTTTAGCTAGTTTGAGGAACCGCGAGAGTGTTCCCATCACCACTCAGCTGATGTCTTTGGTAGTGGTTTCATCATTTGCTTTGGAAGGGAGTGAGAACGTGGGGGAACAACAGTGAAATCTGATATGCACACCTTCTGAATCACTCAGGTCAACTGATCTTTGCAGAAATACTCTGCACTTCCTTGCACTTTGATTTTATTGTTAAGTAATCTCAGGAGCAAATGGAAGGTCAAAGGGAGCAAAGACAAGGGTCTTGGAATCAGGAGAACCGTAATGGGCCATCCAAATAGTCAGGGCTGTCCCAGCTCCTCTTCCAGACGAAAGAGACCTTGGACTGGTGCCTCTGGCATCCTTTCCTCCACAGTCCTTGAACCATGGACCGCTGATTGGTCTGCGTTTTCACAGCAGCCCGGCCCTCACCTCCACCCTCCTCTGCATTCCCCATCCTCACCCCACCAGCTCCAGATAAGAACAAGCTGGTCTGTAGACCTTCCATTCAAGAGATGCCAAAATTCCTTATCACAGTGTAATCTGCACTTTTCTTCCCCAAGCACTGCAAGTTTAAGTCTGACTTTGTTGGCAACATTCTTAGAAGAATCAGAGAACAGAGGAAGAGCAAGGGGGTCTGAGAGAACAGACTTTGGGCCTACTTGTGGTTTACGGCATCCTGGGGACACACTGCTCCTTCTGGTGGAGGGATGGGGGAGACAAGGCGATTGCTGTCTTCTGTTTACAGGGTCGCCTCTTGGCTGTCTTTAAAAGCCAATTAAACTTGTTAATATATGGCAAAACCAGTACAATATTGTAAAGTAAAATAAATAAACTGAGATTTAAAAAAAAAAAAAAGCCAATTAAAAACAACCAGAGGAGGCTTCCAGTCATGCTGCTTTAATTTTAGGCTGTTTTTAATTTTAGGAGAATGAAAATTCTCTCTTTGGTCATTTCCTTTCTTGCTCAAGGTTTGTACTTTTACAAGGTTCCCCCTTCTTATCAGCTTGGCCACTGTTGCAGCTATTGTAACTCAAATGTTGACGAAGAGTTAAAAAAAAAAAAGAGGAAAGAAAACTAAGCTCCTTCCCTCAAACTTCTCCAAAATAAAACCACAAAAACAAATCAAAAAAGATATTTTTTGGCAAGTTGCCTTTGAAGGGTGCAGTTCCAGTTAACAAAGAGTACAACAAACCTCAGGAGTATAGTTGGAAGGAGAGACTTTAATCTTACGGAAAATAAATAATTTGAAGTTAACTCAAAATATTTTCAAAGAGATGACTCTGCCCTTGGGTCCTTAAATTCTGGAAGACTGAGTGATTTGCGCACCACTGTTTGAAACCTTCAGTTCAGATTCTTTTAGGTGTATGTCTTAGCCATCTAACAACATGTCACAGGGAACATTATCAAACAGGGGCTTAAAGTACATGAAACACGTGTGACCCATCTCGTGGCCTCCACTACAGACCAAGGTGCATCGTTTAGAACCTGAAAGAGTTGTGAGAAAAAGCGCCGTCAAGCATCAGACAGTTCTTCCTGTGAAACACAATTCGTCTTGCAGATGTATCACTTTTGCCCAAAGTCAACTTGGCATTTTGCCCTGTGTCAGGAACAAGGCTGGACTGTGGCAGTCCAGAAAGGATGGGGCCGAGACCCTGCTCTTAGACTCCAGAGGGAACAGAGGCAAACATGACGACCGGGGCGCCTTCGCTGAAAGACGGGGACACGTAGTAAGCGCCTTCTGTGTGCACCAAGGAACCCCTCGCTCAGCTGGTCCGTGGGGAGGCCGTGGTCGTGGTCTGTCTGTCTGTCAAGTTGCTCAGAGAGGAGGATATGAGACATCCGGAGAGAGCGGGGGTTTTCCCCTGAACAACCTCCACGGCAGAGAGGAGTGGACGGCATCCCCAAGCTTCGCAGGCCCCACGCACAGCAACGGTTTGCAAGGCATGTGTGAATTCTCATGTCTCAACCTGAAAACTGATGGAGACTTTGTATTCTCTGTCTAATATTAGATCATATCAAACACGACTTCTGGTTTTATAGGTCAAACAATCTTATATTTTAATTTCTTTTTTGGTGTGGACCATTTTAAAAGTCTATTGAATTTGTTACCATATTGTTTCCATGTTATATTTTGCTTTTTTGGCCATGAGGCATGTGGGATCAAATCCTTACTCCCTGCATTGGAAGGGGAAGCCTCACCCCTGGACTGCCCGCTAAGTCACTGGAACACGTCTCTTCCTAGAGGGTGGACCTCTGAAAAGAAGGCTTTGCATGACTTGCCCTTTGTATCTGAGGCTGCTGTTTCCTTCTCCTGGGGCATCGCTGACCTGGGGGACGGGCATGTGTGTCAGGACCCAGGGGTTCATGAGATCCTCCAGGAGCTGCGATCATTTGGAAAGCCTGGGCTAGTGTCTGTGCAGGGGAGCTGGTTCCCAGGCGGACAGGTAAGCCTGGGGCAGAGAGAGATGTGGAGTCTCCCCGAGCTCTGCTGAGGGTGCAGGTGAGAGTCAGGCTGGAGGATGGGGGCAGGGCTGTGACTCAAGTATGCCTCAGTTAGAGGAGAACTAAAGATGGATTTGAAAGCCAGAGCTGGGGGTCAAAGAACCAGTTAGGAGATGAAAATTGACAAAGGGGAGCGACAGCATAAAAAAAGAAGGGAGTTATTTAGAGGTTTGCAAGAGTTAAAAGACAAACAGAAAAGGGGACGGCAGAGGATGTGATGGTTAGATAGCATCAGCAATTGGACATGAATTTGAGCAAACTTCAGGAGACAGTGAAGGACAGGGAAGCCTGGCGCGCTGCAGTCCGTGGGGTCACATAGAGTTGGACACGACCTAGCGACTAAACAACAGGAGTTAAAAGCAACTGGGCCTGATAAGTGATTAGAAATGGGACTTAAGGAGGAAGAAGAGTCCCAGAGAAATAAGAGTAATTGCTTATCTTTATGGAGTGTGGCCACATGCCAGGCCCTGAGTGAAGCGTTCTGTGGATACTTGGGTTTCATCTAAATCCATAGAGTCATCTCTGGAATGCTCGCTTCCCAAAGGAGAAAACCGAGGCTCTCTGAGAGGTTGCGTCACTTGCCAAGGGTCACCGAGCTGGTAAGTGGCTGGTCCAAGAGCTGAATCCAGCTTAAATCACTGGACAAATCCCCATGCCATTCGTTGAGACCGAGAAGAAGAATCCTGAGAAATGAATACGAAACCTATTGAGTGCTTCCCGTGTGTCAGTGGTATTTCAGGTCCTCAGAAATGAACTGACTTAATCTTTAACTAACTCTCCACCACTTTGAAGGCGAAGAAGCTAAAGCCCAGAGAGGGTAAGAGCTCTGATCAAGGACACACAGCTTGGAAGGTGTCAGGAGAAGAATCAGGGCTGGAACTGACTCTGGAATCTGTGCCTTTGGAACTTCATCACACACTTCAGCCCTCCATACCCATGGGCTCCGCATCCACGAACTCAACCACCGTGACTCAAAAATATCTATTAAAAAAAGCCCAGAAAGTTCCCCTAAGTAAAACTTGAATTGTCACACTCCAGCAACTGTTTATGTAGCATTTACACGATGTTAAGTATTATAAGCAATCTAGAGGTGATTTAAAGTACCTGGGAATATGTATGTAGGTTCCGTATAAATACCACATCTCTTTATATAAAAAGCTGAGCATCTACAAATTTGGGTATACATGGAAGGAGGAGGTTCTGGAACCATTCCCCCACTGGTACCGACACTCCACTGTACTAGAGGTTTGGAAATGTGATGTAGGCTACCCGTCTACATGCCAAGAGCGTGGTCCCCCGATGAGTTAGGTTTATGGGTTGGAGCTCAGAATAGTAATCTGGTCTAGAGACGTAGAATCTGGGGGTCATTGCCTTAGAGGAGAAATTCGAAATCTTGAATGTATCCAAGACCAGGCACATACCACCGTAAGCTGGTGCTTTGCTGATGGAATGGTCGTATGTGTGATCGTGGAGCTTCGTAAACCTCCTCTGGCTGACACAGCACTATTTAAATATCTGTTCCAGGAACACCATGCATCCCGGTTCCAGAAAGTATGAGGCAGCGTGGGCCACTCTGCAGCCTCACCACTAATGTTTTCATCTCCTGTACCTGCCTATTTGTTCGCATGCAAAACTGTATTATGCATCCTCTGTGACTCAGCAGTCAAGAACCCACGTCCCTGGGGTGGCAAAGCAGACTCGACTTAGCGACTAACAACAACAAAGCCATATTATAATTGAGAGTCTGGACAATACGTTTATTTCATCGCAGCTTTTATTTTCTCTACCTCCCCGGTTTTTTGGTGGGTGGACAATCCCCAGTTTTTTACTTTCTGAGTCTTGTGGTGTTTCACAGTGTTTCAGAGTGAAATGAAGAACTGAGGCAATTAATTACATAATTAAGAGAAAAATATCATCTGAGATAGTGCCATCGAGGAGGAAAGAATAATTACTTTTAATACTGAGTGTTCTCTCGAGTTGTCCCAATTCTCCAATCTGTGTCACTGCCTGTAGCAGCTATAGAATCATTCGGAACAAAATTTAACCACTCGCTAAAATGTGCATGATACCGTGGGAATGGAATCCATGTAAATTCTTTCCAAAATTCAGTCTTTTTTCTCAGACGGGAGCATTGGCGAAGAAGTTGAAAATTTAAAAAAAAAAATACTGTCAGGGGATGCTTCTGAAGTTTAAAGTTTAAAGGTAAACATTTGCTGTGCTTCTGGGTTGTCTGATTGTGTCTAAACAACGCCAAAATAATTAGGAAGTGAAATGGTTATTTAGCTTGTGGAAATTGAATCTGGTAAGTCGACTGAGCCCACTGTCCTCTTTCTCCTGTGGAATCTTGTAACTTGTTCTTTGTGTGTAGAAACAGTCTAAATGCAAGTGAGAATCTCAAAATTTGATGCAGGGTTGCCATGACAGTTTAAAAGAGCCCCGCCCCCCAAGCCTTTAAACCCCCAGAGTGTTCAGAGCCACTGGGTGAGAGCGATGTTATTATCCCCGCCACGAAGACGAGACCCCAGCCTTCCGAAGGTTAAGGTGACTTTTTCAAGGTCAAGCCGCCTTCAGGGGCACAGACCAGATTTCAAGCGAAGTCTTCCAAGAAAATCCAACTTTCTTTTCTATATCAGATGCTTCTAGGTAAACACTTCCTAAATCACAGCCCACATCTGATAACATGTTTTCTGCCTTTGGTTGTTGGTGACTTACTGCCCTAAGAGGGAAGTGGTTAACTTGATGGCATTTGCTGACCGCTACGATAAAGCCTGTGTTCACCCCCAGGGAGCATGCAGTACTTTTAAAAATAAGCACCACCCTCGCTCATAAGGATTTATCCTGTACTCGGGCAGTGATGGAACGTGTGTAATAGAAGAAGAAAAATCTTTAAAAAATGTTTGCTTGTTTGTTTATGACCTAAATCAGACAGCTTACCAACCTCTTCAGAAGTAGGCTACTGTTATTTAGAAAATAGTGATTCCTGGCATGGTGACACACGTCAAATGACACACCGCATCAGTGGCAGAGCCACGACCAGTCTTCAGGATTTTGGAGACGCTTCCTGGTGTATTAGCTCGTGTTCTAAGAGGACCTAGTCCCTTAAATCTGTTTAGTTGTCATCTCTGACAGGTGTCCACAAGGCTGAAATCTGTGGTGATATTTCCTCTTGATTTTTTAAATTCCTCCCAGTAAAGAGTATTAAAAAAAAAAAAAAAGGAGACATATCTCAGATAAGCAAACTCAACCTTGAACCAAACGCAGTTTAGGTTCAGAATTAATATCCTGAAATGATACTTGTGACAGCTGCACGACTGATAAACCAGACAGAAGCCTTTCTATCGACGAATTCGTTCAAGTGCGAAGAAGTCGACTCCGGGCCCATCATGATGCTGCCTCTGCTGTTTCCTCCACACTCTGACACGTGTCGAGAAATCACGGAAGGAAAAGTAGAAACGTGTCTGGCGATAATGTCTAAGACTTTGTTCTGATCGGGAAAAACAGATTGTCGTCCAAATTCAGTTAGTTACTGAAAGTTGTTCTGTTTTCCGCTCCATGAAGTCCTCATCGCCTGAACTGTGAGCTCTTTTCCTTCCTATTTCTGGGTTCCTTCTCCACTGGTTCCTGGCTCCAGCACAGCTTTGTCATCTCCCCTGATTTGCCACCACAGCTGGGCAGGGACTCATGCTTGTTAATGTCTTGTCTTCACGTAAATAAAATGTATAAACAGATCTGTATTCAGGAAACACTTTTACAAGCCTGGTTTTTCTGATTCTGTGATAATTATGTTTTTGAGTTGCATTTGGAATAGACAGTGTCGATATTATTGCAGTCTAAGTCAGGGAAAGGAAAGTGAACAAAAGCCACGTCTCCTTCAAGACTCTCATGCCCTGAGTTGTCTGAAATGCCAGGAGCCCTTCATTTTCATAATATGAAACATAGTGTGAATGGTATGAGACCCAAAGATTCACTGTCATTTTTTAAAAGTTAGGGGGTCATTATCATACATGTTTATTTGCCTTGGTGGCTCAGATGGTAAAGATTCTGCCTGCAATGCTGGAGACCCAGGTTTGATCCCTGGGTTGAGAAGGTCGCCTGGAGGAGGGAATAGCCACCTACTCCAGTGTTCTTGCCTGGAGAAATCCTTGGAGAGAGGAGCCTGGTGCGATACAGTCCACGGGGTCACAAAGAGTCGGACATGACTGAGTGACTAACACGATCATACGTTCCTGTGTCACTGAGCCTGAGCCACAGAATCCGCATCTGCTTGAATGTGAGCTGACAGTTCTTTTCATATATTTGTTCTTGTTCTTCCTGCTTCAACTATATTATATTGGGTAGGCCAAAAACTTTGTTTGGGTTTTTCCATTACATCGTATGGAAAAACCCAAATGAACCTTTTGGCCAACTCTATAAAATATGTCAGGAAAAAAAGTCTAATTATGTTGGTTTTCAAATCAAAACTATTTAGGCTTTGCCATATCTCTAGACTGTTGAGAATATTTTAAGATCATATAAATAATCCCAAGGTTTCCCAGAATAAACACTAGGAACTACTCAGCAAACCCAGCTATTTTAGTTCTCATCCATCCACGCTTCCCTTCGTCTGTTTCCAAACCATGCTCTTTTTATTTCCCGTATTATTAAAGATAGCTAGGATTATGCTTGAGTAGGTTCATGTTGAAAAAAGGCTGTGCCTTTTAAGAAGTTTATGACTTTGTAAATGAAGAAAATACCGGGATGTGAGAACAACCGCGTTGCTAGCATATCCTAATGCTGGCTACACTGAAGTTGAAGCTAAATCCTTGGCTCAAATCCTGAAGACCATTAGCGAGCGCAAACAAGGGGTAGCTTACGAGGACGTGTATTCAGTCCGATGCCAGTCATCTGTTTACAAAACATACTTACTCCTTAAGACGACTTCCTGGAGCCTTTGCATGGTGTTGGGTTTCTTAGCCAGCACACACAGCCCCCTTGGAATCTAAAGAGTCCAGGATTATCCAACCAGACAAGCCAAAGGGGACGAGTGAAAACAAAGTAAAAAGAAAGAGGATTTCTACGAGGATCTTTTGGTTATCTGTGTCTCCACTGTCCCTGAAGGACTGCAAGATGGAGTCCATTATTTGGAGAGGCCAAAGGTCACATTCTTAGTTTTTAAGGCAATACAAATAACAGCTGGCCACTGCAGACGTGTCCTTCCCCCTGATTTCAAAACTGGCTTTTCTTTTCAGCACGGCCAGGCTTGGTTTGGATCTAACTCACGTCTGCCTTCTCTCACCAGGTGGAAATCGATTGATGATGCTTAAAACTGGTGATTCAAGGCAGCAATGTGGTTGCATTATTTAGCAATGAGAAGATGACCAGACACAAAGCGTGTAAAAGAGGCCCCCGGTTCTGAGGAGCAGGGGTGCGAGGAGCGGGACGGGTCAAGGGGCTCCTGCTTTTCTCCGTAAACCCCGAAGTATCTGCTTTTTGGTGGTTGTTTTATTACTAAAGATGTTGTAGGTGTTACTTCCATTAAAAACAAACCCAGGTTTGGGATTAGCAGATACTACTGTATCTAAAATAAACAGCAAGGTCTTCCTGTATAGCACAGGGAACTGTATTCGATATCTTGTAATAACCTACAATGGAAAAGAATCTCCACACACATAACTGAATCATTTTGCTGTGTGTCAGAAATGAACGTGACGCTGTCAGCCAGCTAGTGCAGCTGTTCAGTCACTAAGTCATGTCTGACTGTTTGAGACCCCTGGCCAGGCTCCCCTGTCCTTCACTGTCTCCCGGAGTTTGCTCAGATATCATGTTCGTTGAGCTGGTGATGCCATCCAACCATCTCACTCTGCCACCTCCTTCTCCTGCCCTCAGTCTTTCCCAGCATCAGGGTCTTTTCCAATGAGTCAGTTCTTCGCATCAGGTGGCCAAAGTATTGGAGCTTCAGCTTCTGCAACAGTCCTTCAATGAACATTCAGGACTGATTTCCTTTTGGATTGAACTATACTTCAATTTTAAAAATCCATTTGAAATAAAACGTTTGGTTTGTTTCTAAAATAACTTCCGTATGTCATTCATTCCATTTTTTAAACATAATATGTTTTTTACCCATAATTTAAGTGTTAAGATTAAGGTATTTTCCCATTAATAAATATTTAGTATCTGGGCCCCAGAGGAGGGGAAAATGGTCAAAAGCACTCTGTTATAATATGTTCTATAGCAAAACAGTAGTTGAATGTAAGAGATAAGGGAGATTATGATAAGAAACAAGACACTGAGCTTTTTAATTCTTTTTTTTTTTTTTAATTTACCCATAATTTAAGTGTTAAGATTAAGGTATTTTCCCATTAATAAATATTTAGTATCTGGGCCCCAGAGGAGGGGAAAATGGTCAAAAGCACTCTGTTATAATATGTTCTATAGCAAAACAGTAGTTGAATGTAAGAGATAAGGGAGATTATGATAAGAAACAAGACACTGAGCTTTTTAATTCTTTTTTTTTTTTTTACTACTATAGAAGGACAATAAGCTTAATAGACTTATTGGATCGTATTCCCATCCCCCTACTTTATCGTCTCTTTAAAGCAGTGCAGCATTCTTTGGCTATACCTAGGTTATGATAAACCTGGCTGAGAGTCTGCACTTTGCAGACAATAGAAGATGTAAACCCCTGCTCTTCCACTCCACTCTCTCAGTTCACTGCTCCCTCCGACCCCTGCCCCCACCAACCTTGCGTCAGATGCATCTTACTATAGCATCAGCACCTACCTTGCAGGGTTGACAGAAGAATTAAATGGATGATGCATTTAAAGGGGTTGGCACGTAATAAGCATGGGATACTCTTTTATTATTGATAAGGAAAGCAAGTATTTCAGTAATAGCGTTGCACCGCACAGAGCAAGTATATGGAAGTCACTTGGCCGCGCTGCTGTGAGTCAGATCCATGTCTGAGTATTGCCCGGCGTCCTGGAGCCAAGCTCACAGCTGATCACTACTGAACGGATGTTGGCCCCACAAGTCGCAGGCACGTCTCGATAGCTGAAACCAGGAGAGCCAAGTTTGTGAAGGATGTTAGCTTTTATCCAGGAAACATCGTGAAGGGGTTCTCTCCTGCTTTCTAGTCTTACAGGGCTGGTTTTATGTTCTCACAAAACTGGGCATACTTGAGAGTGGTCCAGATAAATGCCCAGTAAATCGTTTAGGGATTATGTCCCTAAGGACACAAAACTTCCCAAAATTAGGACCCGAGGGAAGATCATTTTCGCTCTTATTGACATTTTTTGTTGTTATTCTAGTTTCTTGGGAAACAGACCCAGGTTCCCTGTGGCCAGATATTTCCCTATGGACCCCCTGCACCTTCCATTCGAGCTGCTTTATGACAGCTGTCCTCTCTCCACTTCAGGCCAAGCTACGTAATGCTTTCAAGTGTGTTCTCTATCCACCTTCAGGGACCTGGGCTCTCTCTCTCTCTCTCTCTCTCTCTCTCTCTCTCTCACACACACACACACACACACACATCATACTCATGTGCGTGCACTTGTAACAATAAAGTATATGTGTGTTGGTTCTCAACCCTGAACTGAGAAGTCTCATTTGGCATTTTCTGATTTTTGCCTTTGGCTTTTCCAACCATAGATGTTTTATATGTTTACTTACTAGAAGAAAACAGAAGCAAATAGGAAAATTCAGGGAATGGACAGGGGGTTTCTCTTTGAGGAAATGGAAACCATACATCCACAATTTCTTAAACCTTTGAGTAGGCAAACAGTTATTCCCAATGAGGAATGTTGGCGGAAAGTGAATTGCATCTTTACTTGTTCACATAAGGATGGTGCTTTAAGAATATGAACACCTCATCAGTAAGAGAGATGATAACTTTCACATCTGAAAACAGGAAATACTACTGTTATTTCCCCAAAGCTGATTTCAAAGCCACTGTGTTTGGTAAAGATTTCTTGTCTCCAGGCCCCTTTTTCCACTGCAGGGAACCCCTGAACATCATTGCGGGTTCCCAGGCTCTCCTTTATCCCCTCCACAGCAGTCCTCAAGCCTAGATCACTCTCATGACGCACCTCCTACTTCTTGGAAGTAGGCAATATAAGCTTTAACTCCACCCTGAATGAAGCCAGCTGCATCATCTGTGTGATCTCAATGCAAAATGAAAATCTGGGGCCCTGGGAAGGAAGGGTCTAAGGTCAACCTTCCCTTCCCTTAGAACCCTGAGCTCCCAGAGAATGACCGAGCTCTCCTCGGCTGTCTTTATCCAAACTGCTCTTGTGTGGTTGTCTGCCAGGGCCTCGGTCACCTACCCACGTGCTGCTGAGAAAATGCAGGGACTGAGAACGCTGTCAAGGGCTGATTCCATCCCTGCACTGGATTGGGCTTCCCGGGTGCCACTCGTGGTAAAGAACCTGCCTGCCAGTACAGGAGACCCAACATACGCTGGTTCGACCCCTGGGTTGGGGAGACACCTGGGAGGAGAGTGTGGCTGCCCACTCCAGTATTCTTGCTTGGGAAATTCCATGGGCAGAGAAGCCTGCAGGCTACAGTCCATGGGGTTGCAAAGAGTCGGACATGACTGAGCGACTTGGCACGCTTGCACTGGATTGCGTTCCAGGCTGCCTCACAGGCTTCAGGTTTTCCATCGCAAAACGGCGCCACGTTCATACAGGTACCAGTGACACGGTCAGGCTCTACTAACTTACTTGCGAGTGTGACTGCACCTGCAGGCTGGCTGAGGCGTGTCCGGAACTCCTGAGGGTGGGCATCCGTGCTTCTCTGCCTTTAGATGTGCATGAGTTGAAAGGCTGAGGAGCACAGGTACCGGGCGGCCTCAGGGGTCCTTACCTCGGAACTGACACTGAGAGAAAGGCACGCAGAGCCCTGGCACGGTCGAGACTGATGGTATCGCGAGACTTTTTTCTGGTTATGCAGACTTCAGGGGGCAGAAGAACAGATCCAGGACAGAAGGAGAAGGAAGGGGCGAGAGAAGGCTGATCTACATGGGGCTCAAGGAGTAAGGCTGAGCAGAGACAGTGACAGGCAGCAGGAGTCGCTGTCAGGGAAGCTGAGGGAGGGGTCAGCTGACCAAGCCTTCAAATGTATGTCCATGTTGCTGGACGCTCCTGTTAAAGAAGCCATCTGCTTGGGGAGAGTTGGTTCCTTAGAGGAACTGCATGGGTCAACACTCCAGAGAGATCCGCAGTCTTTGCAGGAGAATTAAGAAATCAAAATGTTCCAGGGGAAAGTAGAGGGACATTACTTTGCCAACAAAGATCCGTCTAGTCAAAGTAATGGTTTTCCCAGTAGTCATGTGTGGATGTGAGAGTTGGACCATAAAGAAAGTCACTTAAAGTGAAGTTGCTCAGTCATGTCTGACTCTTTGTGACCCCATGGACAGTAGCCAACCAGGCTCCTCTGTCCATGGGATTTTCCAGGCAAGAATACTGGAATGGGTTGCCATTTCTTTCTCCAATAAAGAAAGCTGAGCATCAAAGAATTGATGCTCTTGAATTGTGGTGCTGGAGAAGACTCTTGAGCCTCTTGGACTGCAAGGAGATCCAACTAGTCCATCCTAAAGGAAATCAGTTCTGAATATTCATTGGAAGGACTGATGATGAAGCTGAAACTCCAATACTTTGGCCACCTGATATGAAGGACTGACTCATTTGAAAAGACTCTGATGCTGGGAAAGATGGATGGCAGAAGGAGAAGTGGGTGACAGAGGATGAGATGGTTGGATGGCATCACCGCCTCAATGGACATGAGTTTGAGCAAGCTCTGGGAGTTGGTGATGGACAGGGAGGCCTGGCTTGCTGCAGTCCATGGGGTTGCAAAGTCAGACACGACTGGGCGACTGAACCGAACTGAAGGGAGTTAGGATAGAAGCTCTTATTAAGTGTGATTGGCCATCAGTGGGAAAACTCAGCCCAGCAGACTGAATCACAATTCATTAATATTCTTTCAATTTATCGTTTTTGTCTCATTTAGAACTTGAAAAAGAATGTGTCATAAATGTTGAGACTGACTTACTGACTGCATTTAAAAGTTTCAAATCTGACATTTCAGCTCCCTTTTCCTTTTAGTCTGTAAATACATATTCTATACATGTCACCTATTATCTATCAAGAAACAGATAAAGAACCATTTCCTGGTAAAGACCTCCTCAACATTCATAGGCATAATCTCAGAAATTTTATCCTTGAAGAAAAATTGCAAAAACCTACAAGTATCTTAAAATTAAGGCTTGAAGCAGAACATGTTTTTGTATCCTTAATTATAGCAGTTTTCTGCCATACTTGGCTGCTGGGTAGGGTTAGTCTCTATACATATTGTAATGGAAATATTTCTCTTCCTTCATATCTTATTCTTAGTTATATTCTTTTTGTTCAGACATCTAAATGTGAGCTAGATTGGGGTAGGAGAGAATTATTATTTTTGACACATGCTATTTGGGAAAAATAATTCCTTTTTTTCTCCAAGTGTATGTAGGAAGTATATTTATTTTTTTAAAAAAAGGTACAAAGGCACCCCTAGGCTTAGCAAGTAGGAATATTTAAATATTTTTAACATCTATTTATAGTTTTTTATTTAAATTATTTCTCTTCTTAGTAGCCCAGGGGAATAAGGAGTATTTATTTGCCCAGGAGGAAATATCCACAGGTGATATACATGTTCATATCCGGATTTTAAAATGTTTCTCATAGAGCGACCCTACAACCTTCTGCTACAGCATCATGCTAAGTCGCTTCAGTTGTGTCCGACTCTGCGACCCCATGGACTGCAGCCCCCCAGGCTCCTCTGTCCGTGGGATTTCCCAGGCAAGAATGCTGGAATGGGTTGCCCTTCCTCCTCCAGGGGATCTTCCCGACCCAGTGATCAAACCCACGCCTCCTCTGTCTCCTGCACTGGCAGGTGGGTCCTTTACCACCAGTGCCACGTGGGAAGCGCTGTCACCAGCTGCTTATCTAAAATGCAGATTCTTGGTTTTCAAAACAGATTTATGCCATCAGAAGCCCTGCAACAGGGGCCGTGCTCAGCAACTATTTATTAGTTGAGCATAATTTTAGATTCTGCTTACCTCCTTTTTGGGTAACAATTACTTTGACATAGATTATATCCTTATCGTTAATTCCACATCAGGAATTGCAGAAATGTTATCAATTGTGAGTAGAGCAATTGACTTCATTTATTGAAGGGAAAAAATTAATGGTTATGCAACAAGGCTTCATAAAGTGAAGAAGCAGAAACAAGAAATGGATTCTCATCTGATTCTTTTGCTTCAGTAACACTGAGTATGAGGCACAGCCGAAGAGAGGAAGAATGCATAGTCGACATTTAGTCAAGACAATAATCTGTCTGCAACGCACATGGTGTTTGAGATTCCCATTTGTGGGAAACACAGGTGAAGTTGAGTGAATGATAAATTATTTAAAAAGTAATCGGACCACAAGAATCTTCCATTTTGTTTTATCAGATTGGCAATAGCCCTTCCACATTTGCCAATGTCTGACTTCAGGGAAATGAAATTTGACACAGGGACGGGTGAGGTTGAGTTTGCTGGCATAATAGATAAACCATACTGACAGAATTATCCCCAAGTCGTCTCCTCAGGGCATGCCTTGAAACCTCCCTCACCAACCTTCTGAATTATAAGGCCGTGAAGAACTCCGCAATGCTTTTCCAAGAATTCATAGTTGTTAACTGCGAAAACATGAGGACAGGTTTGTAGGTGAGAGGGTGATGCGGGTTCAATCAGTAGACGATGCTTGAGGGCTGATGAGGGGTAGATGGTGCATAAGGTTGAGGGGGTGCTTTGCAGGAACCTGGAACCTTCTCCGGCTCAGCCACGTTCCTCAAATTCCAGACTTGACTCCCCTCTTAATATCTGTGTGGTCATGAACACAAAAAGGCATTCCATTTCTTGTTTTTCACGCCATGATTTTAAGCTACATCAGTGATGTCCAAATCTGGCTTATCAGAATCACCCAGAGAGCTTTTAGAAATCATGGATTGTCTGTCTGACTCCCTGAAATTCGTAGTCAGTGTGCAGTAAAGAATGAACTGGACCTTAAGCACGGTCTGACCTTTGCCCTTGGCTGCTAAGAGGGGCTCTCCAGGCTCCTGGAATATCCTGTCTGATAAGAATGTCTTTGTTTGCCTGGGATTTTGGCCACTGGACAGTCCAACAATGTGACTTACAGCGCGGCTTTGGGGGAATACTCAGGTTAATTTCTGTCTCTAGAGTAACCAGAGAAAAGCAAGCCCAGACCTCCAGGAGGGGCCGGGTGTGCAGGTGAGCCCTGCGGGCAGGATGGGGCCGCTCTTGAAGGGTCTCTGGACACCAGCGCTTGGGGTGAGCTTCCCCAGGCGTGAAGCTAGTGCCCATTCTTCCCAGAGCTGCCCGCCGGCCCCTTGGGTTTCTCTGCCTTCACCTGGAGCTCCTTTGTGTCTTTTGTCTGTGATAAACTTAACTGTGAGTGTAAGAGCCTTCCGTGAGCTGTGCGAGTCTTTCAGCGAAGCATTGAGCCCGACAGTGGGTATGTGGAGTCCCTCCAGTTTGCAGTCAGCAGGTCTCAAGTGCAGGTGGTCCCTGAACCTGCAGCTGGTATCTAAAGTGAGAGCGGTCTTGTTTCTTCATACTTTCCAGTTCATCTAACTCGTAGCATTCTATATACAGTCGCACCACGTTTTATTGCCATGTGTTTTTATTGGGCTTGCAGATATTGAATTTTTGACAGGCTGAAGGTTTGGGGCAACCCCACTCCAAGCAAGTTGACTGGAGTCATTTTTCCAATAGCGTCTGCTCACTTCCGGGCTGTGTATCACATTTTGGTAATTCTTGCAATATTTCAAACTCTCTACCAGCAAGAAAGATTATGACTCGCTGAAGTTCCAGCTGATGCTTAGTAATTTTTTTAGCAATAAAGTATTTTTTTAATGAAGTCATTCACATTTTATTTTAGACATAATGCACACTTAATAGAACACAGGATAATGTAAACAGCAGTTTCATATACACTGGGAGACAAAAGATTCATGTGACTTGCTTTATTACAATACCTGCTTTATTGCAATAGCCTGGGATGGAACCTGCAGTATCTCTGAGGTCTGCCTGTATTTGGAAGGAGACGGAAAAATGTTATAAACAAGAATTGAAATGGCCCTGCTGGGCTGTGTTCTATCGAAAGGTCGTCTCCAGGTCTCAACTTTATTTCTTTACATATTTTGTCTATTTGGCATATACATTTGTTTTCTATTTAGACTTCAAGTGCAGAACGTTGAATGATTCATGTTCCTTAATCCAAGAAACATTATCATTCTTGGTTTTGTTGTAATTCTCTATTTCATTGATTTATCCTCATACCAATACTATTTCTTTTCATCTTGTTTCTTTGAGTTTATTCTTCTCTTGCTCTTTTTTTTTTTCAACTTCCTAAGTTGGATGCTTAGCTGTTTATTCTCCAACTTTCATGTTCACCAAAAAATTCATCATAAGCTACATGCTGTTTGAGTTGTGTTGCACATTTTGGCCTATAGCATTTTATTGTTCAGTTTACTCTTTAACTGAGGACTTTATTTATTTAGTAATCATCCATTCAGTTTCTGAATATCTAGAATCTTGCTTAGTTCTTTTTTTTTTTTATTGACTTCTTATTTAACTAAACTTGAAGTCAGAGGTCTTGGGTCATTGTTGCCAACATTTATTATTTTGTTAGAAATGGCAAAATAGCGATTTTATAATTCTTTTGTTCTTTCTGCATGCATTAGCCAGAATTCTTCCATAAAGAAGAAATATCCCTCAGCAACCTTTTTTATTTTTTTACCCTCAAATAAGGTTGGTAAAAGAAATTCAGGATGAATGTTTAATTTTCTTGCCATTATCAATTTTCACAATCATGGACTTGTATCTTAGCAACCTCCAGTGGCGGCCAGTGTGTGTATTTTAATATCAAGAGCCTGTGAGCGTTCACATGTTTGAAGTGTTCCATTTAGCATATCGTTATTCTTTTTCATGCTTAGCCCCTCCTCTCCCTGCCATGAGGCCAACAGATAGACCTTTAGGTGAATCCCTGCGTCCTTGAAATTCGATCTTGCTAGTCTTTGATATTGGTAGCTTCCCCGGTGGCTCAGATGGTAAAGAATCTGCCTGCAACGGGTCAGGGAGATCCCCTGGAGAAGGGAATGGCTGCCCACATAACTTCCTTTCATGCTGACATAGCAAGAAGCTTATGCCAGAAAGACTTATGAACTTTGTCCCTCAGATCTGGCATCTTCTACGTCTCTGTGTGCCCAGGCTTTAATGGGAATTGGTTTTAGGGACCTCAGTTTAAGTGCTATAAGTGTTTCTAAGCTCATTGCTTCTAGCCTGGAAAACAGATACAGTTTTTAAAGCAAAACATATCATAAAATTGTTCTGATATTTCCAATTCAAATTTAATATTGTCAGATTTTAAACTTCTCTACATTATTTTCTTTGCTCAAAAAATTTACTTCCTCCTTCTCCCATGGATAACAAGTTTATTATTTATTCTTTATTGTCTCTTTTGAAGAAAATTTTCCCTTCCCCTTATTTACCCAAGAGTTTAAGTAACCACTATGTCTAGAGAGCGTCCCTGGCGGCTCAGACGGTAAAGAATCTGTCTGCAATGAAGGAGACCCAAGTTCAATTCATGGGTCAAGAAGGAAATGGCAACCCACTCCAGTATTCTTGCCTGGAAAACTCCATGGATAGAGGACCCTGGTGGGCCACAGTCCATGGGGTCACAAAGAGTTGGACATGACTGTGCAGCTAACACTTTCACTCACACTTTAAGTAACCACTGTCTACGTAGCTTTTTTAAAAAAAACTATGTCGCCTACCATGTCATGATATACAGACTCTTTCTAGTCTTTCCATAGTCAGCTATGCATGTCCCAGTGTGTGGATGGTACCCCAGATTTTCAACTAGTTTGCTGTTGATGGTCATTTGGGTTGTTCCTAAGCTTTTGTTTTTGGAAATAAATACTTTCTGCAGAAATGTCATTTTTTATTTGTGTTCATGTATATTTGAGATCAGTTTTAAGAAGTAAGGCTGCTGAGTCAAAGAGTTAGTTCCTTTGGAACTTTCCTAGGTGGAAGCAGGCTCTTCTCCTGGGTGCTGAATAACTTTGCACTCCCATTGGCAGTGGTAAATGTATGTGTTTCCCCACGGCCTCACCAATACGTTATGTTGTCAAATATCTGGGTTTGTACTGGGCTTATAAATAATGGAAGTCTCCCCGTGAAGTTTAACATACTTTCCTTTCCCCATGAGCAGGACTAATTTTCTTTTAATCTTCCCATTCTTCTTGTGCTTTTTGTCAGTGGGGCCCTTATATATTATGAGGCAATAATGTTAGGTCAGTAAATGTTTATAAGAATAACA
This sequence comes from Oreotragus oreotragus, assembly GCA_006410675.1. NCBI lineage: Eukaryota > Metazoa > Chordata > Mammalia > Artiodactyla > Bovidae > Oreotragus > Oreotragus oreotragus. The sequence continues at coordinate 600,761 of SJYX01013839.1, read as the reverse complement.
TTCTAAGATCTATCCTTCTGTTACATAATGCCAGTTACAGAATTTTCACCTTGAATTTTTATTTTATGTGCTATTAAAATTGCTAACATGGCTTTCTTTTGGTTTACATTTGTCTGCAGCATCTTCCTCAATGGGGTTCCCAGGATGCTCGGGGGTAAAGGGCCCCGCCTGCCAGTGCAGGAGATGCAAAAGATGCTGGTTCGATCTCTGGGTTGGGAAGATCCCCTGGAGGAGGAAATGGTGACCCACTCCAGTATTCTTGCCTGGAAAATTCCATGTGCAGAGGAGCCTGGTGGACTGCAGTCCATGGAGTTGGACACGACATACTGACTGCCTGTTAAATGAGCTTCTCCTTCCTTCCAAAGCCTTTAACTTGATGGGCAGCCATAATCTGCCCTGGATTAGGACTCAGAAAGGAAATACTGCAAAGAAAATGCTTTCCCTCAACCCGCCCCCATTCCCACTCCTGACAGTGTCTGTTCTGGCCCATCACTCTCCCCCACTCCCCAGGAAGCACCACTCTCCCCAGGGCTGTCAAACAGCTCTGATGCCCATGTCTCACATCCGTTAACTTCCTCTCATCTCTCCGGATCTCCAGAGTGAAGTCCTGGGGATTGAGCTGGCAGCTGCCCGTCCCCAACTAGAACTGGAACAGCCCATTTCAATTAAAACTTAAGCAAATAATCTAGTGTGTGCTCGTGGCTTTCTACCCAAGTAGCGTAACTTCCAAGTTATTCGTTGTTACTCCAATGTGATTCTTTCAATATTCCCCCAAACCTGTTTCTGTTTCCTTGATATATGATAATTATATATTTGTAATGTAGAAGGTCAGGTCTTTATTATTAAAAATACTTGTCATCAGTTTGGTTGCTTTATTATTATGCTAGATAACAAGCTACATTCAGTATGATGAATCCGATGGTGAAGAAATTATATCTGGTTATCTGATCTGGATGTAGAGTCCTGATTTCTTATCAAGAAGCAGAGGAAAGCCTTTCGGAGGTTTTGGTGAAAGGAAAATTTCTTTTCTTGCCTCCAGATCAGAATGGTTCTCCACGGAGCTATGCACACATTCCCAAATATTTTCTCCAGGTGAGCCAAAGGCTGGAACATCACTCTCTATGCTTTTCTTTTTAAAGTGCCGACAGAACTAGATGTTACATAAGCTGAACTCCTAAAGAGAGAGTCTGGCCTAAAACCCAGCCTGGAATATACAGTCTTTGAAATTAAGGGTCTTCGATCCACGCGCCCCCCACCTCCCGCTGTATGCAGGGAACATGAATGCAGAAGGAAAGCAGGGAAACACTTCTGACACAAAATTACTGGGGTCAGTTCCTAGTTCTTGATTTAAATATCCCTTGTTTTCAACCCTTTCTTGTACTTTCTGTCCATCTGTTGATCTCTAATTAGAAAGATAATTCTGGCAAAAGAGAACTTAAGATGAGAGAGCAAAGCCCCTTGACAGAGGGAACCACAGTCCCGGAGGGATAAAAGTAGTAAATATAATGAGAGGAAAACGGAAATCAAAACATCTGTTGGAGAACAGGCAGAGAACGTGATTGTGAGAACAGGGCAGTGTGTGAAGCAGGCAGGCAAAGATGATGAGTTTAATCTCCCAAAGTAAAGCAAATTCTTCAGTCTATGAAGACTTCACACCTGTTTACTGTGTGTGTGTGTACCCCTTGACAGAGGGAACCACAGTCCCGGAGGGATAAAAGTAGTAAATATAATGAGAGGAAAACGGAAATCAAAACATCTGTTGGAGAACAGGCAGAGAACGTGATTGTGAGAACAGGGCAGTGTGTGAAGCAGGCAGGCAAAGATGATGAGTTTAATCTCCCAAAGTAAAGCAAATTCTTCAGTCTATGAAGACTTCACACCTGTTTACTGTGTGTGTGTGTACATTACCAAGACTTTAATATAGTCTTGGCTTTCCTACTAAATCATGCTGTATTGATAAACGTAGTCACGAAAAGACCGAGGGCCCCGAAAGCAACCAGAAGCTTCATGCATGGTCAGTGCGCGGTTTAGCCTCAGGCACTGGCCCGCTCTGATCCATGGCAGGAGCCCCTGGCACGTAGGTCACTGGGAGCTCATCACGGGATGTGGGCAGCTCCCATCCTCACAGCACCATGTGACTCAGGGGAAGCGTTTCACTACTTTAATATCAAAATACTGCCAGTATTAGCAGATGAGAAATCATTAAAGCAACTGATTCAATTTTCGTAGATCATGTTAAGTGTACAATAATACATAATACTATAGAAATTTAGAAGAAAAAAACTCCTATAACTCCACAATTTAAGAGATAAATATTGTTTAGATTTTGTGGACATTTTCCCCAATATTTTTTCCTATGTTTTATAAATCGGGTTATATATGGAATCCTTTATCCTGATTTAATTGATTATATATAATTTTTTCCCATTCATTAGATGAGATGGGGTGAGATGAGAGGATGAGATGGTTGGATGGCATCACCAATGTGATGGATGTGAGTTTGAGTAGGCTCCAAGAGTTGGTGATGGACAGAGAAGCCTGGCGTGCTGCAGTCCATGGGGTCAAAGAGAGTCAGACATGACTGAGCGACTGAACTGAGCTGAATTACTTTATAATTTTCAGTGACTGTATAAATATTCTGTTATACAAATGTGTTAGAATTTGCCTTTTTCTGGTGCTTTTAAATTTTGAGACATTATTGTTTGGGGAATTTTGACTAGGAATGAAGTTAGAAGATATAATTAATTTAGCTGCTTTTTGAAAGACCATTTTAAATATTTTGTTTTTTCACTTCTTAAAAGGGGGTTAATAAAACATGCGTGGCATCTGTTATGATACCAAAACTGCTTAAGAGAAATAGAGAAGATAATTATTATAACCAGGTAAAATGACTTTAATTATTCAACTTTGAACTAAACTATAATTTCTTTTTAAAATTTTCAGTATTTCTAAGACTTTTTGAAAGATGATTCCAGTCTTACATTTTGTGTTGTTCTGCGAGGCTGTGTGTGTGTGCTCCAATACAATTTGCCTATAATGGATGGAGGAAATAAGGCATTAAGAATACAAGGTGCTGAGAGCCCTTTTTTGCTCCATACTAAATGTGTAAACTTTTCTTTAACCCAAATTACTCAAGCATTCATTTGTAGGACCCAATAATTCATTATGTTTGGAATTTCACTTGACATCCAGTTGGAGTACATTTGAAAAGCTCATCCATCTTGAGTAGTGATATCCTAAAATCAATGGCAGATTATGCCATCACAATGATAGCAAAATTAAACAATTGTTTACCTTTATGCATTATTGTTGCAAAGTAAAACTATATAGCTTAGAGTACATTCTTCCACCCAAGAAAATCCAACAACCTACATGCATGTTTATTGAGAAACACCATGTATTAGGCTGAGGTAAGAGAAGCAGAGCCAGTAAGAAAGAGAGAGAGTGAGAGAGAGAGCAGGCAGACATTTCCATTTACTGCAGAGAGTTGGCTTACAGCACTATGGGAGCTGTGTAAGCGAGCCCACAGTCTGTAAGTCAGGAGTCAGAAAGAGACGATGAGTGTGCTGCACAGACTGCTACCCATGAGAATGAGTTAAAAGGCACAGAGTCTTCAAGCTCAGTGGGCCCCTAACAGGATCTCACTTAATAAGGTCAGGGCCATCTAGCATCATCTCCCTTCGACTGACTTAAAGTCAACTGGCTGGGGACTCTAATCACACCCACAGCGTCTCTAGCATCCCTGTCTGATTGAGAACTGAGAACGGTGTTTTCACCTGGCCAAGTCACCACATCAAAAGCACCACAACACTGTAAAGTAATTAGCCTCCAATTAAAAAAAAAGAAAGCCTTCGCCTATGGAAATAAAGTAAATTGAGCTTAAGTCCGATTTTCAAGGCTGATGGAAAACTGTTTGACCACCTTAGTTTTATAATGTAATTTTTTGAGCTGAAAGACTTAAAGATGAACAGCCTGACTTCTGACAATCCATTGTCAGTCCTCAGTTTGCTGGCTTTGCATGGCATGCAGTTAGAACCTGCGAACTTTGCACACCTTTGCTCCATGTATTATTGACTTCTACAGTTCTTTAAAGCTCTTAGCCGCCATTGGCATTAATATTAATATTTAATACAGTTCTGGCTAATATTATCCTCTGAATGCTTTTATATAATAATAGCTTTGTGTCTGCATAATACCACTCTTCCAAGGGCTCCGGGCGCTTTGTGGACAGCAAGCCAGATCACTTCCCGGCCTATGTCGTTTTCCATCCACCCCTAGAGAAACGTTAACACTTCAGAACAGGACCTCGATTTCTGCTTGTAGCAGAGATAAAGTAATCAGTGTTGTCACAGCCTAAGATCCTTCTCCAGTAGGTCTGAGGAGGATTGTTCAGGGCTTTAAGCACTTCACAAAGTCTCGTATGGAATTAGCTACTCGTTACAGTTGTGATATTAAACATAGGATATTAGACATTAAGAAACGCTATCTCTAAGTAATGAGTAAGTTGTAGTTGGAACAAAACATTGTTCAGGTCAATGGGATTTTCCAGTGGTTTTAGGAAAGAAGCCGGTGGAGTTTGGTTACGGTTGTACCTTTTTTATTATGTATTTTTTATTACAAAGGAGAGAATGTTCATAACCAGGAAGAGGAATGTTCTCAGCTGTAAAGTTGGGGGTAACTTAAATACTTCCTCTTTGTCTGGAAAAGTGAGAACCAACTATTGTGTTCAGTCTAAGATACTATCAGTGACACGTCCCAGAAAATGACATCACCTCATTAAACAATAAGCCACACTGATGATACTGGGGGTCATGGAGTCTCTTGCTGGTTCAGTTCAATTCAGTCACTCAGTCATGTCCGACTCTTTGCAGCCCCATGAATCGCAGCACGCCAGGCCTCCCTGTCCATCACCAACTCCCACAGTTCACTCAGACTCATGTCCATCGAGTCTGTGATGCCATCCAGCCATCTCATCCTCTGTCGTCCCCTTCTCCTCCTGCCCCCAATCCCTCCCAGCATCAGTCTTTTCCAATGAGTCAACTCTTCTCATGAGGTGGGCAAAGTATTGGAGTTTCAGCTTTAGCATCATTCCTTCCAAAGAAATCCCAGGGCTGATCTCCTTCAGAATGGACTGGTTGGATCTCCTTGCAGTCCAAGGGACTCTCAAGAGTCTTCTCCAACACCACAGTTCAAAAGCATCAATTCTTCAGCGCTCAGCCTTCTTCACAGTCCAACTCTCACATCCATACTTGACTACTGGAAAATCCATAGCCTTGACTAGACGGACCTTAGTCAGCAAAGTAATGTCTCTGCTTTTGAATATGCTATCTAGGTCGGTCCTAACTTTTCTTCCAAGGAGTAAGCGTCTTCTAATTTTATGGCTGCAGTCACCATCTGCAGTGATGTAGTCTGAGCAAATCACTGAATTTCTCCATCTCTGTTTCTTCACTGACAGGGCTGGAGAATTGGTTTAAGTGACAGATCTCCACACTGTTGTATGTAAAACTCTTTAAAAAAGGGAATAAACATGTTGAGTAGAGCAAACATTACCTAGAGAAAGGGTATGGATATTTCCATTTGACATTGAAATGCTTCAAAATGTTATCCTTAATGCCAAATATTTTCTATACTTGAAGTGATAGCTGCTCAGTCATGTCTGACTCTTTGCGACTCCACATACTATAGCCCACCAGGCTCCTCTATCCATGGGATTCTCTAGACAAGAATACTGGAGTAGGTTGCCATTCCCTTCTCCAGGGCATCTTTCTGACCCAGGGATCGAACCTGAGTCACCAGCTTTGCAGGCAGATTCTTTACCACTGAGCCACATGGGAAGCCCGTATAATATAATACATGTGGACAAATTGAATATTTATTAAAGAAAATATGGTGACTATAGTGGGTTTTGCATATTATTTTCCAACTTGGTAAAATTATCTTTTCACTTTCAACTTTAAAAACTCAACTTAAAATTAAGTCTAAATTAATTATGTAATCACATTAGAAATTTTAATACCATGGCTAATCTTCTGGATTCTCTAGCATGTCAAATTCTCTTAAACATTATCAGCACCCTACACATCAAATATACAAACTATTGTTCCCAAACTTAACACATAAGTCTTCATGCAATGAATTTGATTTATATCACCAATATACTTGATTCTAAACCTTTCTGGGTTATTTATAGTCATCTATTTTTCTTTTATGGAAACACTTTTCTATCCCGAGTAAGCTGGGTTACATCATTTACCGACTGAGTTTGTGTGTTCAGAGATTTTGGCTGCAGTATGAGATCTGGAGAGGTGGACATCCAGGGCAGTTTTTCTCCAAATGACGAGAGACAGAGTGAACCTTTTTTATAGTCTCTTGGTCACACTGGGCTTCAAGTCCAAACCCTGAAAGTGGGATGGATTACATTTTAATTTGGATATGCAATGACTCCCATTCTCAGCTCTGGTTTAAACCTGCAGACTCCACCAATTTAAAACCAGCTAATGACTAACAGTAAACAGCACTTAGTCTTGGTATTGTTCTGAATTTTCTTCATACTCATCTTGTGTGTGTGTGTGTAGCTCAGCCGTGTCCGACTCTTTGTGACCCGAGGGTCTGTAGCCCCTCAGGCCCCTGTGCCCATGGGATCCTCCAGGCAAGAATATTGAAGTAGGTTGCCGTTTCCTCCTCCAGGGGATCGTCCTGACCCAGGGATTGCATTGCAGGTGGATTCTTTGCTGCTGAACCACCCTGAAGCCCTTGAATGTGGTGCCTAAAGATGCTATTCTTGCTTGCTCTGTGAGTTGGAGCCCACAAGGTTGCCCTGGGCATTTCCTGGAGCACTCGGCCATCCTGAGAGAGGGTTTGCAGGAGACAGCAGAGCATCTGGAGGGGATGCGGGTGGGGGAAGCTGGGGCAAGACACCAGCCTCTCCGGGAAGGCCCACAGGCCTGCTTTCTTTTGATTGGTTGCATGGAGATGGCATTCCTGAATGAGGTGATATCATTAAGTCCAGGGCCTTTCAAGTCCTTGGAGCATAAACACTGCTCACTGAACTCCAGCATTTGGAATGGGTCCTGGGTGAGGAATAGACCCAAGAAGATGGTAATAGCAGTAGCTCTTTTGTGGAGGGGACTGGCAAGCGTGCTCCTGGAGGGTGGTACGTAATATCCTTCTGATGACAGTTCATTCTGCTATTAGCCTCCTTTGTCATCATCAATCATCATTTCCCTCACCTTTGTCTCGCTAAGTGGGATAAGAAAGAAAAAAAAAAAAGATAAACCATGATGTCTTGCTACACTCTTGCTTCATGCGTTATTTATGGTTCAGGTTCTTAAGGAAGTTAGACTCCTTGTTCCTACATTGAGCACACAGCTTCCTAGCAAAAACAGCCTCCCCAGGTTAGGGCTCTAGGCTCTTCACTTGAGTGGTACTAATTGCCCTCCATCTGCTGGGAAATTGTATTTAGAGATGCAGGTGACCTCATTTGAAATATATCCACTTTATTGGGTGAAAGGTAGGAATATTATTTACATAAGAGATAAATTTCCCGGGTGGCTCAGACAGTAAAGAACCCGCCTGCAATGCAGAAGACCTGGGTTCAGTCCCTGGGTCAGAAAGATCCCCTGGAGTAGGACATGGCAAACCACTCCAGTATTTTTGCCTGAAGAATCCCATGGACAGAGGAGCCTGGCAGGCTACAGTCCATGGGGTCGCAAGAGTTGAACATGACTGAGCGACTAAGGCGCCACCAAGAGATAGATGATTAAGAGAAAACCCCACGTAAAACCCCTATTTTGAATCTTTTTTAAGATTGTTTTAAAAGCTTACATTCTGTGTTAAATGACAGAGTCCTTTTCACTAAGGATGTGAAGACTTGAAGATGATAAGGGAGCTAGTAAGGAAAGTCATGGTTTATAGAGTAAAAATTTAATCAGGAAGGAATAAAACTTGGAGAGAGCTGTTTCGAAAAGGAGAAGAAAGGAAAAAAGCAGCCGTAAGGAAAATCCTTGGAGGCACTCAGGTGTGGAGGGCCTTCTAAACTCAGAGATAACAGCAGACAGGCTTCTTGTCACCTTAATGCGTCCTGCCTGGCCGGCCCACAGTGAAGAGTGTAGCCAAGAGACCAGAGAGAAGAGACAGCACTTTCTAGAATGATAAGGACAGGCTCGCTGGGAGACCTACATTTATTTAGCACAAGTGGCTTCAATAGCTAAGTGGGTCGAGGTGGGCAATGTGTAGGAAGCACCTTCCTTAGCAGGTGGAAGGAGCTGGAGCAACCTGAGGTGAGGAGTTGGCCCATAGTGGGAGTTCCTAAGAGGCATGTAAGCCCTGGAGAGGAGAGGACCCTAAAATTGAACTTGACGGCGGGCGAGGGAGTCACTTTCTAAACAAAGGATGGGAAAATGCAGCGATTCCATTAAGCTGTGTGATTAAGTCAAGGCTGAACAATGGACGTTTTTCTTTTTTTTTCCTTGTGAACTTTTAATTCTGTATTGGGGTACAGTCAATTAACAATGTTGTGGTAGTTTTAGGCGTGCAGCAAAGGGGCTCAGCCATACATACACCGGCATCCTTTCTCTCCCAAACCCTCCTTCCGTCCAGGCTGGTACATAACCTTGAGCAGAGCTCCACATGTGATACAGCAGGCCTTTGTTGGTTAGCCATTTAAAATACAGTAGCGTGTACATGACCTTCCCAAAGTCCCCTTTTTAAAATATAGCAATGTGTATAAAAAATTGACAGTTTTCTTAAGCATTAAACATATCTTAGTCTTTAAATGCATTTTCTGTAGTGTTCTTTGACTTACAGCCTATTTGATGATTCTCCCGTGACTGAAAGATTAATGAGTACAGCTCTGTACTGGTTTGTTTTTCTCACTCACTAGTTAAAAGCTTGGTAATCAGGCCATGCCAATGAAGAGAGAATCTGCTGTCATCCCCTGGGAAAGTCAGTCCTTTGATGAGGGGACACTAAGTCCTGAGACTTACCATCACCACCTCAGCTCTCAGATGGCCATTACAGCCCTTTTACAGGGCTGAAAAGCCGCTCAGGAGATCCCTTCATTCCTTCAACCAGTGATCGAGTCTACTCTGTGCAGGCCACTCTCTGAGACCTGGGGGTTGAGAGATCCAGGGCACCCTGCCTTCAGAAGCTCCAGTCTAGAGGGGAAATGTGTGCAAACCTGGTTACACGTGCGGCAGAAAGGGTCAGTTCAAGACCCTCCTTCAGAAAGAAGTGCTTTGTGGTCCAGTCTGAGACACTGGCTGGAAGTGATGGGAAGTGCAGGAGTGCTTTCCTCACCAAACTAAGTCTATTTACAAACTTTCAGATTTATAAGTTTTACAAATGCTTAGGAAAAAAGTTCTCAGAAGCACACGTGGTGTTAAGAGGCAGGTTTTAGGGTCTCTCTGGGGTAAAGACCCGTAAGAGTCTGGCAGGTTGTTGCCTTTTCTGAGCTGTAGGGAGAATTCCACACCTGGAACAGGGAAAACGTTGATGGTTACAAGGAGTCAGCAAAGGAACTTTGCAGGTAAAGCCGTCTGCACGTGGGCGGAAGCGAGGGGCAGTTTGTAGCTGTTCCCATGACAACGTCAGGAGAGGAACTCTGAAAGTGTCAGCGCTTCCTGCTGTGGGTCTTCACCATCTGCATCTGGAGACAGAGACCTCGCCACCCTCAGTCTTGCTTCCGCCCAGTCTGCCCACCACACCTCCACCAGAACCATCCCTCCGAGTCCAGAGCGCCCCAGAGTGCCCCGCTGAAACCCGATGGGCTCCACCCCCTGGAGACAAAGATCCCTCTTCTCTGTTCGAACACAAGTTCTCCCAGGACCGACCAGAACCTACTCTTCGGCATCTTATCTTAGCCGCCCACCACCCCGCCAGCTCCTGACCCCGGGAACTGTCTCCTCTCCCCAGACAGACCCAGGGGTGGGCGCTGACCGCTCTAGGTCTCGCCATGACCCTCTTCCTGCGCCTGCCTGCCTTCCCTGTGATGCCCTCCCCCTCATCGCTCTGTAAACACCGTTTAAAATCTCATGCATTCATGGAAAAGCTCCCCCGTCATAACCCTTCCACGGGGACATGTCTGCCCTGGCCCAAATGCACACAGGGCTCCTACGTTATGAAAGAACCCAGCCTGTTCATGATTCCCTCTCCTCATCTGGGTCACAAACTCCTCGGGGTCTCTTATTTGCCTTTGAATTCTGGCATGTAGTTGGCCTTCCGTTATGTTTATTGAATATATATATATATATATTTCTGATTTAATGTGATGTCTATTTACAGATTCTCGTTTTCCTTAAGCTAAGTCCTGACAATCGCTACCATTTGTTGCTCGCGCAGCCGGTAATTATACATCTTGGTTGGAGCAGTTTATCTCCATCCTGCCTAACTGAGAATCGATTTGCTCAGCATCATAATTTGAGTCCCCTCTTCCCCGCGTCCTTGTATTGTCTGCAGTGACCTCCGCGCGTCCCCGAAGTGCGTCGTCCTCTCTTCCTCGGTCCCCGCCTCCTCCCCCGAGCCCTCTGACGCCGGAGACCGTTCGCTTTAATTACGCTCCATCTCGAGATTTGCGCCGTACCGCTCTGCGGTCCCTCGTCTCCGGGGTCAGCTGGGGTCAGCTGGGGTGCCCTGATGACATATTCTGGAGCCCGCTCAGCGTGTCTGGAGTGTGCGTGTACTCCATCCATCTCGTGATTTGCGCTGTACCGCTCTGCGGTCCCTCGTCTCCGGGGTCAGCCGGGGTCAGCTGGGGTCAGCTGGGGTGCCCCGATGACATTTTCTGGAGCCCGCTCAGCGTGTCTGGAGTGTGCGTGTACTCGTCCGAGTGGCCTGTGCCCACCACCTCCGCTGTCGGGCTAATGGTGCAGTGGGGGTGCGGGGTGGCTATTTATGGGGCTTGCAGCCCCCACAGCCGCTGCTGCCGCCTCCGCTCATTGCTTCCTGGTTCTGCTGTTTGGAGGCTGGCTAATTTCCTCAAGCATAATGCCCAGAGAATAGCGCTCTTCTGGAAAAGTCCTCTCGACAGAGATACCTCTGGGCAACTAAATCCTGCATGGTTTCTTGAGCCTGTTGCCCCTTCTCCACCCCTCCCCGCCACCCCAGGCTTTCTAATCTTCCAGTCACCTTTCACTTTGAGTTTCTTGGTAGGACGTATTTGAAACAAATCATTGTTTCCGTGATCATCTTTATGTCACTGTCTTAATTTTAAATCACTGGTACCACTGGATGAGAATTCAAATGAAATAAGCGCCCGGGGCAACCGTTATCACCTCTCACACGGTCCCCCCTGCCCCAAACCACCTTGGACCTTCCCCTTAGTTTTCGGCGGTCATTTAAAGTGGTAGCTTACTTGCTGCTCTTAGCTGAACAGAAAGCCTCTATTCTTTTCTGGAAAACGCGTATGTTGATGTCAGCTCTTTTGTTTGACTTGCACAATTTAAACCACTGATTTCTTCAGTTGACTCCCCCCAATCTGAGCCCTTTCTATGTCCTTTTTCTCCAGAATTATTTTACTTAATCTTGTATTATAAAACCTCATGGGAAGGATAAATTAAGAGTTTGGGATTAAGATACACATGTTTTATATATATAGATATATACACATAACATAAATGACATATAACTGTATAAAATAGATTATCAACAAGGAGCTACTGTATAGAACAGGAAACTCTATTCAATATTCTGTAATAACATACATGGGAAAAGAATCTGAAAAGAGGATGGATATATGTATACCTAAATCACCCTTCTCTATACCTGAGACTAAACACAACATTGTAAATCAATGATAGTCTAACAGAAAATAAAAATTAAGTTGAAAAAGAACTCATTATTTAGCCCTCCACAAATTTTGGAGCTGGAGAATCCCATGGGCACAGGAGCCTGGCGGGCTACAGTCCATGGGGTCGCAAAGAGTCGGACATGACTGAGTGACTTCACTTTACTTCACACATTTAAAAAATTCTTTTCCATCATGGTTTATCACAAGATAATAAATATAGTTCCTTGTGCTATACAGGAGGAACTTGTTGTTCACCCAGTCTATATATAATGGTCTACATCTGTTAATCTCAAATTTACCCCTATTTTTTTCTTTATAGTTATAGCTTTTTTTTTTCTTTTTATACTTCTGACAGACTTTAAGACAAATGGGAATTGATGCACGCACTTATTTCTGCCAATCTGGGCTTGAAGCTCCCATAACTGGTTTAAAAATTCATGAATGAAGAATTATTTTTGAGGAATTATCAATTATTAAGCACCCAGCTTGAAACTTTCCTCTGTATCATCTCTCATCGTAACCCTAAGTAGCCCCGGTTACAAGTGAAGAGATCGAGGTTCAGAGAAATCTATGAATTGCCCGAGGTGGCACAGCTCTCAAATGGGGGCGCCCCCGTGTGAACTCAGGAGTCCGAGTCTAAGCTGAGTGTGCTTTTATTTATGCTGTGAAAGTGAAGTCGCTCAGTCGTGTCCAACTCTGCAACCCCATGGACTGCAGCCTGCCAGGCTCCTCTGTCCATGGGATTTTCCAGACAACAATACTGGAGTGGGTTGCCATTTCCTTCTCCAGGGGATCTTCCCCACCCAGGGATCAAACCTGGGTCTCTCGCATTGCAGGCAGATGCTTTTACCATCTGAGCCATCAGGGAAGTCCCTATTTATGCTATAGCTGAAAACTAACAAGTCACCTTNCCTCTGTCCATGGGATTTTCCAGACAACAATACTGGAGTGGGTTGCCATTTCCTTCTCCAGGGGATCTTCCCCACCCAGGGATCAAACCTGGGTCTCTCGCATTGCAGGCAGATGCTTTTACCATCTGAGCCATCAGGGAAGTCCCTATTTATGCTATAGCTGAAAACTAACAAGTCACCTTGGACCTTGGAGAAGGTTGGGAATGGTGAAGAAAAATGGATATTTGTACTTAACCACTGTATGAGAGGAATCTACTTTCTCTGTGGGTGGGGTCAGATGCCAATTCTGATCCCATCCCTTGGAATTCACATAAACAGGGAGAGCAACTTGATGGTCAGAAACAGGAGACTATTTTTTGAGAACTAAACACTTTTGAGGACAGAATTAGAATCCAAAGTGGTCACAAAGGCATGACAAGAAAAACAACGCAAAGCAGATCTAAACCAGAATAAGTTTCATGTGGTTAGTAAACAAGAATACAGGATACCCAGTTAAATCTGAATTTCAGATAGACAATGAATTCTCTTAATAGATATCCCAATAAGAAACAATTTGTTGTTTGGCTGAAATTTAAATCTAACTGGGCTTCCTGTGTTTTATCTGGCAACACTACATAGGGATAAATGCATTTTCCTGAATTTCAGCCTTAAAACGTATACAGCTGGAGCACAGGGGACTCTGATAGGGGTTCCTGCAGAAGACTAATAGTTTAGGTCGACTGTAATAGCAAAATGGGGCTCCCGTGGTGGTTCAGTGATAAAGAACCCACCTGCCAACACAGGAGATTCGGTTTCCATCCCTGGGTTGGGAAGATCCCCTGAAGGAGGAAATGGCAACCCATTCCAGACTTCTTGCCTGGAAAATCCCATGAACAGAGGAGTTTGGAGTGCTAGAGTTCATGGGTTTGCAAAGAGTCAGACACGACTGAATGAGCACACACACACACGCCCTAAAAAAATGGTTCTCAACATGTGGGCTCAGGAATACCTTCTCATCAAATGCAGCTTCCCGGGCCCCTAGAAACCTGAATGTCCAGAAAGAGGGCTCGGAAATGTCCGTTTTTAACAAGTTCCTCAGGTAATGCCTGGACACACAGAAGTTTGAGAGTTACTGATAAAGAAAAAGAAGACGTCTCATCAGGTGCTGGTCAGTCCACACCCAGAAGACTGTTCCCTGACTGCGTGTTATTAATACAAACACAGATCCTGAGAAATGAGACTGGGGTGGAAGGGCTTTGCTCGCTTGCTGTAGGCAAAACATCAGAAGGAGCCAGTACTGTTGAACCCAGAGGATTTTCAAGAAACATGAGAGATTTACTCAAATACGGCAGGAGAATATGTGGACTTTTTCCCCAATGCGTGCCCAGAAGTTAGGATTAAGCTCAATGAATAGAATTTACGAGCACAGTTGGGCTAAATTAATATAAGGATGAATTGTCGCCCATTATTCTGCCTAGAAATGGAAAAGACCTCCTTTCAAGAGAAGATCTTCTCTGTCACTGGGGCGCTTTGAAAAGGAAGGATGAAGGCTTGCCTGTTGATGAAGACTTGTCTGAAGACCCTGTTGATGGGATTCCTCGGAGGGTGGCCGTAGGGTCCGTTCTGAGTGAGCATCCGAACACTCCCCAAGCCCCGCCCGTACGTCGCAGGCTCAGTATTGAGAAGCAGCATGTCTGCACTGAGATGGGTAAAAGCATTAAAGGGTGAAGTTTCCTAAAACTGTAAAATAGCCAGCCCTCTGAATTGTGACCAGAGTAGAAGCTGTTGATAGTGATATACTGATTTTCAAAATCACGCTGGACTCAGGTGAATGCAAGTTTAAGGCTCTTCATCGTGGAGAGGAGAGAAGCAATGCCACGTCCATGGAGGATTTTCTTCCAAAGGTTTGTTTGTGGGGCAGACTGTGGGATCTCCTTTTCCGGTGTTAAAACTTCCTGCTGAGACTCGGTCAAGTCCAGCTGAGATGTGAAGTGGGCGGCGGGCGAGGTGGAGGGAAATGTCCAAATTCGTATCACCCTTGGGGATCATACGATCGTTGTTTAGTTTTTCAAAACAGTCTTTCCTTTAAAATTAAACATGGGGATTTCCCTGGAGGTCCAGTGGTTAAGAATCCACCTTCCAGTGCAGGGGATGTGGGTTTGATCCCTGGTCGGGGAACCAAGATCCCGCATGCTTTGGGGCCACAGCTAGAGAGCCCAGGCTGCAAATACTGGGCTCCCCACCCGCATTCCATGCCCGCACCACATCAAAGAGCCTGAGTGCCGATGTTAAAAAGTAAATGGAGAAAAAAAAAAAACAAAAAAACAACTAAATGTGAATAACTGGGAAGGCAACACATATTTCTTTGAAAACGATGAAATCCTATATTCCTTTTATAATTGAGAATATTTGAAAGTTACTGAGTGTATTTCACGCCATCTAGCAAACTCAAGTTCCACGTTTGAAGTGAAATGTGATAAATTGTCTTGAGAGGAAAGGAAACACCTTTGAGTAAAACGCTTAAGTTCATGTCGATTCCAGCAGCAGATGCGGCTGCTTAGGAACTAAAGTTGCTTTTTTCTTTCTCCTCCTTTTCGTAATACAATGAATTTTTCAAAGGGATCCCACTCATTACTCAAATTGCCGAGGTCTTAACTCATTCAGGTGACTTGATTGATGGGAGTTCTGGGGGTTCTGCAAGCCCTGTGTGACTTTGGTTCCGACCCTGAGTAGCAGGTTCATCCTTCTTCTTGTTGTTATTTTAATAGTCAGCCTTTGTCTTTGTCCTGCATTTTGCTTTCCTAAGGAAAAGACCAAAGGGAGGAGGGGAAAAAAGGCGAGCAGTAAGAAAGACTAGACGTATAATCAGGGGAGTAAGCAGCTCTGTTGGGGAGGGGGTGCTGGGGTCGTCATAGGAGAAGAGGGGACACCTCGGTGCCCAGGAACTGTTATGATTATTAACTCAGTTCTACAGATCTGAGGCTGGGGTGGGGGTGGGCGGTGGTGGTGATGGTAGGGGTGAGGAGAGGTCGAGGGAAGGGCGGGGCTCCCGTGGGAGGGGAACCCAGAAAGTCTGGCCTTGGCCCCAGGGAAGGAGGAGACAGGAGGGCCCACGCCTGGGCTGCAAAGGAAAGCACGTGCTATTTTTAATTTCAATGACTCTATTAAAAGATGCAAAGGACCCAGAGGACCAAATGGAGATGCAGCTTGGCGTGAGGACCTTGGCAGCTTCGCCCACCACTCAGAATGGGCTAGAAGCTAGGGCCGCGGATGGAGCTGGGAAACCTCAGAGGAGGACCAGGATATAGGCAGAGAGAAGAGGCGGATGCTCAGAGCGCAGCTGGAACCAGTCCTGCGGGACCACATGCACCACGTGGACACCGGGCCCAGCGCTCCCCCGGGGGTCGGGGAGATGGAGCCCCCAGGCTGCCGGCCAGGCCTCTGCCCAGACTTGTGGACTTTCATCCAAGGTGCTCCGGGTTCTCTGCTGATCACAGTCCTGGGCGTTTTTTGCTGCTCGGAGGGATGGAGCCTCAGTTAAACCAAATGCTGAGATGAGGAAGTCAAGGACTCTGTTGGGCCTCAGAGACAAAATGAAGTGAGGGGTATGAAGGGCCTGTTTCCGGGGGTATCTCCAAGATTCAGAGGATTTTCCAGGAACCGTCACGTCTTCTGACTTCGTGTTAATACCTGCTCGGATGCCAGAATGTTTGTTTCTTCGGTCAGGAGCTCCTCCGTGTACAGCTGTTATTTTTCTTTTCTTTTGGTCGTAGAACTAAATAGGATATACCTTGCAGACAGACTGTTTCTGCTGTTATATACTGCCCTCTGCTGTCCAGTTCAGTTGTTTTCGACCGGCTTCTGAAGTCAGTGTTTAGGATAGTGAGCTTGGATTAATAAATCAATTTGACTTTTTTTCCCCCTCCCCTCCTCCTTCTGGGAAAACCTAAAAACAAAACAAACAAACAAACAAAAAACTAGATTGTTACATTTAAAATAATAAAGAAATTGAAGGATGCTATTTCTTTAATCTTTCTACATCCTCCTAAAATCATAGTAAAAATTTTAAGGTGAAACCAGAGTTTGGCACTTTGATGTTATCTTTCTACTTTAACAGGCTTAAGCGTATTCTTAAGAGACTAGAAATTCTTGAGGTAATTTATGTTTGTAAAGACCAAATGGTACAGCTTTCCAGATTGTTTAACCCTGTCAGCAATCCTCAGTATGTAAAGAAACCACCTCAAGCCCCAAACCAAAAAGTAAAACAAAAATGCAGCAAAATATATTTGAAAGCCAAACCAGACTTTTCAAGACATACTTGAGGCATGGCTTCTGAATAGTCGGGTATATGGAATAGCTTGCTAGCAACAGTCGCCAGACATTTCATGCTTTGTAATAACTTGCAGTTCATAAACCATGGGTTCATGCTTAATTGTGAAAGGGAACTGAGATGGAGTGAAAGTTGCAATGTCTGGGTTAGAATTAACTGTTTCAAAATCCTCAGAGCTTGTTGCTTTGTCTGCTGAACAAAGCTCTGTCTTTAATAGTAATTAGGAGAAAGAATTTGGTGTGTCAAACACTTTCTTGCAAAACCAGGGTTCAGTGGTGAATTCTAATTAAAGTCATTTTATTATTAAAAGAAAGCCAAACATACTTTAAAAACATCTTTAAAAAGGAAAGCCACTGTGGCATGGCAAAGGATTGATCATTGTTTGTGGAGCCGAAGCCTGTTTCAGAGTTAGCTGTGTTCTGTTGTTGATAATTATTTGGGGGTTTGGAGGTCTCTCGTGTGGCTTTTTCCTGGGTTCTTTAAATTAAATAGCACTGTGTCTCTCACAGCTCCATTCCGTTCTGGTTGAATAAACTTCTTCAGGGTACTGGGGAGGGGGTCCCATCACTTCCTGGACGAACAGTTGGTTGCTGAGAACAGGTTTATTTAAAGCAAGAAACTCGATTAAAGAAGGCTTTGGTCACGCTGTCGAGGAGGCTGTTAACGCCTCATGGACAACGGCTATCCATGCAGGGGGACGTTCATAAAAGCTTCTCTGGTTTTCTGACCGTGTAGGTCTGAAGGAAGCCTTTTCTGTATATCGAAAGGCTTCATGTTCATTTTACTCTACACAGTCTTAATTTGAGTCTGAAAAGGGGAGCTCCAGGGCAGACATAAAATTAACTTCTTTCAGTGTCCTAACCTTTGGGTTTTAATTTACTCACTTGTCAGTCTTCTGAATGCCTCATGAACTCCAGCCATTGATTTCCGTGGCCAATGCTATTTTCCTGTTTATGATAATATATTGTCCCATTGTTGTGGCCGTTTGCACTCAGTTAAATTTCCCACACAGCGGACAGGAAACTGCTCCACGGCCTCAGACTTCCTTGGATTGATTTTCACAGAGGCGGGGAGGGACCTGCCCACTTCTGGGTCCTTTGTGCAAAGCCTGTCTTGGCCCCAACCACCACCCAGGGGACACTTCCTTCCAGGCACCCAGCGCAGACAGCCTCCTGGGCTCGGTCCCACGCAGCCCCTGGGAAAAGCTCCCTTATCAGCTCCGAATGTTATGTCATTTCTTTTTACATGAGATGTTTATTGTCTTTAGAGCCCGCTCTGTGGGAATGTTCTTTGTGAGGGCGACAATGGAGAACCGGGGACAAACCTGGTGAAGTCACTCAGCCTGGGGCATCAGGCCTTCCAGTCCTTCATGAGCAGAAAGCAAAGCCCTCAGCAGCAGTGCAAACGGCGTCTTCACACTTCTGGCTACTGAATTATTTATTTTTAAAAAAGGCTTTATTACCAGTGCCTTATCCACCTCCCTAAATGCAGGTTCTAAAAAGCAATGAAATCCACCCTGAATATTCTTTGGAAGGACTGAGGCTGAAGCTGAAGCTCCAGTACTTTGGCCACTTGATGCAAAGAGCCGACTCATTGGAAAAGACCCAGGTGCTGAGAAACACTGAAAGCAGGAGAAGAGAGCGGCAGAGGATGGGATGGTGGGATGGCATCACCGACTCTGGACGTGAATTGGAGCAAACTCCAGGAGACAGTGAGGGACAGCAAAGCCTGGTGTCCTACAGTCCAAGGGGTCGCAAAGAGTCAGATTTGACTTAGGAACTGAACAACAGCGAGCAGGGAGGATCATTTAGGATGAACCGGGAAACCTAAAACACTTTTTTTTTTTTTAAAGATAAGTTAGCGTTTTTGTAACTGTTTTGAGTTTCACTAAACAGTTTCTTGGGCTTCCCTGGTGGCTCAATGGTGAGGAACTTGCCTGCCAATGCAGGAGACACAGGTTCGATCCCTGGGTCAGGAAAATCCCCTGGAGAAGGAAATGGCGCCTCACTGCAGTACTCTTGCCTGGGAAATCCCAGGGACACAGGAGCCTGGCGGACTACAGTCCATGGGGCCACGAAGACTCAGGCATGACTTAGTGACTACAGCAACAGCATAAACGTTTTCTTAAGCTTCTCTTGGCAAAGTCAGCGTCTGTGAGTTCGGATTTAAGAAACACCTGCCCTACATACACTCAGCTGTTAGTCTGAAATACTTTTAAACTCAACAAGTTGTCTTAGACCACATAGATGGTGTTTTTTATTTTATTTTTTTTACTTTGGTATTGTTTATTTAAACTTTTAACTTTATATTGAAGTGTAGCTGTGAGGACTTCCCTTGTGGCTCAGCTGGTGAAGTATCTGCCCGCAATGTGGGAGACCTGGGTTCGATCCCTGGGTTGGAAGGACCCTCTGGAGAAGGGAAAGGGAACCCACTCCAGTCTTCTGGCCTGAAGAATCCCATGGACTGTATAGTCCATGTGGTCACAAAGAGTTGGACACGGCTGAAAGACTTTCACTTTCACTTTCATAGCTGTGAGAGTTTCAGGTGGACGGCAAAGGGACTCAGCCATACATATATATATATATATATTTTTTTTTTTTTTTTTAAGTAGGGTCACCACAGTTGTTGATTTGCTTACTTATGTGCATACCATCAGACTCAAAAATTTTTTTTCTTTTTGTAAATTTACCTTTTATAGGACAAGTTTATTCCTAAAGATAACACACAAGGTAGTTGATAAGTTATTAAGAGTCAGATGCCATCATTGGAAAACGATTATTAATTTACACTCTGAAATCCCATTCCCCCAGGAGCTCATTATCAATTAGAGAACCTCGGGCAGGAGGAGGCTGACAGGGGAAGCTGGTTCCGCAACCACAGCTACAATCCCACGGAGGCGTCTATATGCAAGGGATACTTTGGAATTCAGGGGTTCTTTTCTCGAGTGTGGAACGTTTCAGGGTCTCAGGGAAAGATGCCTGCTTTATGGAGACTTTATCAAGGGAACTCAGAACTGTCAAACAGATGAGTCTCTGGGGAGGAGCTCTCTATTTCAGAGTTGTGACTACACAGCTACAGTGGAGCACTCCCCCATGAAAATCGATGGCCCGTTTCTAGATCTAAGGAGGGAACTGGGCTTCCCTGGTGGCCCACATGGTAAAGAATCTGCCTGCAAGGCGGGAGACCTGGGTTTGACCCCTGGTTCGGGAAGATCTGCTGGAGAAGGGAATGGCAACCCACTCTGCTATTTTTGCCCAGAGAATTCCATGGATAGAGGAGCCTGTGGGTTACAGTACAGGAGGTCTCAAAGAGTCAGACATGACTAAGCGACTGACAAGAAGGGAGTTAATGGGTTTGATCAGCTGAAAACTGTATCTTGTTTGTTTTCATCAACAATGGGCCTTATGAGCAGAATTTGACTGGGTTTCGTGAAATCATTTCCAGAGTTTCAACTTGGCTGAAATCGGACAAATCACTATCAGACTCTCAAATAGGACACGTTATAGGCCGATGCATCTGTTTCACTCTTTTGGAAACTCAGAGTTACAGGTGTCAGGTCCGCCTCTGAGCACTCTTTCTACCCCTGCAGCCAGTCACCTGGATGGGAGGCAAGCTCTTCATCTTGCCCTCCCAGCGTTGGTTCAGTTGCACTGTCCTCCTTTCTGGAGGGCGGAAGGGGTCTTTCACAGTGTTGCTATTGTTTAATTACTCAGTCCTGTCTGACTGTTTATGACCCCATGGACTGTAGCCCCCCAGGCTCCTCTGTCCATGGGATTCTCCAGGCAAGAACACTGACGTGGGTTGCCACTTCCTTGTCCAAGGGATCTTCCCAAACCAGGGATCAAACCTGCGTCTCCTGCATTGGCAGGTGGATGCTTTACCTCTGAGCCACCAGGGGAGCCAATAGCGACTACCTATGAGGCATCAGAATAACATGATCGGATAATTTAATTTGACATGTGTCAAGACTGGTAAATGTCCCAGACAGGTTCTTCTTCAGGTGATGTATTGGTAAATATTGGGTTGGTCAGAAAGTTCATTTAGGTTTGTCCATAAGATAGTACAGAAAAACTCAAACAAATTTTTGGTTAACCCAATAGTATATAAACCAGGAGAATTTTTGTCCCCCTAGTGAAGCCATCAATATTACAGTTTACAGATTTGATCAGTTTAATAGTAGAACCATGTGAAGGCAAGCTACTATTTTAATTATGTTTTTCAACCTTCATTCCCTAATGGATATTCCTTCTGTCATATTTCTCATTTGCTGTCTTCTTAGGCCATAAGAAGGTCTTAATATTTTATAAGTCTTAGCCAGCATCAGAAGATTATGTGTATTGGATCCAAGGGTGTCTGTTCACGAATGTCCTTACGTAGTGATTGAAGCATTCCAGATACAAGAGTACAGCAAAGCTGGGCGGGCTCCCCTGACCGTCCTCCTGGGGGGCTGAATAGCACAGTGGTCTCAGGGGGTGTCCTGGCACTCTGACTTCAGAGTCAAAGGCCGATCTGACGAAGAGAGGGGAGTTCACATTTGTGAGGAAGGAAGGCCGCTGGGGAGCTGGGGCAAAGGATTCTAGTGCAGTGCACTGTTTATTCTGGGGAGATGATCTAGAACTCTCTCAAATGTCTGGCTTGAGTGACTGGCTTCCTATAGTACTAAATATTTGGGGAAATATCCAGAGCACCCATCTTGGTTGGGAAGACGAGTAGCTCCAAGCTTGGTTGAGGATGTGCTGAGGTACATCCAGACATCCAAGTCCAAAGGGTGGTGGCCCTGAGCAGGGAGAAGAGATGGGGGGCCAGGTGGGGCTGTGACTCTCCCACCCCCAATGTCATCCAGCCTTGAGGGCTCACAGTCACCCAGGGAGACGAGAGAGAGGAGACTGGCGGCCACGGAAACAAAGCCAGGAAACACCAGTTTAAAGGTATGAAGAGGAGGCCCTCAAGGTGAGATGGGAAAAATGGTGCAGAAGAAGAATCACACGAGGAGGACAGGATTATAGAAACTGTGTCAGTGAATCCTTGTACAGCCCTTTCTCAGGGAGACATTGTCATGGCACAGCATCTCTTCATCTGGAAAGTTCATCAGGAGTTGATAAACTCTGGCGAGGGGAGGGTGACTGATCCATTATATTCCCCAGAGATAATTTATGTAAATTGTACAGTAAGAAGGAGCTATGAACAGAAGAATCCTCTTCATTCTGTACCTACTGGTCTGAACTTGAGAATTTTTTGCATGCTTGTTTCTTTATACTTTTGAAAGTATAAATAGTATAAATACTTTTACATATAGTATTTATAAATATATATAGTTATAGTATATACTATATATATATATACTATATTTTCAATAAAATATAGTAGAACCATCCACCCCCTTTTAAGGTCTCACAGGACACAGAAGAGATTGCAACAACATCACATCATTGTGAATCATCTCAAAAATGAAACAAGGAGGCAGGTTACCCCATGAGGGCAGAACATGTTTTAGACGATGTTTCTGGAGATTGACTTTGGATGAATTTCTTTTCTTTTGTAGCTTTTACTCTGCTTAAATTATGACATAAGTCAAGGAAATGGAAATCACCAGCAAAGGGAAGAGAAGATGGTAGGTCCTGACATTTCCAGGAAATAAATGAAATCTGTTAAAATCAAACAAACAAGAACTCTTCTGATTGAGGTCTCTCTTTGCAGCCATAAAATCCACCCATCGCTGCCATAATTAAAAGACAAATGCTAATTAATACATTTTGCACTTTGGAAGGGACAAAGTAGTCCCCCTTGATATTTCGCTGAGAAATGTTCTCTAATACTGGGTTATTACAGAGATCTGGGAGGATGAAGGCTGAACAGAGCCCAGGAGCTCTGATGATAAAGACGTCTTTGCTCCCCTTTGCCGGAGTCATTTCTGTGGGAGTCCTGGAGGCAGAGAGCAGATGGCAGTCGGAAGAAAAATGCATGGGAGGTGAGGAAGGGAAGGAAGAGCGGGAGGATGTCAGTTTCATTGCGTTCAAGCAGCTTGGCTGAGAAGAGAAAGAAAGCTCAGAGGGTGGGAGCTAGGAAGCAGTACAGGGTTGGAGAGATTTCTGTTTATTTATTTCAGTTTGGGAAATAAATGAGGATGCTTGGAAGTTGTGAAGAGAGAGAGAAAATAGGAGAGTGCACAAATGAAAATAGAGAGGCGTCTCCTCTCTTCTCGGTCCTCACTGAGTGCTCTTCATAATCACAGTCATCAGTTCTCCATGACTGTCCTGTTTCCTGCCCAGACCCCTCACCCGAGTTCCAAGTGGCATGGCCACCAGGATGTGCCCGCCTGAAGCTGTGGTTCCTAGGCTTGGTTGACTCTAAAATGAAGATAATCGGGCTTGACGAATTTCAGGGGACTGCCTTAGACCCGCATCCTCTGGACCCCTCCACCGCAGCTGCCCTCTAATTTCCCACCCTCCTCTGATCCAGTCTGCATGTGATGCCAGGACAATTTTCCTGAAGCACCTATAGTTCTTTTGGTTTAAAATTCTTTAACAGTTCTCCATCAGCTACGTTTGTGTAAACTCCAAACTCCTTGGCTTGGAAGAGAAGACAATCTCTAAAAGTCTCTTTATGAGTCTGCTCACACTCTTTCTCCATATAGATCTAATTTCCGGCCAGGCCAACTTGTACCTCACTGAGTGCATTGTGTGAGCCCTGTCTCTTATACACACTAGATGTGTATAAGAGACAGGAGCTACTGTATAGAACAGGAAACTCTATTCAATANCTCCATATAGATCTAATTTCCGGCCAGGCCAACTTGTACCTCACTGCGTGCATTGTGTGAGCCCTGGAGAGTATCATCTTGCCTTTTTGAGATTCAATCTAAATGTGAACTCTTCTAGAGTGTGTGTGTGTGTGTGTTAAAGTCTCTCAGTTGTGTCTGACTCTTTGCAACCCCATGGACTGTAGCTGCCAGGATCCTCTGTCCATGGAATTCTCCAGGCAAGGATACTGGAGTGGGTTGCCATTCCCTTCTCCAGGGGATCTTCCTGACCCAGGGATTGAACTCAAGTCTCCAGACCTGCAGGCTGTCTTTACTATCTGAGCCACCAGGGAAATCCCAAACTCTTCTATTAGAATTTCCTAAATGTTTTCAAGCAGTTAGCCGGATCTGTTCTTGCCTGGTCCTCATTGTTTTCTCTTGTTTTTCTTTTGGAACATGGAGGTCTCCCCCATCCCCCAAACTCCATGATATGCTTTGCATCTTTCACACTACCAGATGTCATATTTGCCTCCTCCAGAGTATTTTAAAACCTTCACAAGACCAAACTATTCACCACTGTACTTCAGCATTTTATAGAAATGTCATCCTCTCAAGTTTAATAAAATGCAAATAATATCCTTCCATGGTTAATGTGTCTGTGTTCCAGATACACAGTATGATAAAGACAAGTCAGTTATCAGATTAACCTAAGGAATCACCTTAATTTTGCAGGACCTCTGTAACAGTGCCTAAGACATAATTTTAGACCCTTTGATGGAACCAAAAAGAAAAAAAATATAGTGAATTCTAAAGACCAATAATATAGTTGATAACAGAAAAACAATTTGGAATCAGAGAAGTCCAAGACTGAATCTTCATTTAACTTCTATAAAGTAAAAGTATCTCATCTTGAAAATGGCACTGCGTCTGGAATGTGCAGACCACTTAATAATTAAGGTTGTAGCTAGACATTTCTAACTCTCACTGTCTGTCTGGAAGGGGCTGAGGTAACCAGCTCCTCGTACTAATTCATACTAACTTGTAATATAGTTGTGTCTGCTACTGCTGCTACTTGTCACTAAGTGGTGTCCGACTCTTTGTGACCCCTTGGACTGTAGCCTGCCAGGCTCGTCTACCCATGGGATTTTCCAGGCAGGAATGCTGGAGTGGGTTGCCGTTTCCTCCTCCAGGAAATCTTCCCAGCCCAGGGCTTGAACGAGTGTCTCCAGTGTCTCCTGCATTAGCAGGCAGACTCTTTACCCCTAGCGCCACCTGGGAAGGCCCTGTATTCATCTCACTAACCTGTTGACATTTCACAAGCTGGTCTGACACTGATCATTTCCATCTAAATATTCAGATACTGCTGCCTCATATCCCTTGCCTCAAAATATTAAATTTTACCATCACTCATTGGTGTACACACGAGACATGTTGAGCATGGGGGTAAAACACAGCCGGCTGGGTGAGCCCTTTGGAGTGGGGCGTGTGTCGGACACAGTCAAGGTGTTGGCAGCTCTGGGGCTGTTTTTCACACTAGATTTTGTGATGTGACAAGAAGTCAACATGGTGTTTAGACTTTATTGAATTTGCTACAGTGTTGCTTCTGTTTTTATGATTTGGATTTTTGACCTGGAAGCTCATGGGATCTTAGGTCCCTGACCTGGAATTGAACCCTCACCCCCTTACACTGGAAGTTGAAGTCTTAACCACTGGGCCTCCAGGGAAGTCTCAGCATCATACTTTAAATTCATGCATAGAAATCTGCTGTCACCCAGAGAGTATCCTGGACCTTTTCCTTTCTCAGAGCTTTCATGCTCCTGCTTTTCTCACAAGTGATTTTACTGTGGAGAAAATGCTTCATTCTGCCACTTGAGGTCTCGAGGAAACTTGCTTTTCTCTCAGACATTCCAGTCCCAGAAAAGGGTCTTGGCGCTGTGTTTTCCCGTCTTCTTTCCTTTTCCTCTTCTTCTTTGTCCTTCCGCAACAGCAGCAAGATAAAGGTTTTCTCCAAACATTTTTTTGCATCAGATTTTTACATGCCTAACACAATCCTTCCAAGATCTGCTGCAATTCTCTCTTCCTTACAAACCTCAGATTTTCTGAAGAACTTAAGGAAAGTCCCTATAGGATTGAATGAGAAGGTTTGGGATATAGCCAACATATGTTCTTGGAACACACAGAATCAATCTCCAAGGAGGGGTTCTATCCATTTCCAGTATCTTCCAGCTCATCGGCTCTGGGGGGCAGTCCAGACGTCTGTCTGCCTGCCCTTCTCTTGTCTCCGGTGGAGTTTTATGACAGCTTCATCCGATTCTCAGTTCACGAGTCTAGAATTCTCAACTCCCATAAGTTCTAGGATATGTCACTTTCAAAGTGTGTTTCTAGTGACTCTCAGGAAGTCAATGGAAATAGGACTCTGGCAACTTTTTCATGCATAATTTATCCCAGGTGGCTTTGCCATCCCAACATCTTTGCCTTCAACTGACCGTACATTTATGTCATGGAGGACGGTGTGATATAGTCATGTCATTATGTTATCCCAGATTCTGTCTGGGGTTGAATTGTAGAAATATAGATTGAATAAGTTTCCCCTTACCATTATTTTCAATTGTTTGAGTTGTTTACCAAACTGAGAAAGATTCTGTAGCAAATGTACATGAATTGCAGGCTTTACCTTGCATTTAAGGGGCTCCAGAGGCCCTGGAGAATCCCAGGGATGGGGGAGCCTGGTGGGCTGCCGTCTCTGGGGTCGCACAGAGTTGCACACGACTGAAGCTACTTGGCAGCAGCAGCAGAGACCCTGAAGCCTCCAGTCCAGGCCCTTCTGCTTTAGAGATGCTGTTTTTTGTGAACAGTTTGCATCCTACTGTTGGGAAATGGAAACAATTTTTTTTCTTCTGTCTCTCCCTGGATTCTTTCAGAACTGTTCACAATGCACTTTACCTTTGTGCCCAAAGGTAGCAGGTTTGAGAAAATGAAGGGGTTTCAATAATGATGGCTACTCTAAATTCGTAACATATTCACCTGGTTCAGTTCAGTTCAGTTCAGTCGCTCAGTCATGTCCGACTCTTTGCGACTCCATGAATCGCAGCACGCCAGGCCTCCCTGTCCATCACCATCTCCCGGAGTTCACTCAGACTCATGTCCATCGAGTCCGTGATGCCATCCAGCCATCTCATCCTCGGTCATCCCCTTCTCCTCCTGCCCCCAATCCCTCCCAGCATCAGAGTCTTTTCCAATGAGTCAACTCTTCGCATGAGGTGGCCAAAGTACTGGAGTTTCAGCTTTAGCATCATTCCTTCCAAAGAAATCCCAGGGTTGATCTCCTTCAGAATGGACTGGTTGGATCTCCTTGCAGTCCAAGGGACTCTCAAGAGTCTTCTCCAACACCACAGTTCAAAAGCATCAATTCTTTGGCGCTCAGCCTTCTTCACAGTCCAACTCTCACATCCATACATGACCACAGGAAAAACCATAGCCTTGACTAGGCGGACCTTAGTCGGCAAAGTAATGTCTCTGCTTTTGAATATACTATCCAGGTTGGTCATAACTTTTCTTCCAAGGAGTAAGCGTCTTTTAATTTCATGGCTGCAGTCACCATCTGCAGTGATTTTGGAGCCCAAAAAAACAAAGTCTGACACTGTTTCCACTGTTTCCCCATCTCTCAAAATTGGCCACTTTATTAGGAAAGGAATCATGAAGGGACAACATATTAGAAAATGGGCTTCTTAAACATAAGAAGGCAGACCCTGCATGGATTCCAACTATAATTACAACTGTGAAAAACATTACAGAAGAAAAACGAAGTAGGACAAGGTCAGTAGGGGTAGTAGTGACCAATTTCCAGCAAAATAAGTTCAGTAAATTTCACAGCCGCTCAGTCGCTAATCTGTGTCTGACTCTGCAGCACGCCAGGCTCCTCTGCTCTCCACTCTCTCCCGGAGTTTGGTCACATTCACGTGCATTGAGACAGTGATGCTATCCGACCATCTCATCCTCTGTGACCACAAGTGTAAGTAAAATGTACATTTATGATGGGGCTATTTGTCTCCTGAGACAGTACCTCACCCCCGGATTCATTTAAAAGAGTACTAACTACCGGGCTTCAGTCTAGGAGTTTCATTTCTCCCCCAGAGGGTTAGACTCCTGACTTAGAAAAAACGTAAGATCCTTAGGCCCTGTCCATAAAAGCTTCTGTTGTTTGTTTGACGAGTAAGAGTTATGGCAGCACGCTGATCTGTCTCATGCTGCCCACCCAGGGACGGCTGCAAAGGGAAGTTCTGTCAAGTTGCTGTTCTTCAATCCCTCACAAGATCGTTTCTTTTCCATTGTACACAGCCGTGCGCTTCACTGTTTAACCAGCCAAGGCTAAGCAATTGGGCTCCTCCTTGTCTGATGTTCTGGAAGAGCTGGCTGCACGCATCTCAGCTGCCCCGTGCTGGAAGAAACGCAGTTCCAGCTGACTGCAGACGTTTTTTACCGTTGGTCCCTCCCTCAGTTTGAAATTCTCCAAACAAATAAAGCTTGGTCATGACTTTTTTTTTTTTCCCTTTTAATTTACCCTTGGACTAGAAATCAAGTTAGTTGGTTTTGTTTAATGCACTCTACTGATTAATCCATTTGTTTAAATGGATTTGAGCACTTTAAAACCACATCACAGATACAATACCTATTTCTAAAGATTTCTTTTCTAAAAATTTCTTTTCAAGTCTTTAAATTTGCTTTTAAATCTCTTCACTATCTAAGTGATTAGTTTCCTTGAAGGAGACTCTCCTTTTTACTGTAATTTCCTTTTCTTCCTGGATGTGATTGAAGGAATGAAGAGTCCTTGAGATGCTGCGAGGATATTAGCTATAGACAATGAGAAAATGGGAGCTGAGCTATGAATTTAGAGGAGGATTTGTGATGCGTGGAGATATGCCAGGGAGAGGCCATCACAGAAGTCAGATGATCGCGATGCTAAGTTACATTTCCCCCTTCGCTAGCGGTTTAAGAAAGCGTTCCCTCTCATGAACGGAAATTGCTACCAACAGCTACTTATTAGCTGAGTAGTGTTTTCTCTCTTGGTTAAGGTCAAAAACTGAGCCAAATATTCACTCAGAAGCATGAGTAAGGTGGGGAGGGGAGAGAGAGACAGAGAGAGAGAAAGGGAGAGAGAAAGGAGAGTGCACACCTCATGTTGATCTGATCAGTAACATCAAGGATCTATTGAAATTGGCAAAAACCATTTCTTCATCACTTGATGTCACTTTTTGCCTGTAGGACTGAGTGCTACTTCTGATGCAATGGAGAGAACTTTTTCCTTCCGTTGAACAATTCAGAGATAAATGAACATCAGGTAACTATCAATCCCAGACTGTCTGCGAAGGAAGCCACTGAATCAACATGAAGGAAACTAGGCTAGCTTCGGCTGGACAAACCAAGAGATGGAGGAACACTCACAGGTTCTTCTAAACGTGGCCCTGTGCTCACCCAGCAAACCCCTGTAGGCAGATCACCGTTAAAGCACTGGGACCAGGCCACTCGTTTTGAAAATGTACTTTATTGGGTGTGGCTGCTTTAGAATGTTGCGTTAGTGTCCGCTGTATAGCAGAGTGAGGCAGCTGTATGGACACACATCTCTGGGTTTTTTTTTCTTTCATTTTCTTCCCATTTAGGTCACCACAGAGCATTGAGTAGAGTTTCTTGCGCTATGGTGTGTATGTCAATCCCAGTTTCCCAATTCATGCCTCCGTCCTCCCCCGTATCCATTCATCTGTTCTCCAAGGCTGTGTCTCTATTTCTGCTTTGTAAACAAGTTCATCTGCATCGTTTTTATAGAGTCCACATATAAGCCGTATTATACGTTTGTTTTTCTCTTTCTGACTTGCTTCACTTTCGGGTCCATTGCACAGTCTCAGCCCTTTTTATGGCCGAGTAAAATTCTACTGTGTAGATGCACCACATCTTTACCCGTCCCTCTCTTGACGGACATTTATGCCGTTTCCACGTCTCGGCTCTTGTAAATAGTGCTGCATGTATCTTTTTTGCGTGCATCTCTGCTCAGTTGTGTCCAACTCTTTGCAACCCCATGAACCCCAGGCGCCTCTGTCCATGGGATTTTCCAGGTGAGAATACTGGAGTGCGTTGTCATTTCCTTTTCGAATTATGGTTTTCTCCAGATATGTGCCCAGGAGTGGGATTTCTGGGTGGTACAGTAATTCTGTTTTGAGCAGTTTTTAAAGAAACCTCCATACTGATCTCCACTGTGTCTGGACTGACCCACATTCCCATCAGCAGTGTAAAGGGCTCCCTTCTCTCCACACCCTCTCCAGCATGTATTGTTTGTAGACTTTTTAATGATGGCCATTCTGGCCGGTGTGAGGTGGTCCCTCATTCTGGCTTTGACTTGCATTTCTCTGATAATTAGAGACGTTGAGCATCTTCTCATGTATTTGTTATATCGCCACCCATTTTTGAATGCTTTTACTTATGGATCATTTCATACTGGCTCCACAATTATTATGGGGTTAGATGTCATGAGTTTTGATGATTTTATTTGATTTTGTGAATTTATCAAAAATGTTCTGAATCTCGGTAATTTACATGTAGTTCCACTTTGGAGAAGTAAAACTGAAATATGAGAAGGTATCAAAGATAGGAAAACCAAGGCAGCGTATAGTCTCTTAATTTTTTAAATAAAATTCCAGGGTTTTCATGGAAATTTCTTGGCATTTTTCCCCTGTAGGTAGACACAGTCATTCACCTTCTCATCCTTAGCGCAGCTTTCCAGAAAAACAAAAGGGAGACTAAAAACAATTCAGCTATCAACTCACCTTTTATGTGTTTTTAAAAGAGCTCTATTTTGTTTTAATCTTTCAGAAACGTTTCTTCACAGTCAAGAAATCTTGAAAATGATTATATTGAACAAGAAAGATCATTTTCCTCTGAAGTCTCAAGTAAAAATTGGCAGCATGCCCTCTCTCATCAGTTGGAAGAGATGCTATTTAAGTAATTGTGTCTCATTCTTCATCTGTCTAGAAGTTATCTGTGTTCTCACAGGCTCTTTTTCCTCAGGCCATTGTGAAAACCTCTTACACAGTTTTAATTTCACCTTCACCTTTCCTGATAATTGGTCATTACATACTCTTGAATCAAGGAAAGGTGAAATGTGCTCTTGAGTTAAAAAAAATAAAGCAAGTTAAGGGCATCGGACTATTGATCTTTCCGAAGGCTGTCTGAGGTCCTGATCACGTTGATCAGCATGTAGGGGCTACTGGAAGTAAAGGAGGGCGGAGGGGCCCTCCTTTAATTTCTTATCTTAAATAGCATCCTGTTGCCAAGAGACTCTTTCACCTCCCACACGTGCTGCCTTAAGACAGCCCATCCTAATCAAGTGGCAGTCCCGGAACAAGAAACTTGCCCG
Source organism: Oreotragus oreotragus (assembly GCA_006410675.1). NCBI lineage: Eukaryota > Metazoa > Chordata > Mammalia > Artiodactyla > Bovidae > Oreotragus > Oreotragus oreotragus. The sequence goes on along the minus strand of SJYX01013839.1, from coordinate 569,612 downwards.
GTTTTCTTCCGAAATAGTTCCGGAGTCTCCCCTTGGCTCTGTGACCACGTGGGCATCGGGGTCATCTTTAAGTCATCGCCTTGGTTCCAGGAAGTCCCCGCCGTGTAGGAATCACACAATGAAAGCCTGAACTCTCCTCCCTTTGGTCAGAACTCAAGTTCTTCTGGGTCAGTCAACCTGCTGTGCGGAGAGGAGAGGCGTGTAAAGTGAGTCCCGTGGGTCTCCCTCACTGTCTTGAAGGGGAGAGAGGAAAGCTTTCCATGTGGCAGACTTCTGAGGGGAGGCATTTCTCGAAGCGGAGAGTAAGCGAGAGGGATGGAGTGGAAACCTGGGCATAAAAATAAAGGAATGTGTGGTCGACTTTTTATCTTCTAAGAAGCTCTAAATATAGCTTTAAAAATGCTGAAAAGCCACGTGGGTCGTGCCAGTACACGACTGGAGACTGGAGCAAGGCCTGCAGGGAAGTCGCAGCCGAACCTTTTCCCTGGCGATTTTCATGATCTTTTTATAGTAGAAATACTTTATTTTATTTTTTTACAGACATAGCATATTAACAGAAAGTATGTGTGTTCTGCAAAGCTACCGCAAACGTATTTCTCTACATGCTGTGAAAAGTTAGCCCAGCAACAGTCAATTTCTGCAGCATCTACTATCAGGTCAGAGGAAAGTTTATTTTCATCTCAATCTTCAAGCTAACTCAGAAACTGAACTAACATTATGCTTTATTAATGGGTAATCTTGTTTGTTTTTTCTTTTCCAATTTCTCTCATTTTAAAAAATACGTTTAGTTTTAATTGGAGGATAATTGCCTCACAATACTGTGTTGGCCTCTGCTGTCCATCAGCGTGAGGCAGCCATAGGCTTACCAATGTCCCGCCCTCTTGAACCTCCCTCCAATCCCGGCCCACCCCTTCCCGGTTGTTACAGAGTCCCAGCTGGAGTTCCCTGAGTCATACAGCGAGTTCCCATTGGTTATCTATTTTACATATGGTAGTGTGTATGCTTCCATGTTATTTTTTAATTTTATGCATACTTATTTATGGCTGCTTTGGCCATAAATAAATACATCGGTTGTGGCACGCGGGCTCTGGAGACCCTGGGCTCTGTAACTACGGCCTTCAGGCTCTCTAGTTGCAGGGTGTGGGCTTCGTTGCCCTGTACTGTGTGGGATCTTGGTTCCCTAACCAGAGGTTGAACCCGTGTCCCCTGCATTGGAAGGGGGATTCTTAACCACTGGATTGCCAGGGAAGTCCCACACGACCTGTTGTAGCCTACCAACCCTGCCTTGTGTGTGCCCAGCACTGTCAGGCCGGACACAACAGATTACAGACTTACAGACGCTGTCCACCCTCGGCTAGTATCCTTCATGTTCCTCTTTGGGGTGGTTCATTTTATGTGTCCGCTTGGCTGATCACTGGGCCCAGCTATATACTCAAATATTATACGGAATGTTTCTGTGAGGGTGCTTGTGGATGAGATTAGCATTTAAGTCAGTGGACTTTGAGTTCTCTGGTAGCTCAGGTAAACAATTTGCCTGCAGTGCAAGAGACCCGGGTTCGATCGCTGGGTCGGGAAGATTCCTGGAGAAGGAAATGGCAGCCCACCCCAGTATTCTTGCCTGTAGAATTCTGAGCCTAGTGGGTTACAGCCCACGGTTTCATATGAGTTTGACACAACTTAGCAACTAAACCACCACTTTGAGTAAAGCAGATTGCTCTCCATAAAGTGGGTGGGGCTTGTCCAATCAGTTGAAGGCCTGGCTAGAATAAAAGACTGTCACCCCCTGAGCCAGAAGGAAATTCTCCAGCCTGATGGCCTTTGAACTTTGATTGAAACAGTGGGTCTTCTGGGGTCTCCAGCATGCAGGCAAGTCTGCAGAATTTGGACATGCCTGCCCTCATTGTCCTGTGAGCCAGTTCCTTAAAATAAGTATTTCTCTGTGCAGATACATATCCTATTAGTTCAGTTTCTCTGAGGAAATCTGACCAATGCACTCCTTGTCCCCCTTCCCTCTTTTCCTTGACTCATGTTGCACCCATCAGATGCTTTCCATTGGCCTGAGGTCGTGGCGATAGGAGAACCTCTTAGGCCAAATATCACCTTGCCCCACAAGGAAGAATGAAAAACTAGAACTGACCAAGAAAGCAACATGTGTCCCCTAAAATCAGCGAAATCTTTTCTAGATATTTATGACACTTGTATACCAATTGTTATCCATTCATTTCTAGAGGATATTTAAATAGGATGTGTATTTTGTTTTATTTTGTCTTGTTTTAATAACAGGTAATAATTATTTGAAAAGCTTATCCCCGAAGACATAATGCAAGGGAAAAAAAATCAAAGTCAAGTGTCAGAGCTGAATGGCCTGAGGAAATTGTGGGAAACCTTGCTGGGGATCTGGTACACCAGAAATGGTCCCCACACAGCAGCCCCCTACCCCCTTCTCTTACAGTACCAGGTCAGAGTGACCTCATACTACTTCTTAATTTAAAAAAGCTTTCGCAGACTCCTTTTCATCAGGTAGATACATTCCAGGGCATGTAGTTGAGCCTTCAAAAATCTTCACTCTCTGGATAGGAAGCTAGATTCTGTCCGTCTCTCCCTTTCCAACCCCGCTCTACTTCAGCCCTACTAGGTCACTGAACTTCCTCCAAAGGTTGTCCATTCCTCTGCTTATATGTGGACCCTTCCATTGCCCTGGATGCCCTGTCCCCCGACTGGAGACACCTACTTCTCTGAAAAATCTCAGCACAGGTATTTCCTATTACTAGAGACTTTCTCTGAAAGGTGTATTCAATGTTTCTCTAAAAAGTATTACATATTTTTATAAAAATATTTTTGACAAAGGGGCATTTGTTAATTTGTTAGGGTGTATGTCTACCACTCCGCCATTAGCTTCTGAACCTTTTCAAGAAAGTGACCATCCCTGATATATCTGCATATAGTAATGCCTGACAATAAATGCTCCGTTAAAAGTGAAAAGGAGCACGCACCCAGCTCTGACAGCGTTAGCTTGATAATAGTATTAACAAGTAGTCCTTTTAGTACTTTCAAATTTCTCCCCCTCACATGAGGATAATGGAAGTCTTTTCAACAGAAATACCAAAAAAGAAAGACAGAAAAGTACAGACAAATAACAGAATTCTTTATTGTGCAGAGAATTTAAGCCTTAAACTCATTACCTTTTTAGAAGGAGTTAGAATGAGCATTGGAGAAGGAAATGGCAAGCAACTCCAGTGTTTTTGCCTGGAGAAGTCCAGGGACATTGGAGCCTGGTGGGCTGCCGTCTATGGGGTCGTGGAGTCGGACACGACTGAAGCCACTCAGAAGCGGCAGCAGCAGCAGCATGAGCGTTAGCAGAGAGATTAAGAACTAAGAACTGAAATCATCACTAAGAATGGAGAAGCCTGCAAGGCTGATCCTACCCATCACCAAAGTAAGGAAAGCGGGAAAAAAGAGAACGGGAGGCTCCCATTGAACGAACCGGCCAGGCACGTCCAACAGCAAGAGGGGGAGAGAATTTCAGGGAGGCAGATTCTCAAGTCTGAAACTTTAAATCTCTTACAGACAAGATTTGGAATAACAGACTTCAAGTCCACCTCAGCACGTGCATTCCAGAACAGTTCTCTTTCCATATCCAAACGTGTTCTCAGCATCTTATTTTGAGACTCAGTATCAGTTTTAAATGATTGTTGTTGTTCAGTTGCCAAGTTGTGTTCGACTCTTCGCAACCGCACGCACTGGAGCATGCCAGGCTTCCCTGTCCCTCACCATCTCCCGGAATTTGCCCAAGTTCAAGTCCATTGTATTGGTGATGCCATCCAACCAGCTCATCCTCTGTCATCCCCTTTTCCTCCTGCCCTCAATCTTTCCCAGCATCAAGGTCTTTTTAAATGAGTCAGCTCTTCGCATCAGGTGGCCAAAGTATTGGACCTTCAGCTTCAGCATCAGTACTTTGAAAGAGTATTCAGAGTTGATTTCCTTTAAGATGGACTGGTTTGATCTCCTTGCTCTCCAAGGGACTCTCTTAAATTATTATCCTGGATAAAATATTTAGGTGGTGTGTTGAGAGGTATTTTTCCCCTGAAGTTGTTGAAATAGACTGCTTGATATAGAGTAAAGCTCACAATCGGTTAAAGCGGAATTCTGACTTCTTACTCGGTATAACAGTAAACACTTGTATTCTGAGATGTGAGCAAGAATTCGTGTTGCGGTCCTCACCCTTTACTCTGGAAGGAGCTGCTTGGTGAGCTTTGAAGGCCAGCAGATATGGACATGGGCCAGTTGCTGGGGAACCTTGTTTTACACCAATACATACTCTAAGTGTTGTCTTTCTTAAAATATACACCAAGTGGCGTCATCTTCTGTACTTAGAGAAATGTTGCTTTTCTTACAAATGGACTTGGACTGGGCTTCCTTCATGGTTCAGTGGTAAAGAATCCATCTGCCAATGCAGGAGACCCAGGTTTGATCCCTGGGTCAGGAAGATCTCTTGGAGGAAGGCATGGCAAACCACTCCAGTATTCTTGCCTGGAGAATCTCATGGACAGAGGAGCCTAGCGGGCTATTGCCTATGGGGTCACAAAGAGTTAGACATGACTGAACGATTTAACATACATGCACACATTTGGAGAATGACTTTCCAGGAAAAGGTGTGTGTATGTGTGTGTGCGTGTGTGTGTGCATGCCCTTACACAAGGGCACGTGGATTTTTTGTCCAGGGGATAATCATGGGAGACCAGAGAGTCTCTGAACAATAGCAGGAAAGAATGAGATGGTCATTCTGGCCACAAAACTGGAGGATGATCCGTCCACCTGTTGAAGTTCTAGGCGGCCATGCTTTGTACCATATGTTAATAACCCACACTTGGCAAGTCTTCCTTGAACACCAGAGTCAGATAAACTGTCACTCACGTGCTCCCTTGGGTGTCTGACCTTGAACGTAGGGACCTGCTTGTCTTTACTCCCACTCCCCGTCTCTTCTTCCGTATCACAGCTGGGAGCAAACTCATCCTCTGGGCTGCTCAGGTCAGGAAAACCCTGGACTCACCTTTCATTTTTCTCTTTCACTTACGGTCTGCATTCAATCCATCAGTAAAATTTTAATCTCCCTTCAACATACTGCTCCTCTGCTGCAAATTCCAGAGGCTCATTTGCTATCAGCTCTTCCATGCACTGTGGCAAAGGCTTTCCAGTAGGTCACCTCCTTCTGTTGTTGCCTCTGCAGTGTGTTTGTAAACCAGCAGCCTGAGTTGTGTGCCTTTAGTTGGATCCGTCAGTATCTTCCCAGTTCACTCGGAGTCAAAGGCCGAGTCTTTCCTGTGGTCTCAGTGACTCTTACGTCGACAGCCACCCTCTAACAGTATCTTGATCAAAGTCCTGCCTCTCCTTCGCTCTGTTCCAGATAGTTCTGCATCACTGCTGTCCCTCCACCCGCAGAGGAAGCCCTACCTCAGGGCCTTTTCATGGGCTGTGCTTCCCTCCTGGAGCAGACTGCTCCTGATCCGTCGCTCATAAACACTCATGTCAGTTACTAACTGATGCTTTAGAACTGTGGTGTTGGAGAAGACTCTTGAGAGTCCCTTGGACTGCAAGGAGATCCAACCAGTCCATCCTAAAGGAAATCAGTCCTGCATATTCATTGGAAGGACTGACGCTGAAGCTGAAACTCCAATACTTTGGCCACCTGATACAAATAATTGACTCATTGGAAAAGACCCTGATGTTGGGACCGATTGAAGATAGGAGGAGAAGGGGATGACAGAGAAGGAGATGATTGGATGGACGTGAATTTGAGCAAGCTCCAGGGAAGCTTGGCTTGCTGCAGTTTGTGGGGTCACAAACAGTTGGACATGACTGAGTGACTGAACTGAAACCCTCTTGTATATTACAGGTCTTTGCTCAATTCTATGTTCTGATTCCTTCCCTGGTGAACTCCATTTAAAATGGTGAAACTTCCTGAATACCTGTTCTCTCTTCTTGCTTTAGTTTACTGATTTACTTGGTATTTTATTTGTGTATTTTTTTATACACTGTATTCCAAGTATATATATGGCTCCTCTGTGGCAAATTTCAGGAGCTAATTCACTATCATCTCATCTGTGCACTATTTCAAAGGCATTCCAGTAGGTCTCCTCTTTCTCCTGTTGTCTCTGCAGTGTGTAACCCAGCTGCCTAAGCTATTAGCCTTTAGTCAGATCCTTCAGGATCTCCCGTGTCACTCTGAGTAGCGGAGTTTATATGTATATGCAAACTCTAGCGCTCACTCGTGTGTGCTCAGTCGTGCTTGACCCTTTACCACCCCATGGACTGTGGTTTATCAGGCACCTCTGTCCGGGGATTCTCCCGGCAAGATTACTGGAGTGGGTTGCTATTTCCTCCTCCAGGGGATCTTCCTGACCCTGGTATCGAACCCACATCTTTTGTGTCTGCTGCATTGGCAGGTGAATTCTTCACTGCTGAGACACCTGGGAAGCCTATAAACTTTATAAGGGCACATATTTTCAATCTTTCAAAATTTATCACTCTCAGTGTCTAGATTTTTGTCTGACATGGATATTTATTGAGTAAATAATTCTGAGGCCAAATAATATCTCCATGCTCCTATCTTTAAGAGTTGTATGTAAGGCAGGGGGAACTTTAAGCCAGAGTGATAGAAGAAATCAAAATATTTCCCTCCATTTCGGCATGCATGATATGAGAGATTTATAGGCATGTTCTGGACATTCCTGACAGAGAGCAGAATGCCAAGAAAGCTATTGAAATCCCACAGATTGGAATGTTGTATTCCAGACCAGTCACATCAGAAAACCATGTTGTGCTTTCAAATAAGTCACAAGAAATCCAGCGTGTCCCAGAAAGGACTCACCATCTTCCCCATTTCCAAGCGCTGAGTGTCCTGTCTTTGGGTCACCTCTTTGCAGACGTAAAACCTGAGGATGGCACAGTGTACCTCCCTCTACATTGGTTTAATTGCTGCACCTCGTTGAACCTGCCCTTAAAGCTGGTTTTCTTTTCCGAGCTTCAGTTTTGCTTTCCCTCTGCTGGAACTTCATAACTCCGCTCGGTCTGTTGCTTCCCATCTGTTTCTTTCCGTCCTGGGTTCTGCTCTCTCTGCCAAAAGTTCTCAATCTTTTATGTGCTATGACTTTCCTATAAGCAACACACTCACATGGACAAAGCCAAATAGTCAGTCTCCTTCCCCATCACTGTTGCAAAAATAAAGCAAAGATTGGTGCATTTTTTTGGGTGTGAGAGTCGTTAAAATATTTTAACAGCATAAAAGTAATGAAATCAGCCATTTGAAGACATAAAAAAATGTCATTTAACTGGAACAGTAAATAAATTGCCAGTTTTTATTTAAAACATTTTTATTTTTATAGGAAATAAGTCAAATATACTGAAAAGCAATGAAAATAATATTACAGATACCCAAGTATGGACCACCCAGATTTACCAGATGTTAAGCATTTCTTGCACTAGCTTCAGAGTTCTCCTCTTTGTTTTAAAGAGAGGAAAAGAGACACCACTCAAACTGGGCCTCCTTCCACACCCTTCTCTTCCTCTCCAGAGGCTAAAGTTTTGTATATCCTTGCAGTGTGTATGTCTGTACCCCTATTGTGTTTCTATTGCAAGCAACTTATATGATTATCCCTCTTGAACTTTTACTTAAATTGTATCATTATATTTACCCTTTTGTCCCCTACTTTTGGCATCAACATGTGTGGATACATGGTAATACAGTTCATTCAATCAACGGTCTTATGGGATTCCAATATTTGAAACACCCACTGAGAAGTGGAGTATTTTCTGCCTTATCAGTAAACAAGGATGTCAGAGTTATCAGTGCCTGCAGCCCTCCAGTGTGAGCTGGTCAGCCCTGAGGGGACTTGGGAAGGAGGAGAATGTCTTCCATCTAGCAGCCATCAGACTGCAGTCACTCCCTGTGGTGAGCTCTGAGGACAGGAAGCTCAGGATGTGAAAGCACAGAATTCTGACAGCTGAGGTGCACATGAAAGGAGTGATTTCAGTGAGCCCAGGCCCTTGCATCGTCCATTACATAAGAAACTGCTGAATGCCTTAACTTATCTGGTTTTCTTTAATTAACAACAGCCTTTTGATGGTCCGTCTACCTGCCCTTTGCTGCAAAACTTCTCTATAACCTGGCTTCTTGCTTCCACCTCCCACCTTCTCAGAGCAGTTCTCTCACAGTCAGTTCAGATGCTTCCTCCTGGGCTTGAGTTCTAAAAATTTCCACCAAATAAAACATTACTCTCAATTTTTAGGTTGCATATAATTTTTCAGTCCATACCATCTACTTATGTATTCCCCTAGTGGGGAATAGTAACTTTGTTCCAGTTTGCTCATTATCTCACTGCTACAAACCCTACTGCAGCAAAAATCCTTGGGCACATAAGGTAGACCTTCTAATCCAGAGAAAATGTGCAATCCCTCCACTGAGTGAACACACCTCTCCAGCTCTCCACAATAACACTACGTCCTAGATGATTGTACAAGGCACCCGACTACATTCTATCAGAGCTCTTCTATCCTTATTGTCACATACAGAGTGATTAATAGGTTTTCCAATCTGATGAATTGAAATCGAATTTCATCACTGGTTTAATTGCATTTCCCTTATTATTAACAGTGTTGCAGGAATATATTCATACATTTACTGGCTCTTCTCATTGTCTTTACTCTGCATGGCAGAATGTTCACAACCTGTGTGCACTCCTTCTTTGGGTTGTTTGCTTGTGTCATTAATTTGTAGCATCATCTATCTATATTCTAGTTTTTTATAGGCATATGTGTTGGACTTCCCAGGTAACTCAGTGGTAAAGAATTCACCTGAGTAGAGTTTCCTCTGCTCTACAGCAGGTTATTATTAACTATTTATTTTACATACAGTTCAGTTCAGTTCAGTCGCTCAGTCGTGTCCGACTCTTTGCGACCCCATGAATCGCAGCACGCCAGGCCTCCCTGTCCATCACCATCTCCCGGAGTTCACTCAGACTCACATCCATCGAGTCCATGATGCCATCCAGCCATCTCATCCTCGGTCATCCCTTTCTCCTCCTGCCCCCAATCCCTCCCAACATCAGAGTCTTTTCCAATGAGTCAACTCTTCGCATGAGGTGGCCAAAGTACTGGACTTTCAGCTTTAGCATCATTCCTTCCAAAGAAATCCCAGGGTTGATCTCCTTCAGAATGGACTGGTTGGATCTCCTTGCAGTCCAAGGGACTCTCAAGAGTCTTCTCCAACACCACAGTTCAAAAGCATCGATTCTTCGGCGCTCAGCTTTCTTCACAGTCCAACTTTCACATCCATACATGACCACAGGAAAAACCATAGCCTTGACTAGGCGGACCTTAGTCGGCAAAGTAATGTCTCTGCTTTTGAATATACTATCCAGGTTGGTCATAACTTTTCTTCCAAGGAGTAAGCGTCTTTTAATTTCATGGCTGCAGTCACCATCTGCAGTGATTTTGGAGCCCAAAAAAATAAAGTCTGACACTGTTTCCACTGTTTCCCCATCTATTTCCCATGAAGTGATGGGACCGGATGCCATGATCTTCGTTTTCTGAATGTTGAGCTTTAAGCCAACTTTTTCGCTCTCCTCCTTCACTTTCATCAAGAGGCTTTTTAGCTCCTCCTCACTTTCTGCCATAAGGGTGGTGTCATCAGCATATCTGAGGTTATTGATATTTCTCCCGGCAATCTTGATTCCAGCTTGTGTTTCTTCCAGTCCAGCGTTTCTCATGATGTACTCTGCATATAAGTTAAATAAGCAGGGAGACAATATACAGCCTTGACGTACTCCTTTTCCTATTTGGAACCAGTCTGTTGTTCCATGTCCAGTTCTAACTGTTGCTTCCTGACCTGCATACAGATTTCTCAAGAGGCAGGTTAGGTGGTCTGGTATTCCCATCTCTTTCAGAATTTTCCACAGTTTATTGTGATCCACACAGTCAAAGGCTTTGGCATAGTCAATAAAGCAGAAATAGATGTTTTTCTGGAACTCTCTTGCTTTTTCCATGATCCAGCGGATGTTGGCAATTTGATCTCTGGTTCCTCTGCCTGTTCTAAAACCAGCTTGAACATCAGGGAGTTCACGGTTCACATATTGCTGAAGCCTGGCTTGGAGAATTTTGAGCATTACTTTACTAGCGTGTGAGATGAGTGCAATTGTGCGGTAGTTTGAGCATTCTTTGGCATTGCCTTTCTTTGGAATTGGAATGAAAACTGACCTTTTCCAGTCCTGTGGCCACTGCTGAGTTTTCCAAATTTGCTGGCATATTGAGTGCAGCACTTTCACAGCATCATCTTCCAGGATTTGAAACAGCTCAACGGGAATTCCATCACCTCCACTAGCTTTGTTCTTAGTGATGCTTTCTAAGGCCCACTTGACTTCACATTCCAAGATGTCTGGCTCTAGATTAGTGATCACATCCTCATGATTATCTGGGTCGTGAAGATCTTTTCTGTACAGTTCTTCTGTGTATTCTTGCCACCTCTTCTTAATATCTTCTGCTTCTGTTAGGTCCATACCATTTCTATCCTTTATCGAGCCCATCTTTGCATGAAATGTTCCCTTGGTATCTCCAATTCTCTTGAAGAGATCTCTAGTCTTTCCCATTCTGTTGTTTTCCTCTATCTCTTTGCATTGATTGCTGAAGAAGGCTTTCTTATCTCTTCTTGCTATTCTTTGGAACTCTGCATTCAGATGCTTATATCTTTTCTTTTCTCCTTTGCTTTTCGCCTCTCTTCTTTTCAGTGCTATTTGTAAGGCTTCTCCAGACAGCCATTTTGCTTTTTTGCATTTCTTTTCCATGGGGATGGTCTTGATCCCTGTCTCCTGTACAATGTCACGAACCTCATTCCATAGTTCATCAGGAACTCTGTCTATCAGATCTAGGCCCTTAAATCTATTTCTCACTTCCACTGTATAATCATAAGGGATTTGATTTAGGTCATACCTGAATGGTCTAGCGGTTTTCCCTACTTTCTTCAATTTAAGTCTGAATTTGGAAATAAGGAGTTCATGATCTGAGCCACAGTCAGCTCCTGGTCTTGTTTTTGTTGACTGTATAGAGCTTCTCCATCTTTGGCTGCAAAGAATATAATCAATCTGATTTCGGTGTTGACCATCTGGTGATGTCCATGTGTAGAGTCTTCTCTTGTGTTGCTGGAAGAGGGTGTTTGCTATGACCAGTGCATTTTCTTGGCAAAACTCTATTAGTCTTTGCCCTGCTTCATTCCGCATTCCAAGGCCAAATTTGCCTGTTACTCCAGGTGTTTCTTGACTTCCTACTTTAGCATTCCAGTCCCCTATAATGAAAAGGACATCTTTTTTGGGTGTTAGTTCTACAAGGTCTTGTAGGTCTTCATAAAACCGTTCAACTTCAGCTTCTTCAGCATTACTGGTTGGGGCATAGACTTGGATAACTGTGATATTGAATGGTTTGCCTTGGAAACGAACAGAGATCATTCTGTCGTTTTTGAGATTGCATCCAAGTACTGCATTTCGGACTCTTTTGTTGACCATGATGGCTACTCCATTTCTTCTGAGGGATTCCTGCCCGCAGTAGTAGATATAATGGTCATCTGAGTTAAATTCACCCATTCCAGTCCATTTTAGTTCGCTGATTCCTAGAATGTCGACGTTCACCCTTGCCATCTCTTGTTTGACCACTTCCAATTTGCCTTGATTCATGGACCTGACATTCCAGGTTCCTATGCAATATTGTTCTTTACAGCATCGGATCTTGCTTCTATCACCAGTCACATGCACAACTGGGTATTGTTTTTGCTTTGGCTCCATCCCTTCATTTTTTCTGGAGTTATTTCTCCACTGATCTCTAGTAGCATATTGGGCACCTAACGACCTGGGGAGATTCTCTTTTGATATCCTATCATTTTGCCTTTTCATAGTGTTCATGGGGTTCTCAAGGCAAGAATACTGAAGTGGCTTGCCATTCCCTTCTCCAGTGGACCACGTTCTGTCAGACCTCTCCACCATGACCCGCCCGCCTTGGGTTGCCCTGCAGGCATGGCTTGGTTTCATTGAGTTAGACAAGGCCCTGGTCCTAGTGTGATTAGATTGACTAGTTTTCTGCGAGTATGATTTCAGTGTGTCTGCCCTCTGATGCTCTCTTGCAACACCTAACATCTTACTTGGGTTTCTCTTACCTTGGGCGTGGGTTGTCTCTTCACGGCTGCTCCTTGCCTTGGACGAGGGGTATCTCCTTACTGCCGCAGTTCCTGACCTTCAAGGTGAGACAGCTCCTCTAGGCCCTCCTGCGCCTGCACAGCCCCTGCTCCTCGGGTTGCTCCTCCCGGCCGCCGGCCGTGGCCTCGGTAGTGGGTATATATACATCAATCTCAGTCTCCCAGTTTACCCACGCCCGAATCCTCTGGTAACCATAAGTTGTTTTTTTTTTAATGTCCATGAGTCTGTTTCTGTTTTGTAAATATGTTCATTTGTACGCTTTTTAAAAACCTCCACGTGTAAGTGACATCATACAATATTTGTCTTTCTTCGTCTGACTTACTTTACCCAGTGTGACAATATCTGGGCCCATCCGCATTGCTGCAAATGCGGTTATTTCATTCTTTCTTTATGGCAGAGTAGTATTCCACGGTGTCCATGTACCACATCTTCAGTACCCATTCCTCTGCTGATGCACCTTTAGGCTGCTTCCACACCCGGCTGTAATAAAAAGTGCTGCAATGAACTTTGGGGTGCATAAGCAATTGTTTTAAAAGGAAGACCTAATTAAATAATTTCATCTCAGTTGGCATGGGCTTTCCAGGTGGCAGAGTGGTAAAGAATCCACCTGCCAGTGCAAGAGAGATTCCTTGCAGAAGGGAATGGAGACCCACTCCAGTATTCTTGCCTGGAAATTTTCATGAACAGGAGAGCTTGGCTGACCATGGGGTCACAGAGTCAGACGCAACTGAGCATGCACTCGCGTGCTTTCATTTGGCATAGAATGCCGTTTACACTTGTCTCTCATTACTTTCTCCTTTCACCTTTTACTGCATTTCCCGATTTTCTCCTCCTCCTGCCTCTGCTCCCCGCTCAGGCAGACACAAAGGGGCCACGTGTAGGCAGAAACAGTGGAGGTTAGTGGTCTGAACCCTAACTCAAACCAGGGCTCGACGACCTACCCAGTAGCCAGGCGAGAGGTGGGGCGGAGGAAAGGACTGCCCGCGCCCTCTTTTCACGGATGAGGGCATGGTTGCCACCTCTGCCCACACAGTGGGAGCACAAATGCTAGTTGCCCAGTCGTGCCTGATGCTTTTGCAACCCCCCAGTGCAGCCCGCTGGGCTCCTCTGTCCATGGAACTCTTCAGACAAGAACACGGGAGTAGGTTGCCGTTTCCCCTTTCCAGGGGATCTTCTCAGCCCAGAGATTGAACCCGGGTCTCTTGCACTGCAGGCAGATTTTTACTGTCTAAGCCACCAGGGAAACCCACAGAAAGCCGTGCTAACAGTGCTCCTGCCTTGGGAGTGATTGATGCAGGTGGCTGACAGCTACCCACTTAATGGTTCCAGAGGGAGAATCAAGCCCTGTATGAGCAGCTCGAAGGAATCTCAGGGGTGGGGCTATGGCTGGGGCAAAAGCCGACTTTTAGTTAATTTGGGTTGATATATCAATCAACACATATTTATCAATATACATGGGCGTCCTCAGTCATGTCCAACTCTTTGCAACCCCATGGACTGTAGCCTGCCAACCTCCTCTGTCCATGGGATTCTCCAGGCAAGAATCCTGGAGTGGGTTGCCATTTCCTTCTCCAGTTATCAATATACATATCTGTATAGCTGGTGAACTTTGATAAAATAAGGGATAATACTCATTTTGCTTTTCTCTCTAGAACCACGGAGATGACAATGTTTTGTACACAGTAGGAGCTCACTGAATGTCTTTAGCATAAATACCTTCATCTGGGTCAGAAGCCATTTCACACATCAAATGCTTTAGAAGATTTGAATTTTAAAGATGGAAATTTTCCTAGAAAGAGGAACTACAAATGAAAAAGAAAAGGTCAAGTCTGAAAACTGACTAATTATAGGATTCAGAGGCCAAGCTGTGATTTTTTTTTTTTTTTTTGGACAGGAAATCTTGAGGTTTTTTGGTGAAATTCAAAGACAGCTATTGTTACAGCTTTGGAGATGATTCCAGGTCAGTTGTGTGGGTGTTTCTGCTGCACATGAAGTCATCCTTGAACTCTTCCTCTCATAAATGAACTGTTATTTTAGGCTTGGTGATGAATTGGAATAGAACATGGCCCAATACTAGAAATTTTTTTGTAGGGGAAAAATAATGCGGCCTAAGGATTATGTGGGTTCCCAGATGGTGCAGTGGTGAAGAGCCCACCAGCCAATACAGGAGATGCAGGAGATACGGGTTCAATCCCTGGGGACGAAGGATCCCCCGGAGAAGGAAATGGCAACTCACTCTAGTATTCCTGTCCGGGAAGTCCCATGGACAGAGGAGCCTGGTGGGCTACAGGCCATGGGATCGCAGAGTTGGACATGAATGAGCACACGTAAGGATTATGTGGACAACATTTTACAGTTAAAACAAATCAAACCCCTGCACTTTGTCTTGGGGGACCAAGTCTAGATTTTTAATATGTGTTTTGTTTTGGAGGCTCTTTTGGAAATGATGGTTTCTTGATGTGAAATACTTCTGGCTCAATTCCATTTCTTTACTGACACTTGAGGGGAAATCTAATCAATAATTCACTATGTATTAGGTTGAATCTCAAATAAAGCAGTGTGATGAATATCATTCCGTTTGTGATGAGTATCATTCCATTTGTAGTTGATACGTTACCCGAAATCACATGGCTCAATACCAGACATAGAATGGTATGATTCTTGAGTTTAATATTTCTGAATCTGAATCCGTGGACTGATGACTGCAAACGACCACTCTCTGGGTCTCCTTTAGAGGGTCTGTTCAGCGTGGGGGGAATTATCGAGAGGGGGAGAGACAGTTTCCTGAGGGTGCAGGCTTGTGCCTTGCTTTCTGAGGGCTGCTGTCAGACAGTGGGGGTGGGCCTTAAAACAATGGGGATGCATCTTTGACCTTCTGGAAGCTGACAATTCACGTCAAGGTGTTGGCAGCGCTGTTTTCTCCTGATCACTGAGTACAACCCTTCCTCGCTCCTTCCTAGCTTCTAGTGACGGATGACCGTCCATTCCTGGCCCTGCCCCTTGACTCGCAGCCGCATCACTCCAGTTTCTGCTCTGTCCTCCCCGGGCAGTCTTTGTTTTTACATGGATGCTTCTCTTTGTGTCTTACATAAACACCAGCCATACTGGGTTATAGGGACTCACCCGCCAGCAGTACGACCTCATCTTAACCTAATTCCACCCACCATGACCCCATTTCCAAATCGGGTCAGGGTGTAGAGTAACACAGGGACCCTTACGACGAAGTGGCAGGAGAGCCAACCAGACATCTGGTGATGACAGTGGCGTGGCAGGATTTCAGGATGTTCGAGCAGGAAATACTACATCAGGAGTGAAGGAAGGCTGTAGGAGGTGATAGGAGGGAAGAACACCGACCTCACTGCTGCATTCCTTGGTGCCGAGGCTTTGAACGCAGCTTCTGGGGAAGGCTATGAGAGATACAGCTTCTGGACAGGACCAGGAAGAGGACAAAGATGCAGGAGGTACAATCTAGAGAGAAGTCAAGGAAAATTCTAGAAGGGAGGTGGTCTCTGAGAGGGCATCAGCAAACAGAACTCAGAGAGGATCATAGAGAGAGAGTTTTAGGGCTGTTTGCTGGAGAGGACGAATGAGTGGTGACACTGTGTCTTCGTGAGCATGAAAGGGTGAGAAAGGCACACAGCGCCCTCCCCGCCAACTCCACCTGACATGAGTGGGTCCAGAGAGGAAAGAGACTCTGCCCAGAAGCTCCCCTGGTCAGCACCTCTGGGCGCTGGCTGTGTGCCAGGCTTTGTGACTACCAAGGGGCGCTGTTCCAGGCTGGGAAGGAGTGAGTCTGCTGTNCACCTGACATGAGTGGGTCCAGAGAGGAAAGAGACTCTGCCCAGAAGCTCCCCTGGTCAGCACCTCTGGGCGCTGGCTGTGTGCCAGGCTTTGTGACTACCAAGGGGCGCTGTTCCAGGCTGGGAAGGAGTGAGTCTGCTGTGGGGTCAGGGAGGTTGAATACGAAGTGAAGTATGTCTGGGAACCACATAAACACACAGTCACAGGAGCACATAGAAGGCTCATTGACTCGTCCGGCCCCGCCCAGCAGGGCTGGTGATGGGGAAAGAGTCCTGCATTCAGGAGGTTGGAGGGAGAGCAGAGGGCTTTGGGGTGGACGTTGCAGTTGTAGAACCCCAGGGTCCCTGAATGCTGGGCTGAAGAGTTGGGTGAGTCTTCTGGTCACGAGCCTTTAAGGAGGAACTGAATAACCCCCTCTGAAATACTTGGGCAGGAGTCAAGCCTTTATGAAGTGAGGTCCTGGCTTCTTGCATCATTGACTCAGTGGACCTTTGAGAAAATGCCAGGAGATGGTGAAGCCTGGCATGCTGCAGTCCGTGGGGTCGCAAAGAACTGGACACGACTGAGCGGCAGAACAGCGCCAACAACCTGGCTTCTTGCCTCCGAAAGGGTTTGTTCTTTGCCTCCTGAGACCTACGTGGCTGCTGTGTGGGCAGCCACTGAGAAAGCCTTCAAGAGTGATCCTGTCAGAGGAGAAGGGCGTCTAAAGTCGGTGCTATAAACGGGGCTGGCTGACAGACGCTGTCACCCATGTGGTTCACTGAGGTCGGTAGATGCCTGTGTACTTCAGTCAGCATCAGGAACTTCATTTTCATGTGTCTGCCTCTTTGCAACTCCATGGACGGTAGCCCGCCAGGCTCCTCTGTCCATGGAAATCGCCAGGCAAGAATACTGGGTGGGTAGCCATTCCCTTCTCCAGGGGATCTTCCTGACCCAGGGATCCCACCCAGGGCTCCTGAATTGCAGGCCGATTCTTTACCATCTGAGCCACCAGGGAAGCCCCATCATATGAAGTCACTGATTGTTAATTCCTCCCCTGGTCGTTCCCTGAGGATGTTAAAGGACAGCGTGTGAGACGAGATGAACTGCTACCCATCAGGCTGTTGACCTCTGGAGCTCTTTATTTTTTTTTTCTCCCTCATAGTTCTTTTCATTGTTTTTAGCATGTAGAAAACCATCCATTATGTATTATTGTAAAGGATGTGTAGAGGATGTGGATTTTGATTAAAAGTCCCCTTTAATAGATAAAAGAGGATACTAATCAGGCCTAAACCTAGAGAAATAAATGTGAGGGATCACCCCAAGTCCTCTGTCAGCCTTTTCTAACTGTGCCCTGCAACGGAGTGATGGGGACTCAGATAAGGGGACGTGAAGAGACAGTCTGTGTGGACTTAAGGCTTTTGATCACGGATCGCACCTAGCAACTGATTCTGCACTGACCTTAGAGGTAAACAATGTCAGGACCAGCCTTGCTCCATAGCTTAATAATCTCTTCAGAAGGAGATTTGGGAAGGCATTATTAGCATGATCATTGACACTAAAATAAATATGCTTGCTCTAAGTGTTCTGGAGGAGAAGTCACTTTAAAATGACCACGAAGAATTAGAAAGATTATATCACAAAGGAGAAAGATAGCTAAAGAGATCATTTTTACGACCATTGATTTATAATTCACTGATTGGTCTTATTACTTATGTGAATATGTGAACCATATTCATAGCTCTAAATCTCTTTGATATTTTTCCAAATATTACAATCTGTTTTCTGGAAATGGTCTTAAATAAACCAATCTGGTATTAAGATAATGAAAGAATTTAATTTCCCCCTTTTCTATGTGCTCTGTATCATTTTTTCTCAAACTACCTGTGGTGAGAAGCCAGATTTTAAGATTTCCAACCCACTGAAAAACCGTGTGTTTGTAAAATGCAGAAGAAGTGAAGTGTTAAGAAATGAATAGAAAAGAAAAGACAAGCCTCAAATTTTAAAAATTTGTTTTATTGATGTATAGTTGACTTAAGATGTTGTGTTAGTTTCTGCTGTACAGAAAAGTGATTCAATTACATATATATTATATGTATAATATATATGAATCTGGATCAGAGCCTCTGCCTGCAATGCGGGAGACCTGGGTTCCATCCCTGGATCAGGAAGATCCCCTGGAGAAGGAAATGGCAACCCACTCCAGTATTCTTGCCTGGAGAATCCCATGGACAGAGGAGCTTGGTGGGCTACAGTCCACGGGGTCGCAAAGAGTCGGACACAACTAAGCGACTTCACTCACTCACTCATACACATACATACATATTCCTTTTCATATTCTTTTCCATTACTGCTTACCCCAGGGTACTGAATATAGTCCCCTGTGCTATGCAGTAAGGCCTTACTGTTTATCCATTCTACATGTAACAGCTGGCGTCTGCTAACCCCAAACTCCCGATCCAGTCCTTCCAGCCTCTCTTTCCCTTGGCAACCATAAGCCCGTCCTCTATATCTGTGAGTCTGTTTCTGTTTTGTAAACAAGTTCATTTGTGTCGTATTTTAAATTCCACAAAGAAATGATGTCATGTGATATTTGTTTGTCTCTATCTGACTTACTTCACGTGGTATGATCATCTCTTCCATGTTGCTGTAAAAGGCATTATTTTGTTATTTTTTATGACCGAGTCATGCTTCATTATATATATACACATAGATTTAAATGCAGGAGACCCGGTTTTGATCCCTGGGTAGGGAAGATCCCCTGGAGAAGGAAATGGCAACCCACTCCAATATTCCTGCCTGGAGAATTCTATGGACGGAGGAGCCTGGCAGGAACAGTCCTTGGGCTCCAAAGAGTCAGACAACAACTGAGCGATTAACTTTCACTTTTCACATACATACCACATCTTCTTCATCCATCCATCTGTTGATGGACACTTAGGTTGCTTTCATGTCTAGGTTATTGTGAATAGTGCTGTAACAAACGTTGGGCTGTATGTATCTTTTAGAATTATAGTTTTGTCTGGATATATGCCCAAGAACAGGACTGCAATATCATATGGCAAATCTATTTTTAATTTTGAGATACCTCCATATTGTGCTGCACCAATTTACATTCCCACCACCAACAATATCAGTTCAGTTCAGTCGCTCAGTCCTGTCCGACTCTTTCTGACCCCATGGATCACAGCGCATCAGGCCTCCCTGTCCATCACCAGCTCCTGGAGTCCACCCAAGCTCATGTCCATCGAGTCAGTGATGCCATCCAACCATCTCATCCTCTGTCCTCCCCTTCTCATCCTGCCTTCAGTCTTTCCCAACATCAGGGTCTTTTCCAATGAGTCAGTTCTTTGCATCAGGTGGCCAAAGTATTGGAGTTTTAGCTTCAACATCAGTCATTCCAATGAACACCCAGGACTGGTTTCCTTTAAGATGGACTGGTTGGATCTCCTTGCAGTCCAAGCAATGCTCAAAAGTCTTCTCTGACACCACAATTCAAAAGCATCAATTCTTCAGCACTCAGCTTTCTTTATAGTCTATCTCTCACATCCATACATGACTACTGGAAAAACCATAGCTTTGACTAGACAGACGTTTGTTGGCAAAATAATGTCTCTGCTTTTTAATATGCTATCTAGGTTGGTCATCGGAGAGGATGATGGCATCCCACTCCAGTACTTTTGCCTGGAAAATCCCATGGACGGAGGAGCCTGGTAGGCTGTAGTCCATGGGGTCGAGAAGAGTCGGACACAACTGAGTGACTTCCCTTTCACTTTTCACTTTCATGCATTGGAGAAGGAAATGGCAGCCGACTCCAGTGTGCTTGCCTGGAGAATCAAGGGATGGAGGAGCCTGGCAAGCTGCTGTCTATGGGGTCTCACAGAGTCGGACACGACTGAAGCGACTTAGCAGCAGTAGCAGTAGGTTGGTCATAACTTTCCTTCCAAGGAGTAAGTGTCTTTTAATTTCATGGCTGCAGTCACCATCTGCAGTGATTTTGGAGCCCCCCCAAAATAAAGTCTCCCACTGTTTCCATTGTTTCCCCATCTATTTGCCATGAAGTGGTGGGACCAAATGCCATGATCTTAGTTTTCTGAATGATGAGCTTTAAGCTAACTTTTTCACTCTCCTCTTTCACTTTCATCAAAAGGCTCTTTAGTTCTTCACTTTCTGCCATAAGGGTGGTGTCATCTGCATATCTGAGGTTATTGATATTTCTCCTGGCAATCTTGATCCCAGCTTGTGCTTAATGTAGGAAAGCCTCAACTTCTTTAATTCTTGGATTCAATGAACATGAAATCACTTTATCAATATAGTTCCTCTCAACTTCAGCACCTGACTAGCCTAGGACACGTAGCAGTTTGGGACCAGCATCTTTGCAGAAGTACAGCTCACATGTTCACTGTAAGCAAGGAGGCCTTGATTCCACCCCAGTCATTTCCCCCCAGTTCCTACTGGGAAAGAACCCGCCATCCCCAGCATGGGCTTCAAGATGAGTAAGTCCTCCTTCTGTCTCTTATACACATCTCGATGTGTATAAGAGACAGACCTAATTCCACCCACCATGACCCCATTTCCAAATCGGGTCAGGGTGTAGAGTAACACAGGGACCCTTACGACGAAGTGGCAGGAGAGCCAACCAGACATCTGGTGATGACAGTGGCGTGGCAGGATTTCAGGATGTTCGAGCAGGAAATACTACATCAGGAGTGAAGGAAGGCTGTAGGAGGTGATAGGAGGGAAGAACACCGACCTCACTGCTGCATTCCTTGGTGCCGAGGCTTTGAACGCAGCTTCTGGGGAAGGCTATGAGAGATACAGCTTCTGGACAGGACCAGGAAGAGGACAAAGATGCAGGAGGTACAATCTAGAGAGAAGTCAAGGAAAATTCTAGAAGGGAGGTGGTCTCTGAGAGGGCATCAGCAAACAGAACTCACAGAGGATCATAGAGAGAGAGTTTTAGGGCTGTTNTGGGTTGGGAATATCCTCTGGAGAAGGGAAAGGCTCCCCATTCCAGTATTCTGGGCTGGAGAATTCCATGGACTGTATAGTCCATGGGGCTGCAAAGAGTCAGACACAGCTGAGCGACTTTCTCTTTCCCTCATAGTCCTTTCTCTATAGATTTCCTTTCTTGCTGTTCCAGAAGAAAAATATCCTTGTAACTTCCCTTAATCTGCTAAACTACACTCTCTGTATTATTTCAGTGTTGTTTTGACTTCTAATACTATTGCTAACAGTGATTACTCTACCTCTTAGATTACTGTTGGTTCATTTAACAAGAGTACAGTCTTTTTATTGGTAAAGGTGAAAATATCACACAGTCCTAGATCCCCAGGGGCCTCTCACAAAATCTCGCTTTATTAAGCTATCAAATTGGGATGTAATTATTCATTAATGAGGATTTCAGTGAAATGCCACCATTGTGTGCGTGCCCATGTTACTATATTTGACCTCTAGTTCTAGTTCATATTTGCTCAGATGATACGAGACTGTTACAAGGGACAATAAACTTTATTAGTGAAGAAATATGATGCCATTGCTGCCTCCTAATTTACCAGGCTCTCATGAGCGTAGGAAGAAATTATGAAACTTTGACAGCGTTTTGCTTCAGACGATCTGTGAGTTATTATCCAGCACTGCTCGCTCTCCTCTGCGCTCACAAATTGATTTTGGATGATTTGTTCGGGTTTTTCCAGGTAAGGAAAATAGGCTGACGCCTGTAAGTTCCAGGGTCATCGTTCATCCCATTTTTAAATCTAGACACTGCATTTGCCCTTTGCAAGTCCTCTGTTGCTTCACAGCGTCCTCCACGAGTCCTTAAAAATAATGGCCGATCACCTGATGGCTGAATATTTCAGCCACGTTCTCTGACATAATAAACTGTTAGTCCTACACATTTGAACAACAGCAACAAAAAAGGTGGAGGTGGGGAGAATGGCTCAGATCAATAAAATGAGATGTGAAAAAGGAGAAGTTACAACCGACACCACAAAAATATGAAGGAATGTAAGAGATCACTATGAGCAACTCTATGCCAGTAAAATGGACAATCTAGAAGAAATGGATAAATTCTTAGAAAGGCATCAGCTCCTAAGACTGGACCAGAAAGAAATAGAAAATATGAACAGACCAGTTACCAGTAGTGAAATTGAATCTGTGGTTAAAAAACTCCCAACAAACAAAAGTCCAGGACCAGATGGCTTCACAGGAGAATTCTACCACACATTTGGACAAGAGATAATACTGACCCTTCTGAACAAATCTATTCTTTCAAAATTATTTTTAAGTAGAAAGAAGTGGGAAGATGACCTCATTATCGGGATAAAGATAGAAAACCATTTGCTCACAGGAACCTATTTGGTTCTGATAAGAGAACACCGACCAAGTTTTGATGGAAAAGCTCCATTAAATGTGATTTCTAATTTTCTTATATAAACACCAGATTGTATTCAAAGAGTGGCATGCTAATTTTGTGTTCCCTCCCACAGGGAATACAAAAAGTGAACAGCACTATCACTCTTACAGGATTGTAACCAGAATTGCAAACCCGTGTGGCCCACAGAGAAGACGAGGTTCTTGGCTAAAAGTGGCTCAGCCCCTTGGGATCAGAACCTTTACTGGGATGCTGGGAATATCCCAGTTTCTGTACGAGCTCCAAAGACATGCAGGAGATGCTAAGTGAATGAGCACACATCCCTGGAGGTCAGTTCTGCTCAGAGTCAGCCCGGGTGACCCTGTAGCCTGATTGGACCCAGGGAGGTGCAGGCTCTTCCCCAGTCTGTGTGAGGATGCTCTCAGATGCTCCCTGCCCAAGTCAACACTGGGTACTCGCTGACCCAGGGGAGGGAATTTAGTGCATAGCTCTTCTTCAATCTCCGCTTACCTCTCTGGATCGACTCAGCGAAGGGCTTGGGCCTCCAGGCAGACCCGTGTCTTCCTGAGTCATGTCCAGGGTGTTTGCAAACCCATCACACCTGTGTCTTCTGGTAGCCAGTCCTGAAAACTAGATGTCGAGCTAGTCCTCTGGCAAGCTCAGTTAATGGGATAATTTGCTTATAAAATATTTAGGAAACGCGTACTGGTTTCCTGAAGGCAGATAGCCGCCGCCGCTAAGTCGCTTCAGTNTGGAGAATCCCATGGACAGAGGAGCTTGGTGGGCTACAGTCCACGGGGTCGCAAAGAGTCGGACACAACTAAGCGACTTCACTCACTCACTCATACACATACATACATATTCCTTTTCATATTCTTTTCCATTACTGCTTACCCCAGGGTACTGAATATAGTCCCCTGTGCTATGCAGTAAGGCCTTACTGTTTATCCATTCTACATGTAACAGCTGGCGTCTGCTAACCCCAAACTCCCGATCCAGTCCTTCCAGCCTCTCTTTCCCTTGGCAACCATAAGCCCGTCCTCTATATCTGTGAGTCTGTTTCTGTTTTGTAAACAAGTTCATTTGTGTCGTATTTTAAATTCCACAAAGAAATGATGTCATGTGATATTTGTTTGTCTCTATCTGACTTACTTCACGTGGTATGATCATCTCTTCCATGTTGCTGTAAAAGGCATTATTTTGTTATTTTTTATGACCGAGTCATGCTTCATTATATATATACACATAGATTTAAATGCAGGAGACCCGGTTTTGATCCCTGGGTAGGGAAGATCCCCTGGAGAAGGAAATGGCAACCCACTCCAATATTCCTGCCTGGAGAATTCTATGGACGGAGGAGCCTGGCAGGAACAGTCCTTGGGCTCCAAAGAGTCAGACAACAACTGAGCGATTAACTTTCACTTTTCACATACATACCACATCTTCTTCATCCATCCATCTGTTGATGGACACTTAGGTTGCTTTCATGTCTAGGTTATTGTGAATAGTGCTGTAACAAACNAAGGAAATGGCAACCCACTCCAATATTCCTGCCTGGAGAATTCTATGGACGGAGGAGCCTGGCAGGAACAGTCCTTGGGCTCCAAAGAGTCAGACAACAACTGAGCGATTAACTTTCACTTTTCACATACATACCACATCTTCTTCATCCATCCATCTGTTGATGGACACTTAGGTTGCTTTCATGTCTAGGTTATTGTGAATAGTGCTGTAACAAACGTTGGGCTGTATGTATCTTTTAGAATTATAGTTTTGTCTGGATATATGCCCAAGAACAGGACTGCAATATCATATGGCAAATCTATTTTTAATTTTGAGATACCTCCATATTGTGCTGCACCAATTTACATTCCCACCACCAACAATATCAGTTCAGTTCAGTCGCTCAGTCCTGTCCGACTCTTTCTGACCCCATGGATCACAGCGCATCAGGCCTCCCTGTCCATCACCAGCTCCTGGAGTCCACCCAAGCTCATGTCCATCGAGTCAGTGATGCCATCCAACCATCTCATCCTCTGTCCTCCCCTTCTCATCCTGCCTTCAGTCTTTCCCAACATCAGGGTCTTTTCCAATGAGTCAGTTCTTTGCATCAGGTGGCCAAAGTATTGGAGTTTTAGCTTCAACATCAGTCATTCCAATGAACACCCAGGACTGGTTTCCTTTAAGATGGACTGGTTGGATCTCCTTGCAGTCCAAGCAATGCTCAAAAGTCTTCTCTGACACCACAATTCAAAAGCATCAATTCTTCAGCACTCAGCTTTCTTTATAGTCTATCTCTCACATCCATACATGACTACTGGAAAAACCATAGCTTTGACTAGACAGACGTTTGTTGGCAAAATAATGTCTCTGCTTTTTAATATGCTATCTAGGTTGGTCATCGGAGAGGATGATGGCATCCCACTCCAGTACTTTTGCCTGGAAAATCCCATGGACGGAGGAGCCTGGTAGGCTGTAGTCCATGGGGTCGAGAAGAGTCGGACACAACTGAGTGACTTCCCTTTCACTTTTCACTTTCATGCATTGGAGAAGGAAATGGCAGCCGACTCCAGTGTGCTTGCCTGGAGAATCCAGGGATGGAGGAGCCTGGCAAGCTGCTGTCTATGGGGTCTCACAGAGTCGGACACGACTGAAGCGACTTAGCAGCAGTAGCAGTAGGTTGGTCATAACTTTCCTTCCAAGGAGTAAGTGTCTTTTAATTTCATGGCTGCAGTCACCATCTGCAGTGATTTTGGAGCCCCCCCAAAATAAAGTCTCCCACTGTTTCCATTGTTTCCCCATCTATTTGCCATGAAGTGGTGGGACCAAATGCCATGATCTTAGTTTTCTGAATGATGAGCTTTAAGCTAACTTTTTCACTCTCCTCTTTCACTTTCATCAAAAGGCTCTTTAGTTCTTCACTTTCTGCCATAAGGGTGGTGTCATCTGCATATCTGAGGTTATTGATATTTCTCCTGGCAATCTTGATTCCAGCTTGTGCTTAATGTAGGAAAGCCTCAACTTCTTTAATTCTTGGATTCAATGAACATGAAATCACTTTATCAATATAGTTCCTCTCAACTTCAGCACCTGACTAGCCTAGGACACGTGGCAGTTTGGGACCAGCATCTTTGCAGAAGTACAGCTCACATGTTCACTGTAAGCAAGGAGGCCTTGATTCCACCCCAGTCATTTCCCCCCAGTTCCTACTGGGAAAGAACCCGCCATCCCCAGCATGGGCTTCAAGATGAGTAAGTCCTCCTTTCCCCCCCTTAAAGATCTCACAGTTGGATGCTGAATTTCTGATGAATCAGGCACTCTCAAACTCAATCCTACATAACTTTGTTGGAAGCCTCTTTTATTGAACAATTATTTTAAATGTAAAATTATGAATTTGATCATTTAAAAATGCTCCTTTCTCCAAAATCTATTTTTATAACCAATTTTTATTATTGAATAATTACCTATATGTATTTCAATGCACATTCTAGACTTTTTTCTTTTTCATATTTCTTTGTGGCTCAGCTGGTAAAGAATCCACCTGCAGTGCAGGAGTCCTGGGTTCAATCCCTGGGTTGGGAATATCCTCTGGAGAAGGGAAAGGCTCCCCATTCCAGTATTCTGGGCTGGAGAATTCCATGGACTGTATAGTCCATGGGGCTGCAAAGAGTCAGACACAGCTGAGCGACTTTCTCTTTCCCTCATAGTCCTTTCTCTATAGATTTCCTTTCTTGCTGTTCCAGAAGAAAAATATCCTTGTAACTTCCCTTAATCTGCTAAACTACACTCTCTGTATTATTTCAGTGTTGTTTTGACTTCTAATACTATTGCTAACAGTGATTACTCTACCTCTTAGATTACTGTTGGTTCATTTAACAAGAGTACAGTCTTTTTATTGGTAAAGGTGAAAATATCACACAGTCCTAGATCCCCAGGGGCCTCTCACAAAATCTCGCTTTATTAAGCTATCAAATTGGGATGTAATTATTCATTAATGAGGATTTCAGTGAAATGCCACCATTGTGTGCGTGCCCATGTTACTATATTTGACCTCTAGTTCTAGTTCATATTTGCTCAGATGATACGAGACTGTTACAAGGGACAATAAACTTTATTAGTGAAGAAATATGATGCCATTGCTGCCTCCTAATTTACCAGGCTCTCATGAGCGTAGGAAGAAATTATGAAACTTTGACAGCGTTTTGCTTCAGACGATCTGTGAGTTATTATCCAGCACTGCTCGCTCTCCTCTGCGCTCACAAATTGATTTTGGATGATTTGTTCGGGTTTTTCCAGGTAAGGAAAATAGGCTGACGCCTGTAAGTTCCAGGGTCATCGTTCATCCCATTTTTAAATCTAGACACTGCATTTGCCCTTTGCAAGTCCTCTGTTGCTTCACAGCGTCCTCCACGAGTCCTTAAAAATAATGGCCGATCACCTGATGGCTGAATATTTCAGCCACGTTCTCTGACATAATAAACTGTTAGTCCTACACATTTGAACAACAGCAACAAAAAAGGTGGAGGTGGGGGGAATGGCTCAGATCAATAAAATGAGACGTGAAAAAGGAGAAGTTACAACCGACACCACAAAAATATGAAGGAATGTAAGAGATCACTATGAGCAACTCTATGCCAATAAAATGGACAATCTAGAAGAAACGGATAAATTCTTAGAAAGGCATCAGCTCCTAAGACTGGACCAGAAAGAAATAGAAAATATGAACAGACCAGTTACCAGTAGTGAAATTGAATCTGTGGTTAAAAAACTCCCAACAAACAAAAGTCCAGGACCAGATGGCTTCACAGGAGAATTCTACCACACATTTGGACAAGAGATAATACTGACCCTTCTGAACAAATCTATTCTTTCAAAATTATTTTTAAGTAGAAAGAAGTGGGAAGATGACCTCATTATCGGGATAAAGATAGAAAACCATTTGCTCACAGGAACCTATTTGGTTCTGATAAGAGAACACCGACCAAGTTTTGATGGAAAAGCTCCATTAAATGTGATTTCTAATTTTCTTATATAAACACCAGATTGTATTCAAAGAGTGGCATGCTAATTTTGTGTTCCCTCCCACAGGGAATACAAAAAGTGAACAGCACTATCACTCTTACAGGATTGTAACCAGAATTGCAAACCCGTGTGGCCCACAGAGAAGACGAGGTTCTTGGCTAAAAGTGGCTCAGCCCCTTGGGATCAGAACCTTTACTGGGATGCTGGGAATATCCCAGTTTCTGTACGAGCTCCAAAGACATGCAGGAGATGCTAAGTGAATGAGCACACATCCCTGGAGGTCAGTTCTGCTCAGAGTGTCCAACTTTGTGACTCCATGGACTGCAGCACACCAGGCTTGAGACAGACCAACTGAACACATCATCATCAATGACTTGAAAGTCAGATATTTAGCATCCTTGCGCCACAACTCTACCTGAGTGGTCTGAGAAAGTTAAGGTAACTGTGGTTAATAGCCTTTTGTCTTCATGTCGTCTTCACTGGCATCGAATTTCCTTCCATTTGCAAGAATAAGGAAGTACATTTGGTCCCAATGTGAAAAAAAAAAATGTATTTTGTCTATATTGATGGCCTGGTGGCTCAGTGGTAAAGAACTTGCCTCCCAAGGCAGGAGATGTGAGTTCAATCCCTGGGTTGGAAAGGTCCCCTGTAGAAGGAAATGGCCACCACGCCAGTATTCTTGCCTGGAGAAGTCCATGGGCAGAGGAGCCTGGCTGGCTAGAGCCCATGGGATCACAAGAGTCGGACGCAACTTAGCAATGAAAACAATATGTTGCTGGCTTCAGGGTTTAGGTATTATTGTTAAGATGCTCCATACATGTTTTTGGTAAAAGCTGCTGGTATGGGAAGCATGTAGTTACAGTTGTCAGAACTTGTATTAAGAGTTTAGTTGTAGCTACTAGAGCACCTACAGATACTAGTGTTGTGATAGTAAGGGAATTTAAATCTTGAACCAGAGGAAAACAGAAATGAAAGGGAAAAGCAGAGAAAGAGAGAGATACTTGTTTCTTTTCTTTTCTTTTTTAACCTAATTACAAGGAAAGAAATGGGCCCTTGGCATGCCTTGAACTGAAGGTAGCCGGCAGGGCCCATTGCAAGCAGCATTTTGTTGTATAATTTAATGACCCTCACATACTTCTATCAAGGTGTCTGAGGCACTTTTTCACCCTTTCGTACAAATCTCATGGTAACCTTTGCTCCCCAGTGGTTTAAATCACATTCTTAAGGGATTAAACTGTTATGACAAAAGAGGAATGTTTAGATACTGGGCTCTGCAGCTCAAAATTTGTCAGATTAGAAACTGTGTATTTTATAATCTTTAGATCAAAGAAGCTCTCCATCAAAGCTTTACGTCTACTACAATATTTTCCCAACCTTTATTGAACCTGAATTGTTTTGGATTATCTCACGTCGGGTTCACCGAGTCCGCCTAGACTAATGTGTAGGGCCAAGCTTTCTCCCAAGTATTTTAAACATTCTGCATACTAAGCTCCAGGTACTTGCTGACTGCGCCAAGCAGCCTGCCTTGACAGTCTTTGTAACTTCAGTCCCAGAGTGGATGCTTTCTCAGATTAGTATGATGGATAAAACGCCGTAGGGCAACCGTTTACCTTGCATTAAGAACACTGCTCCCTGTTTTTAGCCGGCTGATCAGATTGCTCCATAAAGAGACCTTTTTATAGAGTTTTTACATCTCGATGGATTAGGTATCATTACCCCGTTGGAAAAGAACAGTTCAATTTTCACAGAAGAATGGTTTGTCAGAGCAGGGCAGTTTGTCGTTATCCATCTCTAAATCCAGCAATCATGTTTCCCAAACAGGCACAAAGCCATGATCATTCAAAGTTCAAACTGCCAATTAATTTAGAATCTGCTCCCTGAATTCCTTTATGACTGTACTGCCGTGAATTCAGAAAAGCAAGCTTGAGGTCAACTTGGTGGGATCTATTATAAATATCTTTGTATGTTAAAGGAGCAAAAAAAAAAAAAAAAATCGGTGCCATCTTTCTTTCAATGGAAGATATTTTCAAAATTGTATTTTCAAAAATGGTTTGAAGGGGAACCCAAATGAAGACTAAGTGCTTTGAAAATCGCTTTTATGATGTCATGAAAAGGCCAACATGATCTTGTAGCATGTGAACATTTCAGTCAACGGCATTTATCTCGGCACGTTAGCTGTCTTCCATTCATATATCATAGAGGGTATCATTGTCGAAGAGATGAGGGCTTTTACATTCCAGAACAGCAGAAGACGATAACTATGAATGCGGTTTCCTCTTTCAGACCATCACCTTTATTGTAACACGCTGGTCTATTTCTCAAATGAGTTATGAGGATCAGTTTTGAAACGGTGCGTCCTGAAATTTATCGTTGCTCCTAGAATTATGTTCATCATATAAAATCCACAGGAGAAATGTCTTCTGTTTTTTAGCCCTAGGAAGAGTTGTGGGGTTTTTGTTGCAACTGCTTTGCTTATAACTTAGGAGCACAGTATCTCCTGCATCTGGCCGTTTCCTCCCAGCTTTCTGAGTGCTGGTGCTAAGTTACTTCAGTGATATTTGACTCTTCGCGATTCCATGGACCGCAGCCCTCCAGGTTCCTCTGTCCATGGGATTCTCCAGGCAAGAATGCTGGAGTGGGTTGTCATTTCCTCCTCCCGGGGGTCTCCCTGACCCAGGCATCAACCCCTCCATCTTATACTTCCTGCTTTGGCAGGCGGGTTCTTTACCCCTAGTGCCACCTGGGAAGGCTTCTGCGGGCTGAACATGTCAGTCTAGGTTCAGTCTGGCTTCAGCAAGGGGGGGAGGGAGGTGGGGCCTCTCTCTGCAACCTAAAAGCCCACTCTTGATCCCTTTTTACTTTCCAGCCTTTCACATTAGATTATTTTGACTGCCTACTGTTTCGCTGTTTGTCCACGCTGAGCTGTATGCAACAAGATCTTAGCTCCCTGACCAGGAATCGAGCAAGCACCCCTGCCCTGAGAGCACAGAGGCTTTTCTTTTGCTTTTTTGAGTTTATTTTCAAGTGGCCAACACCCACATGGGAAGATGCTCAATACCGCTCATTATTAGAGAAATGCAAATTAAAACTACAATAAAGGATCCTCTTACACCTGTCAGAATGCCCATCATCAAAAAATCTACAAACACTAAACGCTGGAGAGGATGTGGAGAAAAGGGAACCGTCTTGCACTGTTGGTGGGAATGTAAATTGATACAGTTCCTATGGAGAATGGTAGGGAGCACAAAGTCTTAGCCCCTGGATCACCAGAGAAATCCTTTTATTACCCATGTTAATTAACTTAAAGATGCTCAACATTGCTCATTATGAGAGAAATGCAACTTAAAACTACAATGAGATATCATCTCACATTGGTCAGAACGGCCATCATCAAAAAATCCACAAATAGCAAGTGCTGGAGAAAGTCTGGAGAAAAGGGAAATCCTCTGCACTGCTCATGGGAATGTAAATTGATGCAGCCACTCTGCAAGACACAATGGAAATTCCTTTAAAAAACTAGGAATAAAACCACCATCAGTTCAGTTCAGTTGCTCAGTTGTGTCTGACTCTTTGAGATCCCATGGACAGCAGCACACCAGGCCTCCCTGTTCATCACCAACTCCTGGAGTCCACCCAAACCCATGTACATTGAGTCAGTGATGCCATCCAACCACCTCATCCTCTGTTGTCCCCTTCACCTCCTGCCTTCAATCCTTCTCAGCATTAGGGTCTTTTCCAATGAGTCAGTTCTTCACATCAGAAGGCCAAAGTATTGGAATTTCAGCTTCAGCATCAGTCCTTTCAATGAACATCCAAGACTGATCTCCTTTAGGATGGACTGATTGGATCTCCTTGTAGTCCAAGGGACTCTCAAGAGTCTTCTCCAACACCACAGTTCAAAAGCATCAATTCTTCAGCTCTCAGCTTTCTTCACCGTACATCTCTCACATNCATATATATGTGTTAGTATACTGTATTGGTGTTTTTCTTTCTAAGAAGTTTCATGGCGTCAGGAAACATCCTCCTTGTTCTTAAAGAGGCAATGCTTTGCTGATGGCGACATCGAATGTACAAAAGTAGAATCCTTCTGGTACAGCTAACACTGGTGTTGACCTGGACGTGACTAACTAGTTCTGCAGAGATATTATTTTTTGGTGTCTCCAGGAAAACGAACTGGACGTTCTGCAGAGATATTGACCTGGACATAACTAACTAGTTCTGCAGAGATATTATTTTTTGGTGTCTCCAGGAAAACGAGCTGCTGGGATGGTTGAGGAGCAGGAACTAGGAGACTGAGGGAACCGCTGGAGTTAAGTCAGGGGTCAAGGTGAACGTGGGAGGCAGTTGTGGGTACTGGCCATGCCTGCAGCCCGGATAGCATAGGGAGGTTTGGGATATCTGGCTTCTCCCCAAGTTAGGGTCATCAGAAGTCTTAGCTGGTTCAGTTTGGGAAAATGTGGCTGTTTTCTAAATAAAAAATAGAGGAGAGGTTTAAAATGACGAACGTAGGAAATAACCACTGACTACTTTGAAAATCCGTGCCCCTGACAGCTGTGAGTTATTAAGTAGTGCTTCGTCCTTGCTCCCCATTGGGTAATCCCTGTGATCTATAATCCTTATGCTCATCCTGAGATGCCATCACCAGGATTCCTGATTTATGGATGAAGCAAACACACAGACACACTTACGTGTGGTCCCTGGGCAAACTGCAACAAAAGTGAGGCTGGAATCTAGCTCTCTCTGATTACAGAGACCGTTCTCTTAACCACTCAGTAACGCATTTCGTGGGGTATTTTATGTTGACTCCCATGAATACATGCCACTTTCATGCTGTTTTTAGGCTTTATTGAAATTTTCCAATTCTGGATATATCACATAAGTTAGTCATATAATATATGCTCTTTTGTGACCAGCTCCTTTCATTTAGCATACTGTTTTCAAGGCTCCTCCATAGAGTAAGAACTTTCACGCTCTGTTCCTTGTAATTGCCTGGTAATGCCTTTACCACATTGACTTATCCTTCCATCGACTGACAGACCCTGCTTCCACGTTGTGGCTATTATGAATCATGCTGCTCTGAACATGTGTACACATTTGGGGTGGACACACACTTTCATCTCTCTTGGCTGAATACCTAGGAGTGGACATAATATTGTGTTTAACGTTTGGATGAACCACCAGAGTGTCTATGGAATAGTGTCACATTTTCTCCACATCCTTTTCATTGCCTTTTTGATTCCAGTCATTCTGGCCTGTGCATGTGTGTGTGTGTGCATGTGTGTGTGTGTGTGCATGTGTGTGTGTGTGAAGTGGGGTCTCACTGTGGTTTTGATTTACATTTCCATAGTGGCTAATGATGCTGAGCATCTTTTCATCTGCTTAGTGGTCATTCGGACCCCTCTGCAGCCTGCCCCTCCAGGCAGGCTCCGCAGCCCTAGACTGGGGCTGGGGGGAGAGGAATGTCTTCATGCCGGTTTGCATGTACCTGCAGGGCCGCCTCCGTCGTGGTGAGCTGAAGGTGGTGGGGGGTGGGGATAGTGGAAAGGATCATGGCTCAGATGCCACAGACTCCTGGTGCTCTCATGAAACGTAGTTGGCTGTGGCTCCATCACTCACGTCCGACTCTTTGGAACCCCATGGACTGCAGGACGTCAGGCTCCCCTGTCCTCCCCTGTCTCCCGCAGTTTGCTCAAATTCATGTCCATTCAGTCGGCGATGCCACATAACCATCTTATCCTCTGCCGCCCTCTTCTCCTTTGGCCTTCAGTATTTCCTAGCATCAGGGTCTTTTCCAGTGAGACTGAGTAGATATTCTTGAATAAATGTTTCTCTCTCTCTCTCTCTCTTTTTTTTTTTTTTTGCTATAGGTCCTTAGGACACTTCCCAGAATTTTGGTTATATGTATATTTGTGGATGTTTAGTAATTTCCCCCATGTATGGTTATTCTATAGGAAAATTGTTGATTGAGCTATTCACGATTCCATCTAGAAAGTGTCACCTCTGAATATTTATTTTCATACTAACCTCAGTGATGACTCACGTAGCTTGAGGTCAATCATAACTGTTACTGGACCCTTCTGCTACTTATGGGATTTCCTTGGTGCTTAATTGATTTTTCACTTACATTTCAATGACATGCACTTCTGACTTCCCTTTGTCATTCAGCCTCAGATTTACTCACCTTGCTTTATATGTATATATAATATATAAGAATCTATTACACAAATTATATGTAAAATGATATGAGTAAAAATTATGCTGTTGCTGATCAGTTGCTCAGTCATGTCCGACTCTTTGCAACCCCACGGACTGCAGCATGCCAGTCTGCCCTGTTCCTCACCATCTCTCAGAGCTTGCCGAAACTCATGTCCATTGAGTTCGTGATGCCATCCAACCATTTCATCCTCTGTTATCCCCTTTTCCTCCTGCCTTCAGTCTTTCCCATCATCAGGGTTTTTTCCAGTGAGTTGGCTCTTTGCATCAGGTGGCCAAAGTATTGGAGCTTCAGCTTTAGCATCAGTCATTCCAGTGAATATTCAGGGTTGAATTCCTTTAGGATTGACTTGTTTGATATCCTTGCAGTCAAAGGGGCTCTCAAAAGTCTTCTCTGGCACCACAGTTCATAAGCATCAATTCTTCAGCACTCAGCCTTCTTTATGGTTCAACTCTCACATCCATATGTCATTACTGGAAAAACCATAGCTTTCACTATATGGAGCTTTGTTGGCAAAGTATATAAAACATATAGAAATGCATAAAATATAAAATCACATTTCTAATTGATATGATAATTCCTCATTTTTTCATTTCATTTCTATATTTTATAAGGTATTAGCAATTCTGCCTAACATAGCATGTAAGACATCATGAGAAGTAATTCTTGCAGCAGCCAACAGAATCTTGCAGAATCTAGCTTCTAAATAAGTCTCAACATTTGATGATCTTGGTCTCTGCTCCTCCACGTAGATCATTAATATATAAGTCTAATAACCCAGGTCCCACAGTCATTTTTATGGTACAATCCAAGTTCACACTGCACTCCTAGCTGACTATCTTTAGAACAGGGTCCTTCAGGAAAAGGCTTAACTACGTTATCTCAGTACATAGAGACCATGCCACAGACCCTCATCAACCAGCAAACTCGATCATGATAAGCACTGCAGAGGTCAGACGCCAAAGCCTTATCGGTATTGGCTGTCCATGACAATTGTTTTCCTTTTGCTGATGTGCCTGCCAGGCTGTCAGAGAAAGAAAATGTACAGTCTTGCCTCATTTGCCTTTTACAAAGCCATTATGAGTGTTCTGTGCTGGCGTGCCCTTGTGATGCTTACAGACAAGGGTTTCTGTGTGTATGTCCCTGTGCGTGTGTGCTGAGGGTGTGCTGGGGTGAGCAGAGGGGAGAGGACTTCAGGGTGGGGGGATGTCCTAGCTCTACTGACAACCCATGTCTTTGGCTACACTCTGTGTCTGTTGCTCTTTTCATTTCTAGATGTGTCTAGAATATGTAGGTATTCAATATATTTGTGCATTATGTTAATAGGTTCTTACATTCAATTTTCAAAAAAGGCTGAGTCCCACTTACATTCTATCCTTCCTACTTATGAGATTTATTTTTATCAGTTTCATCATGTATCCACATCAAATGTTAAGCACTCTCTCTATATACCCATCTTATAAGCTTCAATTTCAATTTTTTTTCTCTTTTATCTTCTCCACTTTATTTCATTGCTGCCTGAGACATTCTTTTATAAGTTCCTTCTGTTCACATGCACACACAGGTACACACACATAGACACACTGGTCCCTACTCTCCTGTCTGTTTCATGGTAGACGTACTGCTTACAAAGACCCCCCCCCACAACCCCAGCAAGGCAAACCACAAGAGTCTTCCCTCACCCCCCTCCCAGTGGTGCTTCTTCAGCTTTGANCCTGTCTGTTTCATGGTAGACGTACTGCTTACAAAGACCCCCCCCCACAACCCCAGCAAGGCAAACCACAAGAGTCTTCCCTCACCCCCCTCCCAGTGGTGCTTCTTCAGCTTTGATCTTGAATGCCAGCAATACAAAGCAATATCAGTGAACTTCACCTTCACAAGGAAGTGAAGAATGAATAAGAACTCGGTAGACAGCCAAAAAACCTTCTTTAAAGGCATTGGAATTTGTGTTTGTGGCAAAATTATGAATGGTAGGCTGTGTTGTATGGTTAGAGCACTGGCTGGAAAGATGCCTTAGACCTCCTTTGTAAAGAGACGTGGAATGCCATTGCTGGGGTTTTGTATTCATCTGTAAGGGGACAATAGGGAAGCCACTTTTGTAGAAGTGGGTGATGTTATCTCGGCTCTATTTTATATTTGTTTCTGTTGTTCAGTCACTAAGTTGAGTCTGGATCTTTGCAACTCCATGGACAGCAACACACCAGGCTTCCCCGTCCTTCACTACCTCCTTGAGTTTGCCCAAACCCATGTCCACTGAGTCAGTCATGTTATCTAACTATCTCACCCTCTGTCGCCCGCTTCTCATTCTGCTCTTAATCTTTCCTAACATCCGGGTCTTTCCCAATGAACCAGCTCTTTCCATCAGGTGGCCAGAGTGCTAAAGTTTCAGCTTCAGCATCAGTCCTTCCAGTGAATATTCAGGACTGATCTCCTTTAGGATGGACTGGTAGGTTCTCCTTGCAGTCCAAGAGGCTCTCAAGAGTCTTCTCCAGCCCCACAGTTCAAAAGCATTTTACATGGATAACACTAATGTTGAGGAGAAATGGTTGCTAGACCAGAGGGATAAAAAGCTGGGGACAAAAAGATGAATGAGGAATCCGTTCCTATAGTCTAGGACAGTTAATATGGGCCCCTGAACTTGAAAAGTGCCTGTGGAAATGTGGATGAATTTAGAGTTGAAAGTTCTCCAGAGTCAGGGAGACTTGGCTGTTGTTTACTTGCTCTGTTGTGTCCGACTCTTTGAGACCTCATGGACTGTTGCCCGCCAGGCTCCTCTGTCCATAAAATTTCCTGCAAGAATACCAGAGTGGGTTGCCATTTCCTTCCCCACGGACTCTTCCCAACTCAGGAATCGAACCTGCATCTCCTGCTTGGCAGGCGAACTCTTTACTGCTGAGCCAGGGAGATGCAGTTGTACTTTATTGGGTTTCTGGGCAAAGGAGGACCCGAGGCTGGCTCTGCACTTTCTGGTTTGTGTGACCAGATCTGTAGTGACTTCACTGACACACAGGAGGTATGAGCCCCTGCGACGTGGCATTTGAGTCTCTTCAGCACAGCTGTGAGGAAAAGTCTAATAAGAACTTTAAAATATGACCCTCAAAGACCAAGAGAGAATAAGTGCCTGAGGAAATAAGTAGAGAATCAGCATAAAGTTGGAAATGGAAGACACAAGATGAAATCAGATTTATTTAGTCACCTGACCTTCAGCTTTCTCATGTGAAAAAATGGGTTCTAGTTAAGATTCCACATATTGTCTCTAAAGACATCTAACTCATTTTTTAGCATTTCTTTCCTTTTAAACTATTTTGTTATTGTTATTTTATTTAGTTTTACTTTTGGCCTGAGCAGAGAGGTATGTGAGATCTTAGTTCCTCAACCAGGGATCAAACCCATGGCCCCCTGCATTGAAAGTTCAGAGTCCTTACCACTGGACCACCAGGAAAGTCTCAAGACATCTAACTCCTTACAGATCAGTGACAGTTGACTATAAACCAGATACCAAACCTGTCATTCTGTAAGCTCCTTAGAGCAGGAAGTAAAAACTGGGGGAAACTGGAGATCGTTATTTATGGACAAATGGGGCATCAGAAATCTTTTCCACGATACCCTCCACAGGCCCCCAAATCCTGGTTCTTCCCCCAGCTCCCGCCTTGATTGATAGTCTTGCTTTTGGCTCCAATAAGCCCCAATAAGGCTCTTTCTAGCCCTTCTCAGCAACTGTCGAATGAAGCAAATCCCGGCTCTTCTGATGGCTTCAGCCTCATCCACACCGAGGCCTCACATGACTTTGCTGTGTCCCCCCCCTCGCCGCCCCCCCCCCACTTTCCTGCGCACGTCCTCTTGATGTCTGTGCTCACACTCCTATCTTTACTCAATCCAGGTTCTCCTCAAATCCTCACTTGCCGACTTCTTCACGCTCAGCCTCTCTTCCTCTCCCCCAGCAGACACTGTCCTCATCCCCTGAATTTCCTGGGCCCTGAGCGCATCTCTTCTGGTGCTCATGGCCCATGTGCTAGGTATTTGTTGATGACCCTTGAGAGGTGGCAAAGGCCAAGAGCATTTTCCCTCTTTTCAGTTCTTGCCAAGCCTGGGAGAACTGCCCAGAGTGACTGCCTGAAAGCAGGTTTAGTGAATTAAACAGAAGCAGTGTTCTTAGGCAAGTGTATTTGGTTCAGCAGGAGAACTGGGTTTGGGGTGCTCAGACCCACTGTCTCGTGTGCCTAGGTTTCCCCTTCTTCCCAGACATTGTCCTTCCTCCTGTATATGCATCGGTACTCTGGGGAATGAACTTTAAGAAGCGGGGAGGGACTTCTTTGGGGGTCCAGTGGCTAAGAATCCACTTGCAAGGCAGGGGGCACAGGCTGGATCCCTGGTTGGGGGGCTAAATCCCACATGCCACAACCAAGTCCCTATGCAGCCAAATAAATAAATATTTTTTAAAAATCTAGCTACAAAAAATGCAAGAGTGGAGTTTGGTCCCTTTGAACATTTATCCTTCTGATTTCTTTGAAAGCCTGTGATGGAATGATTTACATCTTAATTTCAGAGCCCTTCATGCTATATTTTATAACTCAATATTCAATTTTTTTGCTTGGTCTTTCATATTTAAACTATTCTCTCTTAAAAATAAAGTGGCTCACCAGCCAAGGTTACTTACCTATGTAAATAGAATAACTTCACTGTGTGAGAATTTTTAATCAAACTGTCTTGGTAGTCTGTGAACACTGGTTACACAAACGGGGAGACAAGAAAACCCATAGCAACCCTATATCATCAAAGAAATGCTCCATGTGCTTTTCAGTCTAATTTAGCAAGAAATGGCAATTACACCATCTGAACATTTCAACTGAGGACCATCTTGAACATGAATCAAATATTAGGATTAATATTGCATGATTCCATTTTTTATGACTCCTTGTCTAGTTTTATGGTAGTTTTATTTCTTCGGTGGAAACATCTTCAGGTGTAATAAATTTTTGCAAATATTGGAGCATTTATAAAATAAAATAAAGCAAGTTCCTTGCTTTGATGTTACCTACAATAGCGTGTCTTGACTTGTTGGGCCATAACATAATATTAATGAGTTTGTGATTTGTCATGAAATCTTTGGGACCCAAAGAAATGAGTTTTAAGAGACAAATATGTCCTGAACCTTCTAGAATACCTCTCCTCTTTTGTTTTAAAAAAGAGAGTAACGTATCCGTAATCGAGAGAGTTAATCAAGGTGAGCAAAAATAAAATTTCAAAGCAATATGGGGCTCTTTCTGCTTGAGCAGCACAAAGATAATTATTTGTCATAACGGTTGTTGCCTAAGGGAATGATGGAATTAGAGAATTGTACTTTCAAACAGATATGGTTTATTACTTTCTGCATTATTTTAAGCTTGTTGTGGCTCAGTCACTAAGTAGTATCTGACTCTTTTGCAACCCTATGAACTGTAGCCCGCCAGGTTCCTCTGTCCTTGGGATTTCCCAGGCATGAATACTAGAGTGGGTTGCTGTTTCCTCCTCCAGGGAATCTTCCTGACTTCAGGAATTGAACCCATGTGTCTTACATTGGCAGGCAGACTCTTTACCATCTGAGAAGCTCATTTTATTTTAAGCTTGCATCAATCAGTGTGTACATAAAGGAAAGGTTTGTTTTTTTTTTTTTTCTGGAGTGAAGATAAATTTATGCACTGCTGCTGCTAAGGCACTTCAGTCGTGTCCGACTCTGTGCGACCCCATAGACGGCAGCCCACCAGGCTCCACCGTCCCTGGGATTCTCCAGGCAAGAACACTGGAGTGGGTGGCCATTTCCTTCTCCAATGCATGAGAGTGAAAAGTGAAAGGGAAGTCACTCAGTCGTGTCAGACTCTTCACGACCCCATGGACTGCAGCCCACCAGGCTCCTCCGTCCATGGGATTTTCCAGGCAAGAGTACTGGAGTGGGGTGCCATTGCCTTTTCCTAATTTATGCACAGTAGCCACTATTCTATTTTTTTGTAAACTTTTCAAATTTCCAGTTCAACTAAAACACCTCTGAATTCAAATACATTAACACCTGGTATTGTACTTTAGGTCTCTGTTCACTAACCAAAATTTCACTGTGTGTCTACCTTCTTGAAGACCCTGGGTCAGATGAGACTTGCAGAATTTTGGTTAGCACTCTGTCCTGGAGAAATTTACAAATTCTGAGAGAACTAACCATTTTTATAATTCACGTACTTCCCCACTTGTCAGGGATGAAAGCCATGCCCATCAGTCTTCAAGAGCTTGTATTGAAAATCGGTTACTGACTCAAATTGTGGTGGGTAATGTTTTGCCATCCTATGTTTTTGTAAAAGGTTTTCACTGTGTGTGAACTACTCATCCTTCAGTTATAATCTCTCTGAATGTTTGTCATTGGGATCATGGGAGGCCCCCTCTCATCCATTTTCTTGAGAGTTTCTGGGTTGGCAGCCAGTGTGTTTACTCAACAGTGCTTTGTGGCCATTGTATAGACTCAGGGTAGAAACTACAGCATCATCTAGCTGTTGACAGACGTGCTATCTGTATAATATATATATTTACACATGTGTATTAGAAATACAGTTATACACATCTGCGCTTATTTGTCTTCATATGTATTATGCCCCTTTATAAACATTTAATGAAATATTTAATCGGGCCTCATCAAATGAAGATACAGTATTATACTGGAAAGGGTGACAATTACATTGTACAAAACCAGTCCTTGTTCTTTACGTTTAGAGCCTGAAAAGCAGCACTCCAAATGACCAAGGCGAACACCCTAAAGTGAGTTTATGTTTATTTCTTTATTAAGACGCCAGCAGAAATGTGCTTATTTGATCAAAACCTTAGACGATGCCAAGATTTAGAGTAAGAAGATATGAAAAATCAGGGATCTCAGCTAGGTGAAAACTTTTTATCAAGTAATAACATTCTAATTTAATATCATTAGGATTCATGAAATATGCGTGTTAAGCCCATGGATATAAAATTCCCTCTTATTGTAATTGGGCTTCCCTGGTATCTCAGCTGGTAAAGAACTGAAAAGACTCTGCTGCTGGGAGGGATTGGGGGCAGGAGGAGAAGGGGACGACCGAGGATGAGATGGCTGGATGGCATCACGGACTCGATGGACGCGAGTCTGAGTGAACTCCGGGAGTCGGGGATGGACAGGGAGGCCTGGCGTGCTGCGAGTCATGGGGTCGCAATGAGTCGGACACGACTGAGCGACTGAACTGAGCTGAACGGAAAGAATCCACCTGCACTTCCGGAGACCCCGGTTCGGTTCCTGGGTCGGGAAGGTCCCCTGGAGAAGGGGTAGGCTACCCGTGCCAGTATCCTTGGACTTTCCCGGTGGCTCAGACGGTAAAGAATCTGCTTGCGATGTAGTTAAGGTCCTGTCCAGTCAAACTCCCAAAATGAAGACGCCCCCAACTGTACTTCACCGGCCCTTCAGAGTTTCAGAAGGTCTTTGCTACGCTGTCTCTTTGTTCACATCCTGATCCAAACTTCTCGTGAAAAGCCAAAGCATTATACCCAGCATTTCCTCTAGCAGCTTCAAAACGTTCCTTCCTTGATTTACTTAGAAACCATTATGACGGCCTGTTTAGATAAGGTGGCCCCATTATCTGCAAAACTGACCTTAAAAAGGAGCTGATTTGATTAAATGGCTTCAGGTGGTAGTCAATAAATAATCTTGGTGCTGAGGAAACCGTCTTCGGCCAGCCCTTGGAGGAAAGGCTGTTTCAAATAACAGATCAAAACTTTTCTCTCTCTTTGTTCCTTGCCACCCTCATATCCGCATCTTCACTGTTTAATTAAGTGAGGACAGAAATGGGGATTTTTCCTGGGGCCTCAGTGGTAAAGAAGCCACCTGCCAGTGCAGGAGACACAGGTCCAACCCCTGGTCCTGGAAGGCCCCACACACCGCGGCGCAACCAAGCCCCTGCCCCACAGTTACTGAGCCTGTGCCCTGGAGCCCGGGAGCCGCAGCTACTGAGGGCCGAGCGCCCTAGAGCCCGTGGTCCGTGATAAAAGACGCCAGCACAGTGAGAAACCCACATACCACAAATGCACAATAGTCCCCGCTCACCGCAGCTAGAGAAAAGCCTGTCCAGCAATGAAGACCCAACACAGCCAATAAATAAATAAAACGGAATAATGGAATAAATGAAAATTTAAAAGAGGCCGCAGATGCTCCATATCTGTAATAAAAAGTAAAACCACAGGCAACCACAAGGTTCTTGCGTGTGCACGCATTCCTAGTTTCTTTTACAGACGTGAATGAAAGTAGAAGAGGCCCCCGTCACTCGTTCTTAAGCTTGCGTATCAGAATCT
Organism: Oreotragus oreotragus; assembly: GCA_006410675.1. Classification (NCBI taxonomy): domain Eukaryota; kingdom Metazoa; phylum Chordata; class Mammalia; order Artiodactyla; family Bovidae; genus Oreotragus; species Oreotragus oreotragus. Next base: position 527,662 of record SJYX01013839.1, on the reverse strand, counting down.
GTGCGCAAACACCGACTGCTGGGCCCACCCCCCAGAGATTCTGATTCAGCCAGCTGGGTGGGACCTGAGTGTGCAGATTTCAGCACCCGTGGGTGATGCTGCTGCTGCGACCCCTGGCCCGAGTTTGAGAATCACTGCTGACTACCTGCTGCTTCTGGGCTCCACTCGGAAATAGTCAGTTCTGTCTAGTGTTTTAAAAACAGTCACAGTTTTTGTCCAGTCGCTAAGTCGTGTCTGACTCTGCAAGCCCCTGTAGCTTGCCTGGCTCCTCTGGCCATGGGATTCTCCAGGCAAGAAGACTGGAGCAGGTTGCCATGCCCTCCTCCAGGGGATCTTCCTGATTCAGGGACTGAACCCCCGTCTCCTGAATTGCAGGTAGATTTTTTATTGCTGAGCCACTGAGGGAGCCTGCAGTCAAGAACTATATTCAATATTATACAACAACCTATAAGGAAAAAGAATCTGGGAAAGGTTATACATATATATATAAATATAACTGAATCACTGTCCTGATACCTGAAACTTACATGATATTGTAAATCTACTATACCTCAATAAAAAAATAAAAATAAAAAAATAACAGTAATGCTATGTTAAAGGAAGATTTTTCATTGCTTCATTCCAAAAGGGAATCACATAAATGCTTTTCATGCATTTTATTTACTTTTGTGATGTTGATCTAGGTTGCCAGATAAAATATAGGACACCCAGTTAAATTTGACTTGAAGATAAGCAGTGAATAGCTTTTCAGTGTAAGTATGTTCCATGGATAGATTTGCTAAATTTAGAAATCCTACACTGAGTCATGAAAACTCAGATCATGGCCTATTGTTTTGTCCTGAAGTATAATCTTTCCAATTAACCAAATTCCCATCTGAGCTGAAAAATGTATATAGTCTATAATGATATTAAAATGTCCATAATATCTGAAAGTATAAATAAAATCTGAGGTCATTTTGCATTTTAAATAATAATGCTGCAAATTTGAGATGATCACTTTTGGTTAATTATGAGGTTTCATTTTATTCCTTAAATGCCTTTTAAAAATGATTCTCTCTGAATTAAGGCAAGTGCTACAGTGGTAAACTAGCAAATTTGCTTCACTTTACCTAGAGAGGTTTAGAACATGCTGTAGCTTTGTATTGAATAAATAGAATGAGAAAAACAGTGGGTACACGGAAAAGTCAGAGATGAGATCACCTATAATTGCAAGTCACTGTAGACTTTGAGGAAGCCAGTGGTCTCCGTTTTCTAACTCAGAAAGAGGATTGCCAGGGATCAAGGCTGCACATTTGGTAAATATTAGACTTCAGAAACTCATTGTTGAATTGGGGCTCCTTGATCACCATTGAGCTGATGGATGACAATCTAAGAACAAAGGTGTTGCCCATGTGGATTTCAAATGATGACTGAGTGGAAGACCCTGTTTCAAATTGATGCATAACTTCTAATAACACTGGTTGGCGTTTTAGGAGTTAAGCAGCATCAGATCTAGGATTTCTCAAATGTATCAGAATTCTCCGGCAAAGCTCATGTTTTCATCTTCTCTTCCATGCAACAGAAACTTTCTAGTAGTCAGAAATTGATTGCAGTTCACCCTGGCAGGCACCCATGTGCTTCTTAATCATCAAAAGAGAATGAATTGTTAGAAAGACAAGTGGCCACGGATTTGAGAGATTTCATTAATATTTTTTACTGCAACATGATTCCTTTAATTGTCTTGTCAGACAATTAAAACATGACAAAGACATGTTCTTCCATCTTTCCAGCACAGAGTCCACAGTATGTTATGTTCCTTTTGGTACAAAAACGAATAATTGAGTGCAGTATTCTCTACTTTAAAATATATCTCTGACTTTTTTCCTCTATAGTGCTTAAGGTTGATATAGCTTTTATTTTTACAGAATGCAAATTTGAGTTGCTCTCAGGTTGAGAAATATTTTCCATGAAGGACTGTGGAAAGTAAAAGAAAAAATGATGTTGATTTAGGTATTTTGGTACTTAGACATGAAAGAAAGCTTTTAGAAGATTATTGCTTTTAAAAAAAATACTAGCTTTCCAGGATTTCTTAGTAATCATAATCTAGCCTACAATTTTTGAGAAATTTTCAGGAAAAAAAAAATGCCTCCAGCTTTTTGGACTGAAAGCCAAGCTGAGTGTTGTTTGGAACATCAGTCTTGAAGGAACTTTGCCACTAGGATTGCTGTAAATGAGGTGGCGCTTGCCAGGCTGCTCAAGTAACACCTCAGCTAAACAAGTGTTCCTGTGTCTTTCCAACATTTTTATGAGAAAACAATCCATTTATTTCTTTGGTTGGAAAAAAAAATTTTCTCACTGCCAATCCACTCAATAAAGAAAGCTTTGGAGGAAAATTCCTGGTAAGTAAGAAGCCAATTTCTTTCTTCCCTTTCTCCCTGAGTTCCCTGCAATTTGGATTCTACCACCACCATCCCTGTGGCTCAGTGGGTACTGCCTGTGATGCTGCAGATGTGGGTTTGACCCCTGGGTCGGGTAGATTCCCTGAAGGAGGAAATGACAACCCACTCCAGTATTCTTGCCTGGAGAATTCCATGGGCAGAGGAGCCTGGTGGGCAATAGTCCATGGGGTCACAGAGAGTTGAACACCAGTTAGCAACTAAACAACAGCATCTTCTGCTTTAAGATGTTTTATTTGATTGGTTTCTGGGTTGTCATTCTGTCTGGGTTCCTTCTCAGCTTCCCACTGCCCTTCCCCAGGTTCCTCTGCATGTTTCTCCAGCTCCCTGACCTCTACAATGCTCAGAACATGTACGTTCTTCCTTTGTCTTCAAGCCCTGGGTGATATGATTTTAACTTCCATTTATAGTTGTTTCCTATGTTTGTATCCCTAATCCAGACTTCTCCCTCTAGACCCAATTGTCCGACTAACTTCTTGACATTTTCACTTGATTCTCACACTGGAAATAGGTAATAGGGCCCTGATATTTGACCACACACACTCCCTACCCACCTCTTTTCAGGTAATGGATCCTATTCCTCCAGTTGCTCAAGCCATATGCCCTGGCATCAACCAAGCGTGCTGAGTCGATAAGTTGTATCTGACTCTTTGCCACCCATGGATTGTAGCCTACCAACCCCCTCTGTCCATTTGATTTCCCAGAGAAAAATACTGGAGTGGGTTGCCATTTCCTTCTCCAGGGGATGTTCCTAACCCAGGGACTGAACACGCGCCTCCTGCATTGGCAGGCGGGTTCTTTACCACTGAGCCACCAGGGAAGCGCCACCGTCCATGACACCCCTCTTTATTTTCTCTCATTCCTTGGGCCATCCTATTGAAAGGTTCATCTCAACTGCAACCATGGTATTTTGTATTTATTTTTATTGCTTAGCATTTAGGAGCATTTAAACTCAATGCACATGAGTTTGGGTGAACTCCAGGAGTTCATGATGGACAGGCAGGCCTGGCGTGCTGCGATTCACGGGGTCGCAAAGAGTCGGACATGGCTGAGCGACTGAACTGAACATGCTACATATTTACTTTTCATCTCATTGCCTGTCTCTCGCTGGTGGCTCAGGCACTAAAGAATCTGCCTACAATGCACGAGATCTGAGTTCAGTTCGTGGGTTGGGAAGATCCCCTGGAGGAGGGCATGGCAACCCACTCCAGTATTCTTGCCTGGAGACTCCTTGGACACAGGAGCCTGGTGGGCTATAGTTCAAGGAGTCACAATCAGACACAACTGCGTGACTAACACACTTACGCACACAACATGCTAATGTTTACTTTTCATCTCATTGCCTGTCTCCGCCCAATCAAGTAGTTCTATCAAGGCAGAGATCTTTGTTTTGTTCACTAATACTATTCCTAGACCAAGGACAGTGCCTGATGCAGAGTAGTTGTTGAATAAATATTTATTAACAGTTAAATAGATAAATCCCAGTGAAGTAGCAAAGTTATCTCTTTCAACCCCAGATACTGCAATGGGAGAAAAAGATGGTAAAAGTTGGGAAGGATGAAGCAAGCCATCATCACAGGCATAGATTAAAATGCTTCCATTGGGACATTTTAGATAGTACTCCACCCAGGAATTATCTAACTTTGATTAAACCAGAGAATTCTATAAAATTTCTCATACGTATTTTATTTTGTCACCATCTTTTTACAACAGGTATTTTTTCAGCAGGCATTAATATCCAAGAAGATTAGTTTTTCTGACACTTCAAGGCTGTGTGGAACAGCAATTAGGAGGAGAAAGTGCTGAAATGACAGAAATTCAGCAGATGAAATCAATAAAATTTAAAGACAACTCTGAGATGGAACATGGATTGAGTACCATCTGCAATTAACATATCCACCCTTGTTAAGAAATCTGGCCAAGTCACAAGACTGGGAAAGCTTGCAGTGGAACCAAGATGAGAAGAAAGACATTCTTAAGGCTGCATGTTTCTTTAGTGGCTGATCATTCCTTATGACTTAATCCCCATGTATTTATTCTTTAGTGTTCGGCTTAATACACTTTATCATAGTGTTCCAGTAGTCTCAACTTTCTTGTCATATAGGAGGCTCAGCTCAAAAGAGCATGTAAGATATGAAAGAGAGGATCTTGAACTGGGTATGCAGTTACTGACCCGCAGAGATTCAGGAAAGAAGGGGAAAGTGCTTTCTTACAGAATGGCAACAAAATAAGACCCACGCGTGTGTGCTCAGTTGTGTCCAATTCTTTGTGACCCCGTGGACTGTGGTCCCCCAGGCTCCTCGGTCCACGGGGTCTTCCAGGCGAGAATACTGGAGCGGGTGGCCAGTTCCTTCCCTAGGGGACCTCTCCACCCGGGGATCACACCCAAGTCTCCTGTGTCCCCGGCATTGCAGGCAGATTGTTTACCCCTGTGCGCCATGGCAAAACGCTAATCTTCGCTGATAGCTAGATTAGTACCAGAACCAGAGGCTGGAGCCACATATGTTCAGTCTTACCCGTGCTCTCCCTGGGACACTGTGGGAGTTGGTGTGAGTCGAGAATATGAAAGTAGGAATGTTGGCCATCAAGTCTGAAGACTAGCGATTAGCTTCAGTTGGCACCAGGACTGGTAGATTAGGTTTGGAAAGGAAGCTGGGTTTCCCATGGCAACAGGCCCTGTCTGCATTTCCCTGCTTCCCTGGAGATTATGTGGATTTTCCTTTTACCTATATTCCCATGGTCTCCTGCACGATAAGCTTTCTTTCCAGAATCACTGTTTTTGGATATGAGCATGGCAAATTGTTCCAGGATTTCAGCAGTAGCGAAAGAGAAGCTACCAAAATAAACCTTAAGGGAGGGGCATTGTACCTGTGAAGGCAAGAGAGTGATTGATGTTCTGTGATTCTTTGTCATCATCCTAAATTGCACCAATGTAGTCCAGATAAAGGAATCTGGTCCAAATAACATGCATGCATGTGAACATTGTTTCCATGAGAAAGCATATCTTAGGACAAGATACCTCAATATTTTGAATAATTCTTTAGAAGATCCATGACTTCTATCTCATCAGTAAAATAATAAGACAGGAGTGTCTCTCCGAACGTTTTCATAAAGTAACCAACCATGAAGCCCAACAGGCACATCTCTTCCCATGTTTCCACCTTCTTCTCGTCATCTCAGTCTATCTGTTCTTTTTTTTTTTTAATTATTTACTTATTTATTTNGAAAAAATGCCTCCAGCTTTTTGGACTGAAAGCCAAGCTGAGTGTTGTTTGGAACATCAGTCTTGAAGGAACTTTGCCACTAGGATTGCTGTAAATGAGGTGGCGCTTGCCAGGCTGCTCAAGTAACACCTCAGCTAAACAAGTGTTCCTGTGTCTTTCCAACATTTTTATGAGAAAACAATCCATTTATTTCTTTGGTTGGAAAAAAAAATTTTCTCACTGCCAATCCACTCAATAAAGAAAGCTTTGGAGGAAAATTCCTGGTAAGTAAGAAGCCAATTTCTTTCTTCCCTTTCTCCCTGAGTTCCCTGCAATTTGGATTCTACCACCACCATCCCTGTGGCTCAGTGGGTACTGCCTGTGATGCTGCAGATGTGGGTTTGACCCCTGGGTCGGGTAGATTCCCTGAAGGAGGAAATGACAACCCACTCCAGTATTCTTGCCTGGAGAATTCCATGGGCAGAGGAGCCTGGTGGGCAATAGTCCATGGGGTCACAGAGAGTTGAACACCAGTTAGCAACTAAACAACAGCATCTTCTGCTTTAAAATGTTTTATTTGATTGGTTTCTGGGTTGTCATTCTGTCTGGGTTCCTTCTCAGCTTCCCACTGCCCTTCCCCAGGTTCCTCTGCATGTTTCTCCAGCTCCCTGACCTCTACAAGGCTCAGAACATGTACGTTCTTCCTTTGTCTTCAAGCCCTGGGTGATATGATTTTAACTTCCATTTATAGTTGTTTCCTATGTTTGTATCCCTAATCCAGACTTCTCCCTCTAGACCCAATTGTCCAACTAACTTCTTGACATTTTCACTTGATTCTCACATTGGAAATAGGTAATAGGGCCCTGATGTTTCCTGATATTTGACCACACACACTCCCTACCCACCTCGTTTCAGGCAATGGATCCTGTTCCTCCAGTTGCTCAAGCCATATGCCCTGGCATCAACCAAGCCTGCTGAGTCGATGAGTTGTATCTGACTCTTTGCCACCCCATGGATTGTAGCCTACCAGCCCCCTCTGTCCATTTGATTTCCCAGAGAAGAATACTGGAGTGGGTTGCTGTTTCCTTCTCCAGGGGATGTTCCTAACCCAGGGACTGAACACGCGTCTCCTGCATTGGCAGGCGGGTTCTTTACCACTGAGCCACCAGGGAAGCACCACCGTCCATGACACCCCTCTTTATTTTCTCTCATTCCTTGGGCCATCCTATTGAAAGGTTCATCTCAANCAGTCGCTAAGTCGTGTCTGACTCTGCAAGCCCCTGTAGCTTGCCTGGCTCCTCTGGCCATGGGATTCTCCAGGCAAGAAGACTGGAGCAGGTTGCCATGCCCTCCTCCAGGGGATCTTCCTGATTCAGGGACTGAACCCCCGTCTCCTGAATTGCAGGTAGATTTTTTATTGCTGAGCCACTGAGGGAGCCTGCAGTCAAGAACTATATTCAATATTATACAACAACCTATAAGGAAAAAGAATCTGGGAAAGGTTATACATATATATATAAATATAACTGAATCACTGTCCTGATACCTGAAACTTACATGATATTGTAAATCTACTATACCTCAATAAAAAAATAAAAATAAAAAAATAACAGTAATGCTATGTTAAAGGAAGATTTTTCATTGCTTCATTCCAAAAGGGAATCACATAAATGCTTTTCATGCATTTTATTTACTTTTGTGATGTTGATCTAGGTTGCCAGATAAAATATAGGACACCCAGTTAAATTTGACTTGAAGATAAGCAGTGAATAGCTTTTCAGTGTAAGTATGTTCCATGGATAGATTTGCTAAATTTAGAAATCCTACACTGAGTCATGAAAACTCAGATCATGGCCTATTGTTTTGTCCTGAAGTATAATCTTTCCAATTAACCAAATTCCCATCTGAGCTGAAAAATGTATATAGTCTATAATGATATTAAAATGTCCATAATATCTGAAAGTATAAATAAAATCTGAGGTCATTTTGCATTTTAAATAATAATGCTGCAAATTTGAGATGATCACTTTTGGTTAATTATGAGGTTTCATTTTATTCCTTAAATGCCTTTTAAAAATGATTCTCTCTGAATTAAGGCAAGTGCTACAGTGGTAAACTAGCAAATTTGCTTCACTTTACCTAGAGAGGTTTAGAACATGCTGTAGCTTTGTATTGAATAAATAGAATGAGAAAAACAGTGGGTACACGGAAAAGTCAGAGATGAGATCACCTATAATTGCAAGTCACTGTAGACTTTGAGGAAGCCAGTGGTCTCCGTTTTCTAACTCAGAAAGAGGATTGCCAGGGATCAAGGCTGCACATTTGGTAAATATTAGACTTCAGAAACTCATTGTTGAATTGGGGCTCCTTGATCACCATTGAGCTGATGGATGACAATCTAAGAACAAAGGTGTTGCCCATGTGGATTTCAAATGATGACTGAGTGGAAGACCCTGTTTCAAATTGATGCATAACTTCTAATAACACTGGTTGGCGTTTTAGGAGTTAAGCAGCATCAGATCTAGGATTTCTCAAATGTATCAGAATTCTCCGGCAAAGCTCATGTTTTCATCTTCTCTTCCATGCAACAGAAACTTTCTAGTAGTCAGAAATTGATTGCAGTTCACCCTGGCAGGCACCCATGTGCTTCTTAATCATCAAAAGAGAATGAATTGTTAGAAAGACAAGTGGCCACGGATTTGAGAGATTTCATTAATATTTTTTACTGCAACATGATTCCTTTAATTGTCTTGTCAGACAATTAAAACATGACAAAGACATGTTCTTCCATCTTTCCAGCACAGAGTCCACAGTATGTTATGTTCCTTTTGGTACAAAAACGAATAATTGAGTGCAGTATTCTCTACTTTAAAATATATCTCTGACTTTTTTCCTCTATAGTGCTTAAGGTTGATATAGCTTTTATTTTTACAGAATGCAAATTTGAGTTGCTCTCAGGTTGAGAAATATTTTCCATGAAGGACTGTGGAAAGTAAAAGAAAAAATGATGTTGATTTAGGTATTTTGGTACTTAGACATGAAAGAAAGCTTTTAGAAGATTATTGCTTTTAAAAAAAATACTAGCTTTCCAGGATTTCTTAGTAATCATAATCTAGCCTACAATTTTTGAGAAATTTTCAGGAAAAAAAAAATGCCTCCAGCTTTTTGGACTGAAAGCCAAGCTGAGTGTTGTTTGGAACATCAGTCTTGAAGGAACTTTGCCACTAGGATTGCTGTAAATGAGGTGGCGCTTGCCAGGCTGCTCAAGTAACACCTCAGCTAAACAAGTGTTCCTGTGTCTTTCCAACATTTTTATGAGAAAACAATCCATTTATTTCTTTGGTTGGAAAAAAAAATTTTCTCACTGCCAATCCACTCAATAAAGAAAGCTTTGGAGGAAAATTCCTGGTAAGTAAGAAGCCAATTTCTTTCTTCCCTTTCTCCCTGAGTTCCCTGCAATTTGGATTCTACCACCACCATCCCTGTGGCTCAGTGGGTACTGCCTGTGATGCTGCAGATGTGGGTTTGACCCCTGGGTCGGGTAGATTCCCTGAAGGAGGAAATGACAACCCACTCCAGTATTCTTGCCTGGAGAATTCCATGGGCAGAGGAGCCTGGTGGGCAATAGTCCATGGGGTCACAGAGAGTTGAACACCAGTTAGCAACTAAACAACAGCATCTTCTGCTTTAAGATGTTTTATTTGATTGGTTTCTGGGTTGTCATTCTGTCTGGGTTCCTTCTCAGCTTCCCACTGCCCTTCCCCAGGTTCCTCTGCATGTTTCTCCAGCTCCCTGACCTCTACAATGCTCAGAACATGTACGTTCTTCCTTTGTCTTCAAGCCCTGGGTGATATGATTTTAACTTCCATTTATAGTTGTTTCCTATGTTTGTATCCCTAATCCAGACTTCTCCCTCTAGACCCAATTGTCCGACTAACTTCTTGACATTTTCACTTGATTCTCACACTGGAAATAGGTAATAGGGCCCTGATATTTGACCACACACACTCCCTACCCACCTCTTTTCAGGTAATGGATCCTATTCCTCCAGTTGCTCAAGCCATATGCCCTGGCATCAACCAAGCGTGCTGAGTCGATAAGTTGTATCTGACTCTTTGCCACCCATGGATTGTAGCCTACCAACCCCCTCTGTCCATTTGATTTCCCAGAGAAAAATACTGGAGTGGGTTGCCATTTCCTTCTCCAGGGGATGTTCCTAACCCAGGGACTGAACACGCGCCTCCTGCATTGGCAGGCGGGTTCTTTACCACTGAGCCACCAGGGAAGCGCCACCGTCCATGACACCCCTCTTTATTTTCTCTCATTCCTTGGGCCATCCTATTGAAAGGTTCATCTCAACTGCAACCATGGTATTTTGTATTTATTTTTATTGCTTAGCATTTAGGAGCATTTAAACTCAATGCACATGAGTTTGGGTGAACTCCAGGAGTTCATGATGGACAGGCAGGCCTGGCGTGCTGCGATTCACGGGGTCGCAAAGAGTCGGACATGGCTGAGCGACTGAACTGAACATGCTACATATTTACTTTTCATCTCATTGCCTGTCTCTCGCTGGTGGCTCAGGCACTAAAGAATCTGCCTACAATGCACGAGATCTGAGTTCAGTTCGTGGGTTGGGAAGATCCCCTGGAGGAGGGCATGGCAACCCACTCCAGTATTCTTGCCTGGAGACTCCTTGGACACAGGAGCCTGGTGGGCTATAGTTCAAGGAGTCACAATCAGACACAACTGCGTGACTAACACACTTACGCACACAACATGCTAATGTTTACTTTTCATCTCATTGCCTGTCTCCGCCCAATCAAGTAGTTCTATCAAGGCAGAGATCTTTGTTTTGTTCACTAATACTATTCCTAGACCAAGGACAGTGCCTGATGCAGAGTAGTTGTTGAATAAATATTTATTAACAGTTAAATAGATAAATCCCAGTGAAGTAGCAAAGTTATCTCTTTCAACCCCAGATACTGCAATGGGAGAAAAAGATGGTAAAAGTTGGGAAGGATGAAGCAAGCCATCATCACAGGCATAGATTAAAATGCTTCCATTGGGACATTNTCCAATCAAGTAGTTCTGTCAAGGCAGAGATCTTTGTTTTGTTCACTACTACTATTCCTAGACCAAGGACAGTGCCTGATGCAGAGTAGTTGTTGAATAAATATTTATTAACAGTTAAATAGATAAATCCCAGTGAAGTAGCAAAGTTATCTCTTTCAACCCCAGATACTGCAATGGGAGAAAAAGATGGTAAAAGTTGGGAAGGATGAAGCAAGCCATCATCACAGGCATAGATTAAAATGCTTCCATTGGGACATTGTAGATCATACTGCACCCAGGAATTATCTAACTTTGATTAAACCAGAGAATTCTATAAAATTTCTCATACGTATTTTATTTTGTCACCATCTTTTTACAACAGGTATTTTTTCAGCAGGCATTAATATCCAAGAAGATTAGTTTTTCTGACACTTCAAGGCTGTGTGGAACAGCAATTAGGAGGAGAAAGTGCTGAAATGACAGAAATTCAGCAGATGAAATCAATAAAATTTAAAGACAACTCTGAGATGGAACATGGATTGAGTACCATCTGCAATTAACATATCCACCCTTGTTAAGAAATCTGGCCAAGTCACAAGACTGGGAAAGCTTGCAGTGGAACCAAGATGAGAAGAAAGACATTCTTAAGGCTGCATGTTTCTTTAGTGGCTGATCATTCCTTATGACTTAATCCCCATGTATTTATTCTTTAGTGTTCGGCTTAATACACTTTATCATAGTGTTCCAGTAGTCTCAACTTTCTTGTCATATAGGAGGCTCAGCTCAAAAGAGCATGTAAGATATGAAAGAGAGGATCTTGAACTGGGTATGCAGTTACTGACCCGCAGAGATTCAGGAAAGAAGGGGAAAGTGCTTTCTTACAGAATGGCAACAAAATAAGACCCACGCGTGTGTGCTCAGTTGTGTCCAATTCTTTGTGACCCCGTGGACTGTGGTCCCCCAGGCTCCTCGGTCCACGGGGTCTTCCAGGCGAGAATACTGGAGCGGGTGGCCAGTTCCTTCCCTAGGGGATCTCTCCACCCGGGGATCACACCCAAGTCTCCTGTGTCCCCGGCATTGCAGGCAGATTGTTTACCCCTGAGCTCCATGGCAAAACGCTAATCTTTGCTGATAGCTAGATTAGTACCAGAACCAGAGGCTGGAGCCACATACGTTCAGTCTTACCTGTGCTCTCCCTGGGACACTGTGGGAGTTGGTGTGAGTCGAGAATATGAAAGTAGGAATGTTGGCCATCAAGTCTGAAGACTAGCGATTAGCTTCAGTTGGCACCAGGACTGGTAGATTAGGTTTGGAAAGGAAGCTGGGTTTCCCATGGCAACAGGCCCTGTCTGCATTTCCCTGCTTCCCTGGAGATTATGTGGATTTTCCTTTTACCTATATTCCCATGGTCTCCTGCACGATAAGCTTTCTTTCCAGAATCACTGTTTTTGGATATGAGCATGGCAAATTGTTCCAGGATTTCAGCAGTAGCGAAAGAGAAGCTACCAAAATAAACCTTAAGGGAGGGGCATTGTACCTGTGAAGGCAAGAGAGTGATTGATGTTCTGTGATTCTTTGTCATCATCCTAAATTGCACCAATGTAGTCCAGATAAAGGAATCTGGTCCAAATAACACTTTCTTTCCAGAATCACTGTTTTTGGATATGAGCATGGCAAATTGTTCCAGGATTTCAGCAGTAGTGAAAGAGAAGCTACCAAAATAAACCTTAAGGGAGGGGCATTGTGCCTGTGAAGGCAAGAGAGTGATTGATGTTCTGTGATTCTTTGTCATCATCCTAAACTGCATCAATGTCGTCCAGATAAAGGAATCTGGTCCAAATAACATGCATGCATGTGAACATTGTTTCCATGAGAAAGCATATCTTAGGACAAGATACCTCAATATTTTGAATAATTCTTTAGAAGATCCATGACTTCTATCTCATCAGTAAAATAATAAGACAGGAGTGTCTCTCCGAACGTTTTCATAAAGTAACCAACCATGAAGCCCAACAGGCACATCTCTTCCCATGTTTCCACCTTCTTCTCGTCATCTCAGTCTATCTGTTCTTTTTTTTTTTTAATTATTTACTTATTTATTTGTCTGGCTGTGCTGAGTTTTCAACGGTGCTCAGGCTCTTTGCTAGCTGCAGAGCGCAGGGGCTGCAGAGTTGCAGCGGGCGGGCTTCTCGTTGCTGTGGTTCCTGTTGCTGCACAGTGCGGGCTTCCCTAGCTGCAGCACGCGGGCTCAGCAGAGGCAGCTGAGACTCCCGAACACAAAATCAGCAGCAGTGGCTCATGGGTGTAGCTGTGTGACCTTCCTGGACCAGGGATTGAACCCCTGTCTACTGCAGGGGCAGGCAGATTCTTTACCACTGAACCACAGGGAAGCCCAGGCTATCTGTTCTGACAGGCAAGGGGGATCACTCCCCTACTTCTCAAAAGCCCTTCACTTCATTTAACCAGTTCTTTGAAAGAATTTGCCTCTTGGAGATGATCAGTAGTGGAAAGTCTGCTCCTTAAACCAGACTTCTTTTCCTTCTCTTTCTTTCGTCTCCGCCACCATGCCAACCCGGCCACGTTGCTGTGTGCTGTGCTCTGCACACGGAAGGCACTTAGCCTGTGCATTTTGTCGAGTATTTAGTGGCATCCATGAGGTATGTTGCTGCCATGCTTGCTGGCAGTAGAGGAGGAGATGAGAGGGTGTTTTAAACAGTAATGTGGCAGCGTCACAAAGTTCATAGATACATTTTCCTGTTGAAATATTTCTAAATTAACACGTGACAGTTGGCTGGGTGTCATTTTGAATGTAGCGATAACTTCTGAAGAAGATAAATCTCGGGACCAGACAACGCTTATTAGCCCACGTGCTGTTATTTCCTAGGCCCTCCTTCCACGTGATGAAACGGGCAGCCAGGGGAGATCGGGGGAGTGTTTAGAAGCGTCTTATCCTGGGTCCCAGATGAATCGCACAAGCTCAGTGTGTATCCCATGCGGGATGCTGTTCTTTCATTTTGCTCTGATGTTTTACAAAAGTGCTGCTTTAAAAATACTAATTATCTTTCCTCCAACTCTGCTTAATGAAAACGTTTCATGTTGGTGCCAGCAAAAGGGAAAGCGACATTTGTTCACTGATTCTCCTCCTTCCTTTCAACCAGCTCCTGATGTCCACGAATTGTAAATTTGTTTGCCTTTTTTCCCTCCTGNTACTAATTATCTTTCCTCCAACTCTGCTTAATGAAAACGTTTCATGTTGGTGCCAGCAAAAGGGAAAGCGACATTTGTTCACTGATTCTCCTCCTTCCTTTCAACCAGCTCCTGATGTCCACGAATTGTAAATTTGTTTGCCTTTTTTCCCTCCTGCATTCTATGATAATTATGCTCCTGGCCACTCTGTCTTCTCCCCCATCATGGGCTGTATATCCATGTTTTATGATAGCTTTTCTGTTGTACTTGGGGAAAGAAAAAGGAGCCTGTCCCCTGGCAGGAGGTGGGCTCATGCATCCAGCGTGACTCTGGGGTGGGTCCTGCGGGGACTTGCAGTTTCTCTCTAAGACTTAGCACTCTTTCCCACTGCTCCCACGTTCCTTGTGAACTTGCTGAAGAGCCCTGGGGGGTTGGTCTTTGCCTTGCCGGTCAGATTTGCAAGCTCAAGCACTGTATAGTATTTCAGAAGCCACAATAGGGGGCAAACAAGAGGCTTGCCTGGTGTTCTGTGCCTTTCTTGATCACCCTTCTCCTCCTCCCAGAGGCCCAGATGTCCCTTCGTCACAGGCCTTGGCAGTCCCTCAGAGCCGTCCAGGAGAATCTTGCAAACATCCCATTTTCTGGCACATCATTCTCCTTTTCACTGCTTCCTCCCTACCTCATAAAACTGCTGGGATCTGTAGAGATGAAGCACAGATGCTCAGGGATAGCTGAGATGATCCCTGATTTGGGGCTGGAGAAGGAGGGGGCACCTTGTGAGTTTCAGTAATCGTGAGGAAGGGTCCTACGGCAAGACCCCTTTCTCCTCCCTGGCCATTCAAAGTGAGATGGTTCAGCCACCCTTGAGAAGAAAAATGTAAATCCAGGATAATAAGTATCTACAGATAAGATGCTTTCATCTTCATCAAGAATATGTAAACTGTCATAGTATCTCTCTCACATTTCTAAAAGATGACCATGACCTTTGCCCTTTCTAAGAGAGTGGACGGTGACTTCCCCGGGCAAGCTTGATCCATCACCTCCTCCTTCTCGCATCTCTGGCCTCCCAGATAGGATTTGCTTTTGCAACACTTTCAGCTTTTTGTGGGTTTCACTTCAAATTCAGAGCTCTCTCTGTTTTAACTATAGGCATTGCCTGATGCATGTTGTCTGAAACACACTACTGAGGAAGGCAACCTTCGGGTGGTTCTTCCACATCTACAGGGGGATGGGTTTCCTTGCTTCCAGTCTCATGGGCTTTGTGGGGGTACTGCTGGCATCTGGGCAGCACAGCAAATGCCCCACAAACCCCCTGGACTGAGATTTTTGTTCATTGGTTATTCAGAGCACAGAGCCCGCTGGCTCAGGAGAAGCTGGCCTCTGCAGAAGTCATCCTTGTTGGGATTGCATTGAAGCTAAGATGGCTTAGAAGGACAACCGGTGAATAACGACACGTCTCTACTTTCTTTCGTGTCGCAGCTGGGAGGAATCAGTTCGTTGTACAAGCCCAGGCTGTGCTGGCCAGCTGGCGGGGAGCACTGCAGAGCGAGTGCCAGATACTTAACAGCTGTACTACTGCTTATCCATCTGTAGCAGGAACCATATGCCAAACCCCAGAGTAAGTGGGGAAGGGGATCCCTTGAAGAAGAGGTTTTTCAAAGCTGCACAGAAAAAGCATTTTCCTCTCTAGTGTACAGGCTTTGATCTCATCTTCTTAAGCTCCTTTATCTGTTCCCCACCCAAGCTGGACACCCCACATCCTTTAGAGTTCATGCAAAACAGGAATGGGACATTTTGCTTTGTCATCTTCAGGAAATCATCTTTTAGGTAACTTGCAAAGAAACCTAATGCCTGTTTGCATTTTTTTTTAAAAGAATCATATAATCATTTAATTCATAAAAAAAACTTCTCATGATGTTTAAAACACTTTATCTCCATGTTTCATCTTCTTAATATCCCATTTGGAACTGTCTTTGAAAAACACAGAGTAAGTACCTTTAGGAAATATTCCAAGGTTTTATTCA
Source organism: Oreotragus oreotragus (assembly GCA_006410675.1). NCBI lineage: Eukaryota > Metazoa > Chordata > Mammalia > Artiodactyla > Bovidae > Oreotragus > Oreotragus oreotragus. The sequence continues at coordinate 511,759 of SJYX01013839.1, read as the reverse complement.
TCCTAGCAATTTCAGAAGTTCATAATCGACAGTTCAGGAACACATCCCAATAAGACCATCTAGTCCCTTTCTTCCTTTCCAAGGTCGTGGGGGATCGTGAGAACTGAACTTGGGAGACAGTCTGATCAGACATTTCATTTTATAAAAGGAGATGCCCATTTAAGTAAATGTGAATTCTAGAATGAGGACTGTTTAGAGTAAGTCAATCAGCTACAGAAATTATTTCCTGCTGGAAAAGAGAAGAAAATATTTTCCCACTCTTTTGCAAAGATCTCAAAATACAGATGGCCAGGGGCCAATGGCCACGAGAATATGGAAAATGCCCATTTAAGTAAATGTGAATTCTAGAATGAGGACTGTTTAGAGTAAGTCAATCAGCTACAGAAATTATTTCCTGCTGGAAAAGAGAAGAAAATATTTTCCCACTCTTTTGCAAAGATCTCAAAATACAGATGGCCAGGGGCCAATGGCCACGAGAATATGGAAGGGCTCCCTGGGTCACTGAGAGATGGCAGAGCCACCCTCCAACTCAACCCGGCTGCCTTCGCAGTTGGTAGTGGACCTCCCTCGCCGTCCTCAGTTCTCAGGGTAGTCCTTGGGAGGCGGCCGAAAAGCTAAATCTTCATTGTATTTCCCCCTTTATCTACTGTTCACTTTAATTTCTAGGTTCCCCTCATTACTATGAAGAGTGATATTTCACCTCTAAATACTCCTTTATTGTTTAAATAGTGTTTACTCACAAAATAGTTCATTTAAAGAGATGCCCAGTGCAGAAAACAGCAATGTCCTTTGGCAATTGACCCATGCTGGATGATCAGGTCAGCCCTATTTGGAGACATTTTTATATTATCCTGAGTATAAGCCAGGGAGCCACATGGGAGAGTCTTTGCGTGCAGCCGCATTTGGAAAAGAGTCTGGCCATTGAGCAGCAAATAAGGATTCTAATATTTACTTTGATTTTTCAAATAGCACAGTAAGGGATCCATGTTCTAATTTTCAGCAATATTTTGTAAGAGCTCTCTCCATTTTCCAATTGTTCATTCATTCTCGATTCACCAGGTTTTGAATCACCAAGAATCTAATCTTTGGCTGACATCATAGGTATTATGTTTGTGTGTAGTGTATACAGCATGTGCTTATACAAATACATGTTGCTTCTTGGAAGAAAAGCTATGACAAACCTAGACAGTGTATTACAAAGCAGAGACATCACTTTGCTAACAAAGTTCCATATAGTCAAAGCTATGGCTTTTCCAACAGTCATGTACGGATATGAGAGCTGGACCATGGAAGACGGCTAAACACTGAAGAATTGATGCTTTTGAATTGTGGTGCTGGAGAAGACTCTTGAATGTCCTTTGGACAGCAAGGAGATCAAGCCAGTCAGTGCTAAAGGAAATCAACCCTGAATATTCATTGGAAGGACTGATGCTGAAGTTGAAACTCCAGTACTTTGGCCACCTGATGCTAAGAACTGACACACTGGAAAAGACCATGATGCTGGGAAAGATTGAGGGCAGGAGGAGAGGACGACAGAGGTTGAGATGGTTGGATGGCATCACTGACCGATGGACATGAGTTTGCGCAAAATCCGGGAGATAGTGAAGGACAGGGAAACCTGGCGTGCTGCAGGCAATGGGGTCACAAAGAGTTGGACATGATTGAGCAACTGAACAACAATGAATACAAATACATATATAATACACATGCAGATATGTTATTACTCATAGACGTGTGTATACACACTTACAAAATACATATCCATTAAATATGTATTATATTCATGAACGTAGAACAATACATGCATATACATATACATGCAAAATATGAACATGTGTGCTTCAATTTAAGCATGCATATGTATGTTTCAGTTCAGTCACTCAGTCGTGTCCAACTCTTTGCAACCCCATGAATCGCAGCACGCCAGGCCTCCCTGTTCATCACCATCTCTCGGAGTTCACTCAGACTCA
>SJYX01013839.1:453282-498011 GCA_006410675.1 Oreotragus oreotragus | reverse complement strand
GGGCAGGAGAAGAAGGGGACGACAGAGGATGAGATGGCTGGATGGTATCACTGACTTGATGGACGTGAGTCTAAGTGAACTCCAGGAGTTGGTGATGGACAGGGAGGCCTGGCGTGCTGCAATTCATGGAGTTGCAAAGAGTCGGACACAACTGAGCGACTAAACTGAAATGAATATGTACGAATATTTATGTCCATATAGCCCCTGCCGGAGAGGCGGTGGAGGAAAGGAAACCCTCCTACACTGCTGGTGGGAACGTAAATTGGCGCAGCCACTATGAAGAACAGTATGGAGGTTCCTAAAAAACTAAAAATAGGACTATCATGTGACCCAACAATCCCACTCCTGGGCATATATCCAGAGAAAACCATAACTGAAAAAGACACATGTCGGGCTTTCCCTGATGATCTAGTGGTTAAGAGTCAGCCTGCCAATGCAGGGGACACAAGTGTGATTCCTGGTTCGGGAAGATTCCACATGCTTCGGAGCAGCTTAGCCTGGGCGCACAGTTCCTGAAGCCCCACTGCCGAGCTCCACGACAAGAGAGGGCACTGCAATGAGAAGCTCGCACACCACACTGAAGAGTAGCCCCACCTGTCTCAACTAGAGAAACCCTGGGAACAGCAATGAAGACCCAGAGCAACCAAAAATAAACGAATAAATCTTCAAGACAAACCAAAAAACATGCACCCCACTGTTCACTGCAGCACTTTTTCCAATAGCCATGGCTATTGAAACCTAGATGTCCATCGACAGATGAGTGGGCAAACCCTGTTCTGAAAGATCCCCTACTCACATGAACACCTCCAAGAAGTCCTGTGGAAAAGAAGCTTCTGTGACTTCATTTATACTAGCGCATTTTGTACTGGCTTGACCACGGAAACACTGTCCCTCTAATACTCCATGTTAACATCCCACAGAAGCCATTTTGCAAAATGCTTGACGTGCTAGATGACCTTGAGGTTCCCTGAGGCCACCCACAGCACCCCTTCCACTCTGAGATTTGATGGTCACGAACTGGCTGTACTTGGCCTTGAGGTGACAGCCACTTCCTTTTGCTAGACTGGGTGGCAAGGGGAGGNCTTTATTGAGCATGTGCTATTCGAGAGTCCTTTGGACTGCAAGGAGATCCAACCAGTCCATCCTAAAGAAAATCAACCCGAATATTCACTGGAGGGACTGTTGCTGAAGCTAAAGCGCCAATACTTTGGCCACCTGATGCAAAGAGCTGACGCACTGGAAAAGACCATGACGCTGGGAAAGATTGAGGGCAAAAGGGAAAAGGGGCAACAGAGAATGAGATGTTAGATAATATCTCTGGCTCAGTGGACTTGAATTTGAGCAAACTCCAGGAGACAGTGGTGGTTAGAGTAGCCTGGCAGGCTATGGTCTAGGGGGTTGCAGAGTCAGACATGACTTAGAGACCTACCAATAGCAACAATTACGTGCTGTGTGCTAGTTCAAGTGCATTCCAGGTAGGAGTTCACTCAGTTCTCATGACTTCCCAGAAGGTGGGTACCATGGTGATCTCCGTTTTACAGTTCAGGCACAAAATAAATAGCTTGCCGGCCGACCCGGGGTTAGACACTGAACCCAGCACGAAGAATGCAGATGAAGCAGTACAGTCTTTGGTCCTTTCCTTAAGGCATTGAGGGTCTACAGATAAGCAAGCAGGGAACACTTTTCACGATGGCCGTAAAAATCAGTAGAGGCTGCAAAGGATGCTACAGGGAGGCATAACCAGCTCAGACTTCAGAGTTCATTGACAGCCTGCTGCTAACCTGAGGCCCGAGGATTAAGGCTCCTGAGAAGGGGCTGGGCATCACAGGGAGTGACCTGGAGAATCTCAGGAATATAAAGAGGTCAGCATGACTGCACCACAGTGGGGTAGGGGGCAGTGGCGGGAGGGGCTGGAGAGGTGGCAGGAGCCGACACCATTGACCCATTGGATGCGTTAAGGAGTTTGCGCGTAACTCTCAGAGCAGTGGGGAGCCGTTGCAAGGTTTTGTTGTTTCCCATTTTAAAGTTTTCAGTGGAACAATGACACAATCGTTCCTCAGTATTTTGTAATAACCTGTAAGGGAAAAGAATCTGAAGGGAAAAAAAAAAAAGGCATGTATGTATGTGTAACTGAATCACTTTGCTGTACACCTAAAATTAACACATTGTAAGTCAACCACAGTCCAATTAAAAAAAAGAGACACTGATGGATACTTTTGTTTATACTTAAGGAAATTGCTAAGCATAAGCATATCTAATGCATGCATGCATGCTAAGTCTCTTTAGTCGTGTCTGACTCTTTGCGACCTTATGTGCTGTAGCCCACCAGGCTCCTCTATCCGTGGGATTCTCCAGGCAAGAATACTGGAGTGGGTTGCCATGCCCTCCTGCAGAGGAATCATCCCAACCGAGGGACTGAGCTAGTGTCTACCTGCTTTGGCAGGTGAGTTCTTTACCACTTGCACCACCCGGGAAAACTTCGTCATGTAAGTGAAGTGAAGTGAAGTCACTCAGTCGTGTCCGACCCTTTGCGACCCCATGGACTGTAGCCTACCAGGCTCCTCCCTCCATGGGATTCTCCAGGCAAGAGTACTGGAGTGGGTTGCCATTTCCTTCTCCAGGGGATCTTCCCGACCCAGGAATCAAACCCGGGTCTCCTGCATTCCAGGCAGATGGTTTAACCTTTGAGCCACCAGGGAAGCAGTATAAATTTAATTCTATCCAATGAATCCTTTCCCAATCTGTTAAAAAATATTAAATAGCAACAATAAAAAAACCTAGCATGCCTTTTTAGATTTTAAGAACTGTCAGATAAATCCAAATGTCCTGTAAAGGCACTCTCATGGGATCAGGACTATGTAAGGGAGGCAATTACATTCATTCAGTCTATCACAAACTGACTCGATGGACATGAGTTTGAGCAAGCCAGTAATGGACATGGAGGCCTGTCGTGCTACGGTCCATGAGTCCACAAACAGTCCGACACGACTGAGCAACTGAACTGAACTGATCAGAAACGGAAGGATGTATTTCCTCTGCAACTTTCCTTAAGCCTAACACAGGCAATCTGCTTGAACTGTCACTAGTTTAAAATGTAAACTTCTAAAACCAAAGCTGCCCAAGTTGGCAGCAATATATTGGAGGATAAAGACATGAGCTTTTTTTTTTTTCTTTTTAAGAAATCACTTGGAAGTGAATCCTTAGAGTTGCACATTCATGGATTAGGACACATGGTGAAAATAAAGATTGACTAGCAAGGTTTCTTGGATAGAAGAGAATTAATACGTTTTCCAAGGAGCAATGCAGAATATGAAGAATGCTCATTGTATGGACTGTTTCAGAACACTGCCATAAAGACTGGTAAACTAACACCCTATTGTTTGACATTTGCAGGAAGGATGTTGGATGGAGTAGCTTTCCTTGGCCTCCTCGCCGTGGATCTGAGGCCTTATTTGGGCATATTGCTCTGCGCTATATGAGCAGATGCGCTGAGAAAGTAAATAAAACTCTTCCTCCTGGTGTCTGGGTCAGGATGCAGCTCTTTTAGCCTTTACATGGGGCACAGCAAGCGCTGAGCATAGCGGAATGGGCCTGCAGGTGAGACTACAGGAGCCATCTGGAGTGCCAAGGGGCAAAGGAAAGCTCTTAGTCAACTCTGCTGCCATAACAACATGCCATAGACTAGTCGGCAACCCACATCAGTACTCTTACCTGGAGAATTCCATGGGCGGAGGAACCTGGTGGGATACGGCCCACAGGATCACAAAGAGTCGGACACTACTGAACTGACTTAGCACGAAATACCAGGGCCTTAAGTCAGAGACCTTTATTTTTCGCAAGCTGGAAGCCTGAGGGTGCCAAGTAAGGTCCGGTTCCTCCAGGCCGGTACGTGGCCAGCCTCTCACCTTGGCTTGCATGGTGGGGAGAGAGTGCTGGTCTCTTGTCCTCTTTTTATAAGGGCACAGCTTCCTTCATGGGACCCCCACTCTCACGACTGCACCTAAACCTCGTCGCCTCCCAAAGGGCCTATCTACAACTATTAAGACCATCACAATGAGGGTTAAAGCTTCAACATGTGGAGTCAGCGGGGACAGACATTCGAACCACAACAAGAAGCAAGTTCAAAAACGAGAAACAAGCTCGACTGAACTTGGGACTGTCCATCTGTGGGATCTCTCCATTTTGATAAGAAACAATTCTATTGCGCATTGTTTTCATTTTCTTTTTTTCTCTCTCTAGTTTTTTCTTTCTTATTTTATTCCTTCTCTCCTTCTTGTTGCTGGCATTAGCAATTTGCAATTAATGGGCTAAAAGTTGTTCTGTTTCCGTTTTCTCTGAGGTCAAACCCATTAATGGCAATGGGCTTTAGGCAGGCCTTCATCCAACTGTAACTTAATTTGGAATTTTCTATTTCTAATTTAGAAAAAAGACCTATATACATAAAACTAAATATGAATTAGACAATTATTTCCTATTAAAAGATGAAAGTTTAAGGAATAAAATAATCTAGCCTGTCAAATTAGAAATGAAGGTATATACCATCTTAAATAAGTGTTGTTTCAGCTGTTTAATAGAACCTACCTGGGGGTACATGAGATGTAGGTGATAATAGTTAATATAGCGCTAATAATTTAGCTCTCCAAAATGAAAGTTTTAATTGCACCTTAAAAAAATCTGACCATCAACTACCGCAAAGATTTCCTCTAGAAGACACACACGTACATTTCTTTATGTACGTTTGACACTGGCCAAATAATAGGTGAGTAATTAGATGCTTGGCCATTTATAAAATAGGGAAAAAAGACATTTAAAATCATGTAGTGTGCATTAGCCCAGGAAGCATGATATTACATTTTGCTCCTTAAATTCCTACATATTTGGCAGGTTATTTCACTTACTCTCAGTTATTGATATTGATGGAACACTCTGTATTGTAATGTGGCAGGTTATTAAATCTCAAGGCCACTCATCATAATTTATGTTGCCATAGTTTGAAATACTGCAATCAGGATTGGTACTTAAGATATTCTCGTTTGTGGGACAGGGAGGGATGAATAGCTTTTCTCTCATTGAAAGGACTTCTTTCCCCTTCTGTCCAGGAGTGCTCTGGCTACACAAGAGCTTGGCAGGGCATTTTGTCTCTCTCTACATCTGATGAGACCCTTTGCAAACTCCTCCTGTTGCTTTGCATGCATGCTCAGCCGCTTCAGTTGTGTCCAACTCTTTGCGATCCCATGGACTGTAGTCCACCAGGCTCCTCTGTCCATGGGATTCTCCAGGCAAGGATTCTGGATTGGGTTGCCATGCCCTCCTCCGGGAGATCTCCCCAACCTGGGGATCAAACCTGCATCTCCTATGTCTCCTGCATTGCAGACAGATTCTTTACCACTGAGCCACTGGGGAAGCCACTTGTTGCTTTATTTAATTTCCTTAGCCCCGTTTGCCAAAATAGTTTATCTTTCTATATACAGTCCCCATTGTTTCCTGTTTTAATCACTTCCAAAGTCATTCTAAAAAGAAAATAACTGTAATAAAATGCAATTATCAATGCTGGCAGTATTGGATTTTTAAAGAAGTAAAGCTCCTTAACTCATAGCTCATGAAACAGTCTTTATTTTGTAGGTTTGTGTGACTTTATCCCAGTACAAACAGCATCATCATGAAGGACCATAAATAAGGAGAAATAATGAAATACTAGTTTGCGCCAACCAGGCACTACAATAGCCAAATTCCTGACCACTTGCCCCCTGAGACTGGCTCCTCCCATGGGTCTTTGGCTTTCAATGAATGGCAGTGGTTCTTTCCAGTTACTTAGGCCTCAGATCCAGTTATTTGTGGGGTCTCTGCCTCTCAGAGCAAATCCTGCTGCCTTGACCTTCAAAGAGTCCACGACCCAAGTCTTTTCACCACCTGTGCGCACACCACGCTGGTCCCAGCCACCGTGACACTGGCTGGACACAGAGCTGCCAGGCTCTTCCCCTGGCCTCTGCCTTGGCCCTCTAGAAGCCTCACTCACTAGCTCCGGGAGGGGATCTTTTTGTTCCGAGGGCGGATTGATGCCCTCTGCTCGGTCCTGAGACCCTTCACACCAATTCAAGGAAACAACAGAGCCTCAGAATGGCAGCCTGGCGTGCTGACCTCACCCGCCTCCTCGATTTCTGGCTCTTCCCTCTCCAGCCGCCGTGGCCCCACACTGACCTTCCCAGCTTGGAGCCTTGTTGGTGGGTGCTGGTCTTCCCACCTGGGCACGTGCTTCCCTCATTTCCCGTTAGAGCTTCCACTTCACCGCTTGCTGGGTGGCTGTTACTCGGATATCTCATCATGAGGCCATCCCGACCACTGGGTTTAAAAGCTTCCGTCCTCCCATGACATGCTGTGTACACACATAACGTACATCATGTATTTATTGGATATCTGTTTACCGCTCCCACAGCAACCACCACAGAACGTGAGTCTGCGATGACTGAGATGTGCTTGTGATTTTTTAAATTTGTCATTATTGTCATTTTTGATCTCTTGACCATGCCGCTAGGCATGTGGGGTCTTAGTTTTGTGTGTGCATGCATGCTAAATCACTTCAGTTGTGTCCAGCTCTTTTGTGACCCCATGGACTATAGCCCATGGGCTCCTCTGTCCATGGGATTCTCCAGGCAAGAATACTGGGGTGGGCTCCCATGCCCTCCTCCAGGGGATCTTCCTGACCCAGGGATCAAAGCCGCATTTCCTGCATCTCCTGAACTGGCAGGTAGATTCTTTACCACTGAGCCATCTAGGAAGTCTAAGTATTAAGTCTTAGTAGCACAGATACAATTACCCTCAGATCAAACAACCCGTTTCNATTCTCCAGGCAAGAATACTGGGGTGGGCTCCCATGCCCTCCTCCAGGGGATCTTCCTGACCCAGGGATCAAAGCCGCATTTCCTGCATCTCCTGAACTGGCAGGTAGATTCTTTACCACTGAGCCATCTAGGAAGTCTAAGTATTAAGTCTTAGTAGCACAGATACAATTACCCTCAGATCAAACAACCCGTTTCTGACCACCAAGTCCTCTTTTTCCACTCTATTACTTATGTACATTAATTTTTCTCATCCTAAACTGTCTGCTTCTTTGAGGAAAAGAGCTACACACTTCTCCCCAATTCAAATCTTCCTGGGATGCTCAGTTCTACGTTTTATCTAAGTAACTTGTTTCCAGACCTGGAATAGGTTGATCTCAATCATTTCCTGAGTTTATCTCCTAAGAATTCACTTAATTCCTTTGAGTTTCAAGTTGACCCCATTGCAGCCTTATTACTTCATACTCTTTTGGAGTTCTTGGCTAAGTGCATACAGGGTCATAAACAAATCTTTTAATCATATACTTTTCCTGTTCCTGTTTTTATAACACATGATGAAAAATTGTTTATAAATATGGGATTTAACTATTTTTATTTCAACTGACAAGGACTGCAGGTAAGATTTCACTTTTATAAAGTCAATATTTTTGGACTCTTTTTAATATATTCATAGTATTGATATTTAAAAAAGTTTTCTGGAGGAAGTATCATTACATACCAGTGCTTAGAAGAATTCCTGGGGAAAATGGATGTTTTAGATCCACAGGGGATGGTGTTTGTTAGGGAGCCTCCTGGTGCGGGGGGAATAGTTCAGCCTCTGATGTTTGTTCACAGGCTCCTTGCCCACCTAGTCCACCAGGAAGGGCAGGACTCAGCCCTGGATGGGTGGAAGCCAGGTGCTCCCTCAGCTGTCATCCAGCTGCCTGCACGCTCAGCCTGAGCCGGTGGGATGTATAAGCCATTTTGAACTAATTGTACTTTTACCTTGTTGGAGGCACCTCCACAGCTGCACTCACACGTGACCTTGGACTGCGTCCTTCTTAATGGCTCTCACGCTTGGACAGAGACGGGGTATGCACAGCACAAAACTGTGGTGATGACACTAATCCTCAGCTGCTCCACATGGTAGGAGAGGGTGGGCCTTGTTAAGGTCTGTGCGAAAGCAGGGGTGGAAAGCAGAAACCAGCCTCACATTTGTGTTTCTTTTTCCTATTTCTCCATATTTAGTTTAGAACTGACAATGGACTCTTAGATATCTCAACTCACGAGTTGCTAACAGTGTAGAGCCATCACCTCTTGGCAAATAGATGGGGGGAAAGCGGAAAAGGTGACAGAATTTATTTTCTTGGGCTCCAAAACCACTGCAGGCAATGACTGGAGCCATGAAACTAAAAGGTGCTTGCTCTTTGGAAGAAGAGCTATGACAAACCTAGACAGCTTATTAAAACACAGACATATCACTTTGCTGACAAAGGTCCATATAGTCAAAGCTATGGTTATTCCAGTAGTCATGTATGGATGTGAGAGCTGGACCATAAAGAAGGCCGAGCACTGAAGAATTGATGCTTTCAAACTGTGGTGCTAGAGAAGACTCTTGAGAGTCCCTTGGACAGCAAGAAGATCAAATCAGTCAATTTTAAAGGAAATCAACCCTGAATATTATTTGGAAGGACTGATGCTGAAGCTGAAACTCTAATACTTTGGCCACGTGATGTGAAGAGACGACTCATTGGAAAAGACCCTGATGCTGGGAAAGATTGAGGGCAGGAGGAGGGGAGTGGGCAGAGAATGAGATGGTTGGATGGCATCACTGACTCAATGGATAAAAGTTTGAGCAAACTCCAGGAGATAGTAAAGGACAGAGAAGCCTGGCATGCTGTAGTCCATGGGTTATCAAAGAGTTGGACGTGGCTTAGCAATTGAACAATAACAACAAAGAGCTATTTGCTAACTTTGTTTTTTAAGAAACCATGACATCTTCGCTTTGGGTAGCATCCGTTCCTGGGTACTGTTCAGCACCTACCTACCCTGTGCCTGACAGACATATGACAGTTTTGGATCTTGGGTGAGACAAAAGCCACCAAGCCCCAACTTTCTGCCTCCCAGCCTCTGAGGTCTCTGTTAGCTCAATTGGAGAATAGTTAATAAGTTGTCAGAAAGAATTTACCCCTGGATATTTCAACTATCTTTTATCATATCCCCATGAACTGTAAAGCAATAAAACACAATAAAGTCATTCTAATCTTACTTTAAATGATTTTAGAAACAATAGAATTCACTGGCCAACTGTGTCAGAAACCTTTTGGTGAAAAAGTGTGGATAGCCTTATCTTGATATTTTTCAATTCATTTTTCTTGAAGCTTAGGAGTGTTATGAATGTATGTTGAAATGTAGCTAAGGAATTCCATTGCCAGTTAAAAGATTCTTCAGTGGATGCACGTATAAATAACCTTCAGTGAGGACATACTTGACTTTCTGTTTGGGGTGCTAAATACAGAAGAAACTCCACTGAAACACTAACTCCTGGGGCTAAGATGAACTTAAGTATTTTCCACAAAGGACCAAAAAGCAAACAGTAACAAGTCTAACAAGCATAAACATTTAGTGAATTCGCTCATTTGTGTCCCACTTTTTGCGACTCCATGGACTGTAGCCTCCAGGCTCCTCCGTCCACGGGATTTTACCAGGCAAGAGTTCTGGAGTGAGTTGCCATTTGGTTCTCCAGAGGATCTTTCCAACCCAAGGGTCGAACCCGGGTCTCCTGCACTGCAGGCAGACACTTTACCGTCTGAGCCACCGAGTAAGCCAGCACTCAGTTAGTTTAAGGGTAAGATGTAAAGTTTGTTTTATGAGCCCAGTGTATTTTCTTTGGCAAAACGTTTACTTATCAGACCAAAAAGCTAGGGAAATAGATTTTTCAACACAAATTATATCACCAGGTAGAATTCTATTAATATAATGAGCAACACATGAGTCAAGTGTAGAAAGAGTTAAACCAAATATAATAATTCAAAAGTATTGTTGCTTTAGATTTGGGAAAAAATAGAAATCAACCTGAATTACTCATAGTTTGGGAGATGTATGCTTTCAGCAAACATAGAATACACACATACATATATTGTATTTTATTGCTTTATAGTTTGTAGGGATATGATAAAAGACCATTAAAATATCCGTGGGTAAATTCTTTCTGATAACTTATTAAGTGGGCCTTCCTGGTGGCTCACATGGTAAAGAATCTGCCTGCGATGTAGGAGATCCAAATTTGAACCTGGGTCAGGAAGATCCCCTGGAGAGAAATGGCAACCCATTCCAGTATTTTTGCCTGGAGAATCACATGGACAGAGAAGCTTGGTGGGCTACAGTCCACGGGGTCTCAAAGAGCTGAATAAAACTGAGTGACCGAGCACAAACTCACACGCATACACTTTCAGCAAATATGAAACACACACATGCACGCATGCAATCAAAGCAAGGCACGCATATAAAGATGCATATACACACAGTGTACATTTGCATGCCAACTTAAGTTACTCTTATGTTCACTTTTGGTCAATAATAAATTACAGACCAATTTTTCTTTGTTTTGAATCGACTGTATGTTTGTTCCATAGGCCCAGGCACATATGAGGGGCACTCAGTAAATATTTGCTAACTTTGACTTCCCTGAATTGAGTGAGTTCAGCACTGTGTAACAGAATCCCTGCTTTATGGGAACCCACTCACATCAGATAGTAGTGAACTGAACCAAGTCAACATTTTCATTGTCAAATGCTCTCCGTTTTCCAGGGTACCTTCAACACTTAGATGCAAATGCAGGGGACAGAATATTCTAAACTGGTAAAAGTGTGTTGATCCTTGCCTTCTAAAGTAACACCTTTAAAAAACAAAAACAAGTGACTATTTTGATTCCCTTTGTCTTGTTCTATTTTTGACTTCTCTAACACAGTATCGGTTTTTCTAATAAATCTCCAGCACAGAAAGGAAACAATACCCAAATTCTGGAAGTGGGACAAACTGTTAACTTAACAACTAAAGCCAAGCACATCATTTTGCCAAACCTGGGGGAAAGTTAACATGAAAAGGGCACAAGCTAAATCAGTTCTTAGGATTTTGTTCTGGGAATTTCCAAACTGGGCCTTCACTTCCACCTAAAGACCTCGGTAAAGTCTAAATTTCTCTTTCAAAGTGTTTCTTTTACAATTTTTTTCACATTGAGGAATAAACAGAAGACAAGAGAGGGCTTCTGTTTTTGCTCTTCAGGTTAAACCAGCAGAAGCAAAGGGCCTCTATTTTCCTGAAGTGTGACCCCTCCTGCGTGGAGACAAGGATGGACAAACTGGTCTGAAGTGACCTCTTCTGGGCAGGATGTGGAAGGCTGATGGGTCTTCTTAAGCAAGACCTTCCAACGTATCTAATCTAAAGTAAATAATGTTCCAGTATCCTCAGGTGGAGAACTCACATTCCTAAAGGCTTTCCTGGGCAAGGAAAAGGTCAGCAAAAATAACCCAAATAAAACGGCAAACCAGATAAGATTATCACACAACAGACCTAGGAACTGCTTGGTGGTGCTGGTCAATCTCAGCAGAGACGTTCCGTCAACAAGCATGCCATAAAAGGAGCTGGGCGTGCGTGGAGTTTATTGGTCTCATGGGAACAAAATATTGATCAGACAAGGTAGTGCCACTTGATAATCTTCAAACGCTGCTCAAGTAACTGGTTACTGATTTGAAGAGTACAGCAGATAATTTTTAAATCATTTCTTCAGTGTGAAGGGAAAGCACCATAAAGCAGGTGAAGAAATATGAAGTGCTAATTTAGGTGATTTTATGGTAGAGTCATAATTCCCTTTTAAGAGAGAAACCTTGATTAGGGAGATGATCAGTGTTGGGTCTTTGCCTTTTGAAACTGTAAAAACAGATGAATAGCAAGGCAAATGTAAAGCGAGTGACATACACACAAATGCCCCCAAAATAGGTATATTCACAGAGAATCACAGACTTTTCCTGCAACTTTGCATTTATCAGAAAGAGTGGGGGAGTCTTGAGTTTTAACCACACAGTGGATTTGACTCTACTTAGATTCTAAGCACAACTACACTTTTTCCTGCAGATGTAGCACTTTCTGAAAAGGAAGTCCTTTTGAAGTCTAGGAAGAAAGAAGAGACCCCAGGTGAACGGTTTTTCTCTGGGGACTGATCTTACAATCATCAGATAATATAGACCAGGTAAGGCATTTCCATAAAAACTGGGGTAGTGATGATTTTCAGCTTGCTTTGTAGAATGGAGAAAATCAACAATGCTATTTTCTGACATACAAAGACCATCCCTTTTCCCACCATTAAATTATCTGTCCAATTTTAGAATCATTTTGGTATTTACCAGGCTTCAAACTACCTTCAGAAGTTCTCTCCTTTCTGCGTCTCTAAACCGCTCCCGGACACTCTGTGTTCTGAATTTGTGTAGAGCTGCCAAATGCATGATGAAAAAAAGGAAAAAGTGAAAAAGAGTTTGTTTTTGCTTCTTTGGTTTCAATTAACATCTGCCATCTCCCTGACCTGAGTTCTGACAACACAATTGCTATGAAATATTGGTTTGAACTTAAAACCAGAATTCTTGAGTGTAGGTTTCTGCCAAATAGGTGCTAGTTAGAACCAGCTGCCTGGAGCGGAACTGCTAAGTGCTTGAAGGTTGCCTCTGATCTGAGCCAGTCTCCCCAGCAGAGCCCTTTCAAAGGAGAAATTGCCAGAGTGGATTCATCTCCAAGATGGATGAAGATTTATCTATAGCCCAATCAACGTGTCATTTCTCTTCTTGTTCAGTTTATCATTGGGTAGATCCCAAAGTTAAGCCGAAATAATGAACAATAGCTATATTTAGAAACTTAAAGCAATTATCTTGAGATTTAGATGGTGGTGGGAAGGTGTGTGCATTTGAGGGTGTGAAAGAAAAGAAATGGAATATCAATAAGTCTGCAGACTACAATCATGGAAAACATGTTTGGGGGAAGTGGCCTGAATTGTGGGTATTTGATGGAAATTGCAAGTCGAAACAGGCTCAAATCACTCCTCAACATACCTGCGCCACAGGTGACCCTGGATCATCAACAGCAGTCAAAAGCTTAAGTAATGGAAACAATTCTATGTGGGTAGAATTGGCCGTGGTCATCTCATTAAACACACAGTTCTGTTTTCAACGTAATTAGTCATCTAATTACTCATCCAAAATTAGTGCATTCATATGCCTAATTAATTATAATTTCATTCAAACTGCCCTGTTGGTAATGCTTTTGTTCTCTGTTCCAACAAATCAAATGGCGGAGGAACATATTTGATCTGGAAATTGGTTTGGGTTGCGTCTCATCATAAACATATTAAAACCCTAATGAATAAAACAGTGAGAGTGTTAGTATCCATAGTAAAGATAACACCCCTTCAAATATTAACTTTTTCCAAGGAACACCAGTTTCAGACATTAGAGCTATTTACCTCCCAGAACCTCAGATTGAAGGTCAAGGTCGAAAGAACAAGATCTGAGTTCAGATACACCCACTACTAAGAACGGAGTCCTGTGCACATTTTCCAGGTGGCTAAGTGGTAGAGAATCCGAGTGCCAACACAGGAGCTGCAGGAGACCTGGGCTCCATCTCTGGGTCAGGAAGATCCCCTGGAGAAGGAAATAGCAACCCACTCCAGTATTCTTGCCTGGAGAATCCCACGGACAGAGGCCTGGCGGGGTTTCAAAGAGCTAGGCACAACTTGGCAACCAAGCAAGAACACCAGCCTGTGCCGTAGGAGTGCAAGTTAGTGCACAGCACAGAAAACCCGGGATGTGGAGGGCTGCGGGCTTCTTACGCACCAAACAGACTGCACGCTGTTTTTTGGTTCACTGTTCATAGCTGAACCAGGTAAGATTTCTTCAGGAAAGACAGCCTACTGTAGAGCACAGGGAGCTGCACTCAGTGCTCTGGGGTGACCTAAGTGGGAAGGAAATCCAAAAAGGAGAGGATGTATGTATACATACAGCGGAAGCACTTTGAGGTACAGCAGAAACTGAAGCACCATTGCAAAGCAACTGCTGTCGTTCACGTGGCTGAGTTGTGTCCGACTCTTTGCAACCCCACGCAGCTCGCCAGGCTCCCCGTCCTTCACCATCTCCCCGAATTTGCTCAAACTCACGTCCACTAGGTCCGTGACGCCGCCCGGCCACGGCATGCTCTGTCGCCTGTTTCTACTTCTCCTCCTGCCCTCAGTTTTCTCGTCTTTCCTCCACTGGGATCTTTTCCCAGGAGTCAACTCTTTGAATCAGGTGGTTAGAGTGCTGGAGCTTCAGCTTCAGCACCAGTCCTTCCAAGGAAAGCAACTACGCTCCAATAAAATTAATTTTAAAATAATAAAAGGTTAAATTAAAAATAAATAAGATCTTCTAAAAGTTGTTTGATGCTCCATCTACACTTTTGGTGTTTTTCCCCAGAAAAGTAGTAAACAGCTGTTTCTGCGGGATTGATCATGCCCTAGTCACTAGTCTAGGGGCTTTGAATTTTGGCTCATTTAATCCTCTCAGCTGACCATTGAAGTGGCCACTGTATTGGCCTCGTTTCCCAGAAGATGAAGTTGAAGCCCAGAAAGATTAGATCATGTGCCTGAAGCCACTAAAGTGGGGCATGAAAACTGTTCTCTTAGGAAATCAACGGTCACGCGATCTGTTCCGAGTTTTGTCCCGGAAGCATGGTGCAAATGAAACACTACTGACTATGAAGACTGAGTATGAAGAATATTAATGAATATTGGCTCTTTTGACCATACTTGTAACCTGCATTGATTTTCAAGCTCGACCATGGAAAAGGCGCCAGAGAGATGCCCACTGCCTGCCTCAAACTCTTGTGAGTGCTAACGGGACAGTGTGTGACATTGTCAGCTCAGCTCTCAGAAAATATAAAGGGCAGTTACTGAGGTGCGCTGCTTTGAAGTAAATTTGAATTCTCGTAGGGGATGAGAAGATGAAATGAAGAAGAGGGAGCTAGCTGCCCTCAGCCAAGTGCTCTCAGAAGGACAGGAGCTTGGGATCGCTCTTCAGGATCAGTTACTTGTTACTAACCTGACAAATTGTCCTAATTCCTGACACACTGGGATATTCTGGCATGCCTTAGGGCTGGCCCTGAGTTACCATCTCTCTGTTTCCCTCATGGAGTGTCCCCTACATACGAATGAGTCCCGTTCCAAGAGCCTGTTCATAAGTCCAACAAAGTTAGGCTAGGAACCCAACTAACGGGCTTCCCAGGTGACTCACTGGGTGAAGAGCCTCCTGCAGTGCAAGCGACCCCGGAGATATGGGTTCAGTTCCTGGGTCGGGAAGATCCTCGGGAGGAGGGCACAGCAACCCACTCCAGTATTCTTGCCTGGAGAATCCCATGGACAGAGGAGCCTGGCGGGTGCAGTCCGTAGGGTCACAAAGAGTCGGACACGACTGAGCGACTGAGCATGCACACAGTCCTCAGCTGACACAGTAGGCTATATAGTCCTGTACAGTAATAGGGTTATGATACCTTTCACACAAACAGTACATTAAAAAACAAACACAAAAAATAAAGAAAACATTTTTAATCTTCCAGTAATGTACCTTGAAAAGTACAGCAGTCCAGCACAACAGCTGGCGCATGGGGGCTGGCATCGAGTGAACGGGCAGGAAGAGTCTCTGGCTGGAGGAGGGAAATAGAGCTGGAGGATCATCAGCGACAGGAGACGGAGGCAAGCTGCGGTGTCACTCACACCAGACACCAGGGGAACATACGTTCCCATCTTTGGAAGTTCAGAACTTGAAGTTCTGTGTGTAGGGGACTTATTGACATTTGCAGCTTTTCTGGGGTTAGTCAACACTGTCCAAAGCAGTTTGAACGCAAGAGTTTGCTGCTTCGTGACCTGGTTAAAAAGAATGCATGCATGCATGCTAAGTCACTGCAGTCGTGTCTGACTCTGTGCGACCCTACGGACAGCAGCCCACCAGGCTCCTCCGTCCGCAGGATTCTCTAGGCAAGAATACTGGAGTGGGTGGCCATTTCCTTCTCCAGAAAAAGAATCCAAATTGGTATAAAATACCTGATTTCCATGCTGGCTGGATCATTGTGGGAATAAGTAAAAGGTAGCTTGGGGTGGTGGCCAGGGCACTCTAAGAGGCCTGACTTCTAGGCCCAGATTGGCTCCTAGTTTGCAATGTGACGTGGGCGAGGCACCTAATTTCCCTGCATCTCTGTTTCTCTTTTATAATATGCACGGAGTGACTTTTTTCAGGTTTAAAAATAAATGACATGAATGACCTGGCAAAAATGATTTAACTTCAATTGCTTTATGCACATACTAGTAATAAAAATAGAAATAATAATGAACACATCATAATAATGAATAACAAGCATGAACAACAGGGATGGCTGCAGGGCAGTAAGTGAAATGATGGCTTTGATGATATAAATGACTTAATGAGTGAGATGACTCTGATGTGTAAGCGTGTAGGTACCCTTCCCTCCCTTCCTCTCTCAAAATTAGCAGCTAAATGCATTCCCTGGAGGCTTTATACACAAGAGGAGATGCTTCACTTTTAACGATACTGTAAACTATGTTTAAAAAAAATCTACTTTTAAAAAAACTGGGCCACTGACTCATCTTCAGATTATGGTTATAAAAGGAAAAATTTAAACTCCTCAAGGGAAAGAGACACAGCCAGAGAACCCAATTACCTGGCTGAAATTGTACAAATATCAGTTTGCACACCCAGCCTCAGAACAATAGCTATTGTAATGAACTACCTTTTTCCTTGAAAGGCCTCTGCTTCTATCCCCTGGTTTGCTATTTTCTCCGAAGGTTGCTACCCCGTCTGAGCTATAAAGACATGATGCATTGGTTTTCTTTCTTCTTCTCCACCTTTTGAATTTGGTACAAAAACCAAACCATTCATTTTCATTTTTCTCAGGAGTTTTCTTGCCTTTATGAATGTTTTTATGAGAAAGAAGGAAAGGAAAGATAAAATATGCCAAGACACTAGAGAAAATCTTAAAGGGGACAAAAAAAAAAATGTAAGAGAAGAAAGGTGAGGAGAGAGAAGCGAAGCAAGGAGTCAGAAAATTAGAAAGGAAGAGAAGGGTCCAGTCTGCGGGACTCTGTGCTCCTCTTTCTTTATTCATTAGTTTCCATTTTCTTCTGTCCCCCGCTTCCATCTTCTCCCCTTTTCTGCTTGTGACCTTCAGAACTCAGCAGAACTAGAAAGGCTCCTTGTCTTCCTTCCCAGATCCTCTTTGAATGATGAAATAAAACCAAGTCTATTGATAATTGCTCTGTGCTGTTCAAAAAGCATTTTCCTGAAGGGAGCTCTCTACTTTATTCGTTTCAGTTATTAATGTGTATATAATATGCCTTCATTCCTAATTATTTTGTCACCATTTTGTTAACTGTCCAGGATCTACATTTGAACTAAGACACTTTAATTATCAAATTAACACAATTTCATGGCTGATATGTTCAATTTCTCACCACTGGACTTTTTAATTTTCTTTCTTTCTTTTTTTTTTATTAACTGGCTCCTTTCTGGTTCTTTCCCCTAATCATACAAAGAGATGTCTAATACCCTTGGTTAACATTCATGAATACTTTCCATAAATATCCAGACATTAAGGGTTGCAAAAGAGTGCCTGTTCTTGCAACACGATTTTCCTTGTAGTCTTTCTTCATTGATTTCTAACCCAGCAATGACATTTATTTATTCACAGGTTATGATTTTCAGTTCAGTTGGAAAAAGAAAAATTCTCATGGCTTTTTCTACCGCTAATTGCTTGAACTCAACAGCCTCAGGTACAAAAATAAAGGCACTTGGCTTTAATGAAAAGAAAAGGAATGCCTACAATTGTAGCTAACATTAAATTATGAAAAGAAGAGAGCTAGGTTACTTTTTAAAGTTGTCAAACACAAATGATAGAAATGAAGAACTAACGGTGGAATAAAAGAGAAAGTAATTGCAAGATCCAGAATACTGAGTTTCTTAGCTTACTCATTGTGAAGTCCTTTGCACAGCTTCTTTCATGGATTACAGGCCATGAATACACTGGTCCCGACCCAGGAGGACGGCAGCTTTTGTCCCGTGAGACTCAATGCTGATTCAGAGGCAAAGTAACCATCATCACTCTCAGATTCAGAAATTCATCTCCCCCACCCTTAAAACATTTATAGTTATAGAACTCCATCCTGATGGCTCCGGACCAGCTGAGATGGACTCTGGACCATCTTAATAAGGATCTTTATGCTATGCTAAGTCACTTCAGTTGTGTCCGACTCTGTGCAACCCCACAGACGGCAGCCCACCAGGCTCCCCCGTCCCTGGGATTCTCCAGGCAAGAACACTGGAGTGGGTTGCCATTTCCTTCTCCAGTGCATGAAAGTGAAAGGTGAAAGTGAAGTCGCTCAGTTGTGTCTGACTCTTAGCGACCCCATGGACTGCAGCCCACCAGGCTCCTCCATCCATAGGATTTTCCGGGCAAGAGTACTGGAGTGGGGTGCCATTGCCTTCTTTATTGGGGTATAATTTATATACCATAAAATTGACCCTTTGAAATATATATTGGAATGACTCTTAGGAAATTGACTGAATTATGGGAAGTTTACCACAATCCAGCTTTAAAACATTTCCACCATCCCCCAAAGATCCTCTGTATCCATTTCCAGTCAATCCCCATTTCTGCCCTCTGGCCCCAGGCATCACTAATCTTTCTTTATATATTTGCCTTTATAGACACTTCATGTAAACAGGATCATGCAATGTGTGGTCTTTTGTGTCTGATTTCCAGCACTTACCCTCAATTTGACTGTTACAGCGGGTATTCCAACAGGTTTGGTGTAAATTATGGTCCCTCCTATTATCAGTTTTGCCGAGGTCTGCGTTACTATGTGCTACCTTCACTGGTTATAAAGATGAACCACATCATGCTGAAGGGAAAAGATAACTTTTTAAATGATCAAAAGAATATCACCAAGAGTAGGAAGTGAGACCAAGCGCAACTGCAAGAACGGGTTGGGTATAAGTATAAGACATTTATTTAAAAAGAAAAGGGTCGCATTCAGTGTGTTAGTACATTTAGTGTGTTAGTGTTTTTAGAGAAACAGCAAAGATGTAACACTGAAACATGACTTTTTAAAAACATATTTTAATAATGTATTATTGCTTTTAATTAAAAAAATAAAGTTATCATCAATTTTTTCCAAAGTATCATTTTATAGTTATTGAATTTAAAATGATCTCTTCTTAATAGATGATGCTTGAGTCTTTTTTTGAAGCAAAGTTTCCATTTATTGAGGAATTCAATTGCTCAAAATCATAGCATACTGCCATCTTTTTTACAGATTCAGAATTATTTCTGGGGAGAATTCCTGACTGAAAGTTAGTATATAGTAACAAAAATGCAATAAAATTCCTATACTTTAGAAATGTTAAGAAAATTTATTTTCAGTGTTGAGGAGGAATGTGAGCATGCAAAATACTGTAAATTGGTATGAATACATGGGTGAAATAAGTGAATAACTGAATAAATGTATAGAAGCTTACCCAAAGCTTTTTGACAATATATGTCATCAAATGTTTTAAAAGTGTTATCCCACACTAAAAGTGTTTTAAAAGTGCTGCATGTGTTATCTCAGTAATTCAGCTTCTAGGAATCTGTTTGTTACTGTTGTTCAGTTACTAAGAGTCGTGTCTGACTCTTTGTGACTCCGTGGACTGCAGCACACCAGGCTTCCCTGTCTGACACGGTTTCCCAGAGCTTGCTCAGATTCACGTCCACTGAGTCAGTGATGCTGTCTGTCTCATCTTCTGCTGCCCTCTTCTTTCGCTTTCCATGTTTCCCAGCATCGGGGTCTTTTCCAATGAGTGAGCTCTTCTCATCAGGTGGCCAAAGAATTGGAGCTTCAGCTTCAGCATCAGTCCTTCCAATGAACATCCAGGACTGATCTCCTTTAGGATAAAAAAGGGAAGATAAAAATTATATGTTTAATATGACCCTCACAAATATACATAGAAAATATACTAAAAAGGAAATACACCAAAATGTAATAAATGTTTACTTCTGGTTAATAGCATTATGAGAAATTTAAAATATTATTTTCAATATCCTTTTTATATTTTCTATTGACTGATAATGAATATTTATGCATGTGTGCTAAGTCGCTTCAGTCGTGTTTGACTTCTTGCAACCCTACGGGCTGTAGCCTGCTAGTCTCCTCTCTCCATGGGATTCTCCAGGCAAGAATGCTGGAGTGGGTTGCCATTGCCTTCTCCAGAGAAGCTTCCCGACCCAGGGATCAAAACTGGGTCTCATGTCTTCTGCATTGGCAGGTGGGTTCTTTACTACTAGAACTACCTAGGAAGCCCAGCCAATATTTATAACCAGAAAGAAAAGCAGAACGTGGTTTTTAATAAAAAATAAAAATAAAACTTGGCTCTGCTTTTTACTTTGTAGTCTGAAAAAGAGACTTAGAAAGTATATATTTAGTTACATTCCCATCCACAGTGTAAGCTTTTATTGCTGTTTAGTTGCTCAGTAGTGTCCGACTCTTTTGAGTCCCCATGGGCTGTAGCCCTCCAGGCTCCTCTGTCCATGGGATTTCCTGGGCAAAAACACTGAGTGGATTGCCACTTCCTATTCCAGGGAATCTTCTCAACCCAGGGATAGAACCCACATCTGCAAGCTTCCTACATTGCAGGGATTCTTCACCGCTGAGCTACCAGGAAGCCAGCCGTATAAGAGGGGTCCCTTTTCTCCACCCCCTCCCCAGCATTATTGTTTGTAGATCTTTCTGATAGCCATTCTGACCAGTGTGAAGTGATGCCCCATTGTAGTTTTGATTTGTATTTCCCTAATAATTAGCGATGTTTTTATTTGCATCTTTTCATGTGTTTGTTGTCTTCTTTGGGGAAATATCTATTTAGGTCTTCTGCCCATTTTTTGATTAGGCTGTTTGTGGTTTTTTTTTGACATTGTGTTGCATGAGCTGTTTGTATATTTGGAGATTAATCCCTTGTCTGACATATATACATATATTGACATATATACAGTTCTATGTATAAAATAGATAAATAATGAGAACTTACTGTATAGCACCGGGAACTCTATTTGGAGTTCTGTGGTGATCCAAATGGGAAGGAAATCCAAAAAAAAAAAAAAAAAGAGGAAATATATGTATATGTAGGGCTGATTCACTTTGCTGTACGGCAGAAACTGATATAGCAGTGTAAAGCAACTGTACTCCAATTTTAAAAAGAAAATACATATTTAGTCAAAGTGAAAAAGAATAGGATCAATACATACTTCTTCCTTGTCTCTTTGCTCATCTCTCTGCCTCTCCTCATGCATTTTCTCTGCCATTTTCTCACTCCCTATGTTTTACATAGCAGTAAAATATAGACAGAAGATGAATAAGCCTTCTACAGAATATAATTTTATTGGTTCCAAAGATACTTGGGGTTAATTCATTCATAAAATACCACAGCAGGTTATGACAAGAACTCAAAGAGACCACAATGCTAATGGATAATGGAAGGCCTTCTAGCATACAAAATATCCCTTCCCCCTTAGCTAACATTTTTGAAACCAGCAACAGCGTAACCTATTACAAGGCTTTCTCTGTGTTAAACTAGAGGGTGTAAAATTCCAGGTCCCTTCATTTTAGCAGTTGAGAGGTCAGAGGAAAATTATTGCTTCCTTTATTTTATGGCCCTAGTGAGATGCAGCTTCTCCCCAGGATGTTCAGTGGAAAAATCGATGCCAGATGGCTCAGTAGGAGAGAGGTCTAATGGTTCTACGTTGTTCTCCATCTCCCCCAGAGGAGAGCTATGCAGTGGGGGGTACTCAGGATTGTCACAACCAGTGATTAACAACAGCACTGGTGAGTGTTCACAGTGTGCTGAAGCCTGTTTTACGTGCATTGTCTCCTGAAATCACGATAACCTGTAAGGTACACACTATTGTTATGTGTCATACATGTCACTGCTGCTGCTGCTGCTAAGTCGCTTCAGTCGTGTCCAACTCTGTGCAACCCCATAGACGGCAGCCCACCAGGCTCCCCCGTCCCTGGGATTCTCCAGGCAAGAACACTGGAGTGGGTTGCCATTTCCTTCTCCAGTGCATGAAAGTGAAAAGTGAAAGTGAAGTCGCTCAGTTGTGTCTGACTCTTAGCGACCCCATGGACTGCAGCCTACTAGGCTCCTCCGTCCACGGGATTTTCCAGGCAAGAGTACTGGAGAGGGGTGCCATTGCCTTCTCCAATACATGTCACAGGTGTAGATAAATAAATTTCCTGAAATCAGACAGCCTAGAGATGCAAGACCTAGAATCTGAATCCATGCCTGCTAGACTCTAAAGTCAGTACTTAAAGGCTATTTTAATGCCATTGGATAAAGTGTCAGTAACAAGAAATAATAGTTCAACATCTCTCAACACATCAGTGAAACCTCTGACACATTCAGATTGGCCAAGGCCTCCTCTGAAAACATTTTCTAGCAGCCTCTTTCAATGCAGCTTCTGCAAGAAAATTAGACTCTATCAAAAAGTGATTTGAATATTATATTCTCCTTTCTTCCAAGGATGGTGGCATAGAATAACTAGTAACATTCAAGATGCAAAGGAAGTTAGTTATTCATTACATACAATGGATGCCTTAGGGCATTAGGGCTAATTTCTCATTTCTCTCTCTCTCTCTTTCTCTCACTCTGTTTTTCTCTATGTTTTTTACTTTCTCCCCTGAGAAAATTGCCTGGGTAGCAAGCTTACACCGCTATTATCAGCTGAAACCTCCACAGTTCCATAAACAATGCCTAAGATGGAGGTATTTTATTCAGGACTTTATGTTGATGTAAAAGGGTAAACGCTATATTGTATATTGCTACTCCACTTTCAATGTAAGCAAGCATTCATAGCACCGCAGACTACAAATAATATAGAGGATGCTTCTGGTATTTGCTCTAATCCTTTCTTGTAAAGGGATAGGTAATACTGTAGCCCATGGAACTCTGCTGAATGTTGTGTGGCAACCTGGATGGGAGGAGAGTTTGAGGGAGAATGAATACATGTGTATGTATGGCTGGGTCCCTTCACTGTTCACCTGAAACTATCACATTGTTTGCTATTCAGCTATACTCCAATACAAAATAAAAGTTAAAAAAAAATAAAAGGATAGGTAGATCCCAAATGAGAGGATCACTTGAGCTCTCCTGCCTAGATGTTCTTCTTTATTTATTTTTTTCTTCTTTGCTTGGTGGCCCTCTTTCAAGCTTCCCATTCTCTACTGGAGAATGGTTTACACAGTATTACTTATGTTAATGTAATTACTCAGAATTCAAACTTTAATTACAGAATCCTTATCAATGCTATTTTATACCTCTAAACAGTGCTACTTCTAACTTGTTATTCATGAAATGAAGCCACTTGGAGTACTCTGTTTTGCTAGGTCCCAATAACTAGAACTTCCTTTTCTCTTTCTTTTTTCTCATTGTCCCTCTACCTTGCCTTTTTTTCCAGAAAGAGATTCAGGTTAAGTAGTAGCTGGAAAATCTTTCCCTTTGAAACAGATGCCCTTATGGCTTAATGAGTCTTATGGCTCTTGGCTAGGTGCAACAATTTGGTTGCTTCATGCTGGCTTTCATTTAAGCAAAACCTGCATCGTTAGCTATCATCGAATGTTTGATGTTCCATAAAATATTCTCATGCTAAACGGTTCAATGCCAAAAACATCCTTTTCCCAAACAAAACGGTTTAAGTTCTGTTGGCCTTTTCATGGTAGAGAAAATAGGCATGACATTCTTGAAGTGTTTTCAGTGAAGTTTGTGGGATGTCTTGTAGACTGCAATTAGGATTGAGTGGTCTAAATGGCAGCAACATTGGTGTCAACATAAGAATTGTCACAAGGCATCCTAAGTCCTCTTGTTTTTCACTCTCAGATACTTGATATTGTAGAATGATGCCAGAATTTATGAACTCTTTCTTGGATTTATCCTCTCGTAAACCTCTAGTCACAGGAAGGTGGTGACTAGGAATATGGGCGTTACAGTCAGAGGATTCAAGCATAGTTCCACCATTCCTAAGTAATGACGCTACCACCTGGGAGGCTGGGAAACTTGAGGCCACCTGGGAGCACTTAGCACAGTACCTGCACAAACACATGGTAATAACCATTCTAATTGCAATAAAATTGACAATTATTGACAATAATAAACCACCTTACAATGATCCCATGAAGAGATACAATTATAATTATTGTCATTTTATACATGAGAAAATTATGGTGAAGAGAGATTAAGTAACTTGTCCAAGGTCACACAGCCTGTGCGGGAAGGTAACTTATCCTACCTAATCAAGGGAATCTATCAAACACTAACAATAAACATTAGTCTAAATGGTAAAACTTTAGAAGCATATCCAGTAACAGGAGGAGATGAGAATGTCTGCAAAATAAAACTAAAATTCCTAATTAAAGAAATAAAAGAAAAGAGATATCAGAGCTAGAAAAGAAGATGCAGAATTTTAACTGGTAAACCATATAATTACCTTCCTAAAATATTCAAAAGAACCTTCAGATAACCTGTAAAATTAACAGAATTCAGATTATTTGACTTGAGATTGACAGACAAAAAGCAATAGCAATTTAAACACTAACAATAACAAATAGGAAATACAATTCAAATTTTTTAAATCAAGACATTTATGGAAAAAATAAAAAAAAACTATGTTAAAGAACGTAACATTAATATGGTACAAAAACACAATTGGGATACATACACAAATGACACTGATCTTTGGAAAGAAAAGAGAATGGGCCAGGACAAAGGGAACAGAGAGATATTAATGCTTTATTTAAAAAAGAAAAAACAACTGAAGGGAATGAAAATTAATATTTGTTTGTTTTGAAGGTGAATATCATAGATGTTCATTTAGTTCAGTCGCTCAGTTGTGCCTGAGTATTTGTGACCCCATGGACTACAGCATGCCAGACTTCTCTGTCCATCACCAACTCCTGGAGCTTGCTCAAACTCAGGTCCATCGAGTCAGTGATGCCATCCAACCACCTCATCCTCTGTCATACCCTTCTCCTCCTGCCTCAATCTTTCCCAGCATTAGGGTCTTTCCCAAGGAGTCAGTTCTTTGCATCAGGTGCCCACAGTATTGGAGTTTCAGCTTCAGCATCAGTCCTTCCAATGAATATTCAGGACTGATATCCTTTAGGATGGACTGGTTGGATCTCTTTGCAGTCCAAGGGACTCTCAAGAGTCTTCTCCAACATCACAGTTCAAAAGCATCAATTCTTTGGCGGTCAGCCTTCTTACGGTCCAACTCTCACATCCATACATGACTACTGGAAAAAACCATAGCTTTGACTAGACGGACCTTGTCAGCAAAGTAATGTCTCTGCTTTTTAATATGCTGTCTAGGTTGGTCATAGCTTTTCTTCTAAGGAGCAAGCATCTTCTAATTTCATGGCTGTGGTCACCATCCATGGTGATTTTGAAGCTCAAGAAAAGAAAGTCTCTCACTGTTTCCATTGTTTCCCCATCTATTTGCAATGAAGTGATGGCACCAGATGCCATGATCTTAGTTTTTTGAATGTTGAGTTTTAAGCCAACTTTTTCACTCTCTTTCACTTTCATCAAGAGGTTCTTTAGTTTTTCTTTGCTTTCTGCCATAAGGGTGGTATCGTCTGCACATCTGAGGTTATTGATATTTCTCCTGGCAATCTTGATTTCAGCTTTTGCTTCATCCAGCCTGGCATTTCACATGATGTACTCTGCATATAAGTTAAATAAGCAGGGTGACAATATACAGCCTTGANATAGCTTTGACTAGACGGACCTTGTCAGCAAAGTAATGTCTCTGCTTTTTAATATGCTGTCTAGGTTGGTCATAGCTTTTCTTCTAAGGAGCAAGCATCTTCTAATTTCATGGCTGTGGTCACCATCCATGGTGATTTTGAAGCTCAAGAAAAGAAAGTCTCTCACTGTTTCCATTGTTTCCCCATCTATTTGCAATGAAGTGATGGCACCAGATGCCATGATCTTAGTTTTTTGAATGTTGAGTTTTAAGCCAACTTTTTCACTCTCTTTCACTTTCATCAAGAGGTTCTTTAGTTTTTCTTTGCTTTCTGCCATAAGGGTGGTATCGGCTGCATATCTGAGGTTATTGATATTTCTCCTGGCAATCTTGATTTCAGCTTTTGCTTCATCCAGCCTGGCATTTCACATGATGTACTCTGCATATAAGTTAAATAAGCAGGGTGACAATATATAGCCTTGATGTACTCCTTTTCCTATTTGGAACCAGTCTGATGTTTCATGTCCAGTTATAATTGTTGTTTCTTGATCTCCATACAGATTTCTCACGAGGCAGTTAAAATGTGAAAGTGAAAGTCGCTCAGTCGTGTCCGACTCTTTGCGACCCCATGGACTATACAGTCCATGCAATTCTCCAGATCAGAATACTGGAGTGGGTAGCCTTTCCCTTCTCCAGGGAATCTTCCCAACCCAGGGATTGAACCCAGGTCTCCCGCATTGCACGTGGATTCTTTACCAGCTGAGCCACAAAGGAAGCTCCATGGTAGATAAAGTGGTCTGGTATTCCCATCTCTTTCAGAATTTTACACAGTTTATTGTGATCCACACAGTCAAAGGCGTTGGCATAGTCAATAAAGCAAAAGTAGATGCCTTTCTGGAGCTCTATTGCTTTTTCGATGATCCAGCAGATGTTGGTAATTTGATCTCTGGTTCCTCTGCCTTTTCTAGAACCAGCTTGAACATCTGGAAGTTCGCGGTTCACATACTATTGAAGCCTGGCTTGGAGAATTTTGAGCATTACTTTGCTAACCTGTGAGATGAGTGCGATTGTGTGGTAGTTTGAACATTCTTTGGCATTGCCTTTCTTTGGGATTGGAATGAAAACTGACCTTTTCCAGTCCTGTGGCCACTGCTGAGTTTTCCAAATTTGCTGGCATATTGAGTGCAGCATTTTCACAGCATCACCTTTTAGGATTTGAAATAGCTCAACTAGAATTCCATCACCTCTTCTTGCTTTGTTCATAGTGATGCTTCCTAAGGCCCACTTGACTTCACATTCCAGGAAGTCTGGCTTTAGGTGGGTGATCACACCATGTGGTTACCTGGGTCATGAAAATCTTTTGTTGAGAACCCCATGAACAGTATGAAAAGGCAAAAAGATGTTCATTCCATTTTCTATATGTTGAGATTTCCTCCCAAATATAAATGCATTCAGAACGGGATCTCGTTGATCAGAAAGAAAGATCTTAGGGGACAATAATTATAAAGATATCTTCAATGATTACTGAATCAATTACCATCTAGTGCATATGGCTATTTATAATATTTTTAGAAATACTACAATATCCTTAAATACCCTATCCTGGGCCTTTTAGGCATGATCCATTTCCTGGGCTTCAAAAGTATTTAACATTAGATGGAATAAACTGCTGCAATGATTTCTGGGCTTTACTAGAGTAGATTTTAAAAGTCTATTTGGAGAGAAGGAAATGGCAACCCACTCTAGTGTTCTTGCCTGGAGAATCCCAGGGACGGGGGAGCCTGGTGGCTGCCGTCTATGGCGTTGCACAGAGTTGGACACGACTGAAGCGACTTAGCAGCAGCAGCAGCCACAAATATGCTGGGGGAAGGGATAATCTCCTCCATAAATGGTGTTGGGAAAACTGGACAGCTACATGCAAAGGAATGAGGCTGGATCTCTATCTTACACCATACACAAAAACAAACCCAAAATGGATTAAAAACCTGAACATAAAGACCTAAAATCATAACACTTCTAGAAGAAAACACAGGGGTAATTTCCTTGACATTGGTCTTGACAATGGTTTTTCTTTCTTTTTTGGATTTGACACTAAAAGCAAAGGCAACAAAAGCAAAAATTAAACAAGTGAGACTACCTCAAATTAAAATACTTCTGCACAGCAAAGGAAAGTATCAAGTAAATGAAAAGGTAAACTACTGAATGGAAGAAAATATTTGCAAATTGTGCATCTGATAAAGGGGTTAATATCTAAAAAGTTGAAGAATCTATACAATTCAATAGCAATACAATAAAAAATCCAATGAAAAAGTAAGCAGAAGAACTGAACAGACATTTTTCTGAAGAAAACAACCAAATGATCAATTGATATGTGAAAAGATGCCCAACACCACTAAACATCAGGGAAATACAAATCAAGACCACAGTGAGGTATCATCACCTCACACCTGTTTGAATGACTTTTATCAAAAAGATAAGAGGTCATAAATGTTGGTGAGGAGGATGAGGAGAAAAGGGAACCCTTGTGCACTGCTGGGAATGTAAATCGGTTTCAGGCAGTACAGAAAACAGTGTGGAGATTCCTAAAAAAAATAAACGTAGACCTGTCATATGATCCAGCAGTTCCACATCTGGGCATTCATATGGAGAAAATGAAACCATTATCTCAAAAAGACATCTGAACCCCTATATTCTTTGCAGCACTCTTTACAATAACAAAAACATGGAAACCGTGTTTCTATTGATGGAAGAATGAATAAAGAAAACGTTGCATACATACAATGGAATATTATTCAGCCATACAAAGGAGGAAACTTGTCATCTGCAACAACATGGATGGATCCTGAGGGCATTGTGCTAAATGAGATGCCATCAGAGAAAGACAAATACTAATATGATCTCGATTACATGTGGAACCTTAAGAAGTTGAGCTCACAGCTACAGAGAACATCCTGCTGATTTCCAGAGCAGGTGTTTGGGGCAGCAGGGGCTGGAATAGTGATCAAAAGGTACAAATTTTCAGTTTTAGGAGAAAGAAGTTCTGGGGATGTAATATACAGCATGATAATTATAGTTAACAATACTGTATTATAGATTTGAAAGTTGTTAAGAGATCTTAAAAGTTCTCATCACAAGAAAAATAAAATTTTAACTCAGTGGGGGAAAAAAAAAAGTCTATTTGGGGCTCTGTATCAACCTAGAGGGGTAGTATGGGGAGGGTGATGGGAGGGAATTTCAAAAGGGAGGGGATACATGTATACTTATGGCTGATTCATGCTGAGATTTGACAGAAAACAATAAAATTCTGTAAAGCAATTATCTTTCAAAAATAATTAATTTTTTAAAAATGTCTATTCACAAGTGGACTTTTGGCAGACTCTGCACCCTGAACCATCGTACCATTTTTGAATATACAAGTAGGGTATGAATATTCAATAACTGAATGGGACATATAGGAAGAGCTTCCAATGCTTGCATTTTCTACCTTTTGCTGCCCTGTTTGGCAAGAGAGCTATGCCCAAATATTTTAAAAAAAAAAAAAAAAAAAGCCTTTTGTTGGAAGCAATTCAAATTCTACAGCACAGTGAGGCAGTCTCACATGTTTTCAGAATTTTGAGTTATTTTTCCATTTTGAACTATGAGAAACTCTAGAGTGTAGAGGAAAACTTTATGAGCCTGGTTTTATTTTATCTAATTGTTCCAGAATTTATGCACTGTTCAGAATATGCTCTATAAGTTCATTTATATGTTAATAAGAACCAACCAAAGGGCAAAATTGATACATAAATTATTAAATCAGTCTGTCTGCATATTCTCCTTTTTTAAACAATTACTTTTTCCAAATATTACCAAACAACCAGACAATATAATTACTTTGTGCTCTGTTAATAGAGGTTTTGTAGAGAGCTAGTGGTCAAAGAAATCCTTTATCTGTAGCTACACAGAAGATTGTTTCTTGGAATGTCTTATAGACATAAGTTCCATTTAAATAATGAGAAAATTACTGAGTGTCTTTATCAGAGCAGTATAAATGTTTTGACCTTAGATGCAAACATTTGGCTTATTTTTTATTCACTGATCTGCTTTGTAACAATTATCAGTATGAAATTGTTTCTGTGACTGTAGAAGTCAGGAAAACTCTGATGTCATCACAAAGGAAAAAAATTTTAAACAAGCATCAAAATGGGGAGGAGAATAAACTCAAAGTTTTTGTTCCCCCCAACCTTTGGAATTGAGCTCTAAAACAGAGCCACCATTTGGCAAAACTGAGACAGACAAACTTACCTGAATTCTGAGCCCTTCTCCTCTCTCCTGATCCCTTGTAACTCAGATTTCCACAGCACCTAGCCTTGCCCTTCATAGTTCTCTATGTAGACTTGGGCAATGATCAGGGCTTCAAAATGATACTTCTTACCTCCCACACATCAGAATCCTAGTTCTCCAGTGCTGAGCTCTGAGATGATAGCTCGGAAATAAAGCAATTCCCCATCAAACAGCTAATGATTAGGTATGACTCTATAGGCCGACACACACATCCACATCTCTCCTGAGAAGTAGACAATTGAGGAATCTGAGACAGTGCAGGGTTATGAAGCAATTTCAGAACAAAACTCAGAGCTAAGAGTCCTTTATCAAACCTAGTGCGAAGGTTATTTTGCTTATACACCTGGATACCCCACGTATACCCCCAATACTGGGAAATGGGTGCATGTCACTGTGAGAGTGACAAAAGATCCAGCTAAGTTATGTGTATCCAAAGCCATTAAACCCATTGGTGAAAATACAATGATACTTTTCGCTTCCAAAGAGGAAACTATGAAGGTACCATTATCTACCTCTCACATTCAAAAACTGTCTTCCTATAACAAAACGAAAAGTACTAGAGAATAAGCCATGTTGACTTTGTCTTCCTGGAGTATTTTAGAGGACGCAGCAGTAAAAAGATCACAGATAAATTACAATATTGGAAAAATACTTTGTGTGGCTCAGAGCCTTGAGAGCACTCTGAATGTCATATTAATTCTATAAAGTCTATCAGACCTTCAGAGAGGATTATCCTGGGATTTGGGGAAGGGCAAAAGTCACTCCTTTGCAAATAACATTAGACAGACCAGTCCAACATTTTATAAGCAGATAACAGAAAGAGCGTGGAAAATATTTTTTAAAGTGGATATTGGAAGATGAGATGGTTCTTGTTAAAATCTGATACGCACTGAGGAGGCTTCTCCTTAGAATTCAGATTAGAGCCTGGGTACCTAAAATCTATTTTTCAAAGCTTCAGTTAAGACATTAGAGTCTATCTTTGAAAACCAAATCCAAAGTAAATCCAGCAGAGGGATTATGTGTTAAACATACAGATGTTTGGGATAAAATTTTTTTTGTCCTTTAAGTAATTATGTACATGTAAGAGGATTGATCAGTAAAAGGACATAGATTTAACCTTACTATTAAAACATTCTGTGGAGTATTTTAGTTTCTTTCTGGGGTGTGTGTATGTGTTTATCTGTCTGTCTGTCTATATATGCAAGAGATAAAAACTAATGTGAGTGCACATGCTAAGTCGCTTCAGTTGTGTCCAACTCTTTGTGATGCTATGGACTGTAATCCACCAGACTCCTCTGTCCATGGGATTCTTCAGGCAAGAATACTGGAGTGGGGTGCCCTGGTCTCCTCCATGGGTCTTCCCAACCCAGGGATCTCTTATGTCTCCTGCCTTGACAGGCGGGTTCTTTACAACTAGCACCACCTGGGAAGCCCCAAAGCTAATGTGCATGCTAAGTTGCATCCAGCTCTTTGCAAACCTATAGACTGTAGCCCTCCAGGCTCCTGTGTCTGTGGAATTATCCAGGCAAGAATACTGGAGTGGGTTGCCATGCCCTGCTCCAGGGGATCTTCCTGCCCTAGGGATCAAACCCCCATCTCCTGGGGCTCCTGCATTGCAGGCAGATTCTTTACCACTGAGCCACTGGGGAAGCCAGTAATTGGGAATTTCAGAGAGTTTAAATGACTCTGTTTTCCTCTATTAGAAAGTCATAGCCACTCAATTCCCACTACAAAGTTTTATTCTGGGAAGTGAGTAAATAAACATGTAATAGAAATTACCATTATGGAACAATATTCTGTGTTTTCTACCTCTCCTTTTGAAAAAAGAGAATATAGACTGCAAATACAAAAGTTTTAGATCAGAGTTTCACGTTGTCTCGGGGAAATTTTCAAATGAGTAAATTATTGATCCATATTTCTGTCCTCACAAATTTCTTACCTAAATAGCTATTTTTAAGTTGTGAAGAAAATGAAGACTATTAGAAAGGGCCAAGATGGAGGAGTATTAATAGAAACACTCTGAACTCACCTCCTTCCACAGATGAAAATTCTAACTACTTACAGGGTAACTATCTGTGAGAATGACCTGAAGACTAGCAGAAAAGATTTCCCACAACTAAAGACATAAAGAATCACAAATAATTGATAGGAAGGGTAGAGAAGCAGTACAGTCAGGATCCACATCCCTGGGTTAGTGACCCATAAATGAGAGGAATATCACAACTGTAGAGGTCCTCCCCAGACAGTGAGGTGTCTGAAACCCACATTGGGCTTCTCAACCAGAGGTTCTAACATGAAAAGTAAACCCCCAGAACATCTGGCTTTAAAAACCAGCAGTGCTTATGTTTGGGAGAGGTAGAGAGATGGAGAGCTACAGGAAACAGCAACTCTGCTCCTAAAGGGCCCACATAAAATCTCTCAAGTGTGAAAAACAAAATGAATCAACAAACAAAGCAAAATGAAAATAGTTTCATAGACACAGAGTAAACAGGTGGTTGCCAGAAGGGAGGAACCTGGGGGGCAAAATAGGAGGAGGGGATTGAGAGTTACAAACCTCAGGTTATAAAATAAATAAGCCATGTGGATGTAATATACAGCATAAAAATATGGTCAATAACACTGTAATAACTTATATGGGGACATATGGTTACAAGACTTTTCATGGTTATCATTTTATAATGTATGCACATGTCAAATCACTATATAGTACACCTGAAACTAACATAATATTTTACATCAACTGTATTTCAATTTATAAAAAAGAATGTAAAAAACTAAGACCTATTAACTTAAAATTAGAGAATTCATTATTTCAGACAATGGAGATGTACAGTTGGATTTAGCCGTAACTAGATCAAAGGGCTTAGCAACTGTCACTGGGACTCATCTATCTGTCTTTCCAACTCACAGCTCTACTTATTCTCTTTGTTGGTTTTTCTTTCACATAGACTCTCCCTTTATGATTCCAAGAAGGCTACCAGCAGCTCTAAAGGACATCTCTACCAATACAAAAACCTTAAATTAAAAAATTCTGTTTTCAGTTGTCCATATAAAACCCCAAGATTGAGTTTCATTAAACCATCATGGAACCATGATATTCATCATTACATCCATCAACAGAATTAGCACAGTGACTAGGGCTGATATACACTGAGTGGCTTTTGCTTGTAACTAAAAACTCAAGTGTTACTTTATTATGTTGTAGCACACAGCTAGTTAATTGTCTGTTGAATCTTATGATGCAGACAGAGTGCTTAATAAAAATGCAACATTCAGAGCCTTGGAAGGACAAACCTGGATGTTATAATGTGTTGACTTTTCTTTGAGGCCTCAGGCAGTTTTCTCCAAAAAGGGGACAACTTTCAGTTGAATTAGAAATGGGGAAAGAAGCACATATATCTTCATTCAAAAGGTTTTTTCCTGTCTAATAACCAAGATATATGACAGCCTAGTAATTTGATTGAAAAATACAAATTCCTACTCTATACAAGGTTAATGCCAGGAAAATCATGGAGGAAAGAACTAACTGGAAATTAATTCTGGAGAAAACTTGATTCCCAGGGTACATGTTTATTTTTTGTTAGAGTAAAATATGATTGATAAGTTGTAAAATACTGTACATATGAATATGGCTCCCCAAGGACATCCACATCCTAGTCCCTAGAACCTGTGAATGTGTTATTTTACTTGGCAATAGGGGCTCTGCAGATGTGATTAAATTAAGGATCTTGAAATGAGAATATTATACTGGATTAGCCAGATAGATCCATTGTAATTACAAAAGTTCTTAGAAGAGGGAGACAGGGGAATCAGAGTGAGAGAAGGAGGTGTTACAATAGAGGGAGAAGCTGGAGTAGTGCAGGATCAGGAGGATAGGGACATGGGTGTAGTGTCTAGAGACTGGAAAAGGCAAGCAAACAAGTTCTCTCCTAGAACACCCAGCAGAAATGCAGCCCTACTAGTCCATTGTAAACTTCTTACCTAGCGAACTGTAAGGTAATAAATGTGTATTCTTTTTTTGTGGGGGAGGGGGTTATTTTTAATTTTTATTTATTTATTTATTTTAGAGCTTCCATTTTACTTTATTTTACTTTACAGTACTCTATTGGTTTTGGCATACATTGACATGAATCTGCCACGGGTGTACACGAACTCCCAAACATGAACCCCCCTCCCACCTCCCACCCTACATCATGTGTATTCTTATGTGGTAATGTGTTATAGCACCCATAGAAAACCAATACATGATAATGCAAGCAGAAAAAGAACAGAAACCCAGGAAAAACAAAATAAAACATGTGGAGCGCATGGTCTAAGAAAAAACTTAAAGTGAAGCTACTGGTTAATAAAAGCTTAACAAAGAGTATACCCTTGATCTTAAAATGGAATATCTGGGGACTTCCCTGGTGGTCGAGTGGTTAAGAATCTGCCTGCCAATGCAGGGGACATGGGTTTGATCCCTGGTCTGTACACATGGTCTAAGAAAAAAATTAAAGTGAAGCTACTGGTTAATAAAAGCTTAACAAAGAGTATACCCTCGATCTTAAAATGGAATATCTGGGGACTTCCCTGATGGTCGAGTGGTTAAGAATCTGCCTGCCAATGCAGGGGACATGGGTTTGATCCCTGGTCTGGGACGATCCCACATGCTTTGGAGCAACTGAGCTGGTGCGCTGCAACTACTGAACCCACGTGCCTGGAGCCCAAGCTCTGCGACAAGAGAAGCCACTCAGTGAGAAGCCTGGACACTGCAGCTGCAGAGTATCCCCCACTCACAGTGCCCAGGCACAGCAATGAAGATCCAGCATAGACATAAATACATAATTAATTTTAAAATACAAGCAATATTTTTCTTCAAAAGGCCAATTTTACTTTGAATCTATAAAGAAAGAAATACAGTCTTGGCACAGTAAATTGAACTGGCATTGAATAAGTTTTACCGTGATAATAAAGACCATCTACTCCTTTTTAAGAGTTAACTTATGGCAAAATATAGACGACCTAGTTGTGTTCCTAAGACCAAATGCAAATCTCAACGTCCCTGACAGCAAAAATTTAAAGTTTAGTTGACAGGAGGTAGGCTATGGAAACAGGATGAAAAGTAAAAAGTAAAATAGATGCATTCATACTATAAACTTAAAAGAAATGGGAGTTAAAAGAGATTGTTGAAGCTTTATGGAACAAGAAATAGAGGGTTATGAATATACATTAGAGCTATAAAGATGTACAGTAGAAGAACTAAAAATAATACAAATATCAAACATACGGAGGAGAGGAAAAAAGACAGGAACGATGTAAGTGAGCTAAATTCTCACTTTTCTATTCTAGTTATAACTAGCTTTTAACTTATCAGTCCCAGGCAGCATCTGTTTATCAGCACTCTTTGGTTAAGTAGTTAATACTCAAAATAATTCAAGTTAGAAGTGTAACTGTGACAATAATACAAAAGGTAAGATCAGAGGTGAGAATCTTCTGATGAATATCATCCATTTAAGGAAGGAAGAAATACAGGAAGTAAAAAACACAATACAGGAAGTTAAAAAAACAGAACACTTCACAAATCTTTTTATGAGGCCACACTATTCTGACACCAAAATCAGCTAGCTAATAAAGGAAGACAAAAGTTAAAATTTTAAAATAAAATATTATGAACTCAAATCTAGCAACATATAAAAAGTTTAATAAATCTTGACAATGAGATTTGTTCTACAAATGCAAAGATGATTTAATATTCAAAAATGAATCAATGTAGTTCACCAAAGTAGCAAAAGCACATAATCATAATAACAGCTGTTAAAAAAATTCAAGATCGGTCATGATAAAAAAAAATCATCCATGATATATATGGACAATCTAAATATAACATCATATTTAATGGTGAAAGATTGAATATTTTTTTTTTTGCAATTGAGAACAAGGAAGGATGTTCATTCACACAACCTATATTCAATATAGCCAGTGTAAAATAAATCAAGAAAAAGAAATAAACACTATGCAGACTGGAAATATAAAACTCATTTTCCCTTCATTAATATGGTTGCTAACACAGAAAATCCAAACTAATCTCCAAAAATCTATTAAAATAAATGTGAGTTTATCAAGGCCACAGAATACTAGGTAAATATAAAAAAATCATATCAGTTCAATTCAGTTCAATTGCTCAGTCATGTTCGACTCTATGAGACCCCATGGATTACAGCACGCCAGGCCTCCCTGTCCATTGCCAACTCCTGGAGCTTACTCAAACTCATGTCCATCGAGTCAGTGATGCCATCCAACCATCTCATTCTCTGTCATACCCTTCTCCTCCTGCTTTCAATCAGTCCTAGCATCAAGGTCTTTCCTACAGACTCTATGAGACCCCATGGATTGCAGCACTCCAGGCCTCCCTGTCCATTGCCAACTCCTGGAGCTTACTCAAACTCATGTCCATCGAGTCAGTGACGCCATCCAACCAGCTCATCCTCTGTCATACCCTTCTCCTCTTGCTTTCAATCAGTCCTAGCATCAAGGTCTTTCCTAAGGAGTCAGTTCTTCACATCAGGTGGCAACAGTATTGGAGTTTCAGCTTCAACATCAGTCCTTCTAATGAATATTCAGGACTGATTTCCTTAGAATGGACTGGTTGGATCTCCTTGCAGTCCAAGGGACTCTCAAGAGTCTTCTCCAGCATCACAGTTCAAAAGCATCAATTCTTTGGCATTCAGCCTTCTTTACGGTCCAACTCTCACATCCATACATGACTACTGGAAAAAACCATAGCTTTGACTAGACGGACCTTGTCAGCAAAGTAATGTCTCTGCTTTTTAATATGCTGTCTAGGTTGGTCATAGCTTTTCTTCTAAGGAGCAAGCATCTTTTAATTTCCTGGCTGTGGTCACCATCCACGGTGATTTTGAAGCTCAAGAAAAGAAAGTCTCTCACTGTTTCCATTGTTTCCCCATCTATTTGCAATGAAGTGATGGCACCAGATGCCATGATCTTAGTTTTTTGAATGTTGAATTTTAAGCCAACTTTTTCACTCTCTTTCACTTTCATCAAGAGGTTCTTTAGTTTTTCTTCGCTTTCTGCCATAAGGGTGGTATCGTCTGCATATCTGAGGTTATTGATATTTCTCCTGGCAATCTTGATTTCAGCTTTTGCTTCATCCAGCCTGGCATTTCACATGATGTACTCTGCATATAAGTTAAATAAGCAGGGTGACAATATACAGCCTTGATGTACTCCTTTTCCTATTTGGAACCAGTCTGATGTTTCATGTCCAGTTATAATTGTTGTTTCTTGATCTCCATACAGATTTCTCACGAGGCAGGTAAAATGTGAAAGTGAAAGTCGCTCAGTCGTGTCCGACTCTTTGAGACCCCATGGACTATACAGTCCATGCAATTCTCCAGATCAGAATACTGGANAATATACAGCCTTGACGTACTCCTTTTCCTATTTGGAACCAGTCTGTTGTTCCATGTCCAGTTCTAATTGTTGTTTCTTGATCTGCACACAGATTTCTCTGGAGGCAGGTAAGGTGGTCTGGTTTTCCCATTGCTTTAAAAATTTTCCACAGTTTGTTGTGATCCACACAATCAAAGGCTTTGGCGTAGTCAATAAAGCAAAAGTAGATGCTTTTCTGGAGCTCTATTGCTTTTTCAATGATCCAACGGATGTTGACAATTTGATCTCCGGTTCCTCTGCCTTTTCTAAATCCAGCTTGAACATCTGGAAGTTTATAGTTCACATACTATTGAAGCCTGGCTTGAAGAATTTTGAGCATTTCTTTGCTAGCATGTGAGATGAGTGCAATTGTGTGGTAATTTGAACATTCCTTAACATTGCCATTCTTTGGGATTGAAATGAAAACTGACATTTTCCAGTCCTGTGGCCACTGCTGAGTTTTCCAAATTTGCTGGCATATTGAGTGCAGCTCTTTCACAGCATTATCATTTAGGATTTGAAATAGCTCAACTGGAATTCCATAACTTCCACTAGCTTTGTTGTAGTGATACTTCCTAAGGCCCACTTGACTTCACATTCCAGGATGTCTGGCTCTAGGTGAATGATCACATCATCATGGTTATCTGGGTCATTAGGATCTTCTTTGTATAGTTCCTCTGTGTATTCTTGCCACTTCTTAATATCTTCTGCTTTGTTAGGTCCATACCATTTCGGTCCTTTATTGTGCCCATCTTTGCATGAAATATTTCCTTGGTATCTCTAATTTTCTTGAAGAGCTCTCTAGCCTTTCATATTCTGCTGTTTCCTCTGTTTCTTTGCACTGATCGCTTTCTTATCTCTCCTTGCTCTTCTTTGGAACTCTGCATTCAAATGGATATATCTTTCCTTTTCTTCTTTGCTTTTCACTTCTATTCACAGCTATTTGTAAGGCCTCCTCAGACAACCCTCTTGCCTTTTTGCATTTCTTTTTCTTGGGGATGATCTTGATCACTGCCTCCTGTACAATGTCACGAACCTCAATCCATAGTTCTTCAGGCACTTTATCAGGTCTAATCCCTTGAATCTATTTGTCACTTCCACTGTATAAACATAAGGGATATGATTTGCATCATACCTGAATGGTCTAGTGGTCTTCCCTACTTTCTTCAATTTAAGTCTGAATTTTGTGATATGGAGTTCATGATCTGAGCCACAATCAGCTCTTGGTCTTGTTTTTGCTGACTGTTTAGAACTTCTCCAACTTTGATTGCAAAGAATGTAATCAATATGATTTTGGTATTGACCATCTGATGATGTCCATGTGTAGTTGTCTCTTGTGTTGTTGGAAGAGGGTGTTTGCTATGACCAGTGCCTTCTCTTGGAAAAACTCTGTTTGCCTTTGCCCTGCTTCATTTTGTATTCCAAGGCCAAATTTGGCTGTTACTCCAGGTATTTCTTGACTTACCACTTTTGTATTCCAGTCCCCTGTGATGAAAAGACATCTTTTGTTAGTACTAGAAAGTCTTGTAGGTCTTCATAGGACCATTCAACTTCAGCTTCTTCAAAATTAGTGGTTGAGGCATAGACTTGGATTACTGTGATACTGAACAATTTGCCTTGAAAACAGAGATCATTTTGTTGTTTTTGAGATTGCATCCAAGTACTGCATTTTGGACTCTTTTGCTGACTATGATGGCTACTCCATTCCTCCTTAGGGATTCTTGTCCACAGTAGTAGATATAATGGTCATCCGAATTAAATTCACCCATTCCAGTCCATTTTATTTCACTGATTCCTAAAATTATAATTATACACTAATATTTCTAGAAGAAAACAGAGAAATTAGTTATGGACTTGGGTTACATAAATGTTTCATAGAAGTAGAAAAAAATGAAACTAATCATCAAAGAAAAAACTGATAAATTGGAATTAATAAGTATTAAAATCTTACTCTCCAAAAATATTCTTAAAAAATCAAAAAAGCAAAAAATTAAAAAATAAAACAAGCAGGCCAAATCTGGGGTAAAAAATATTCACTAAACATACACTGGACAAAAGACTTGTATCCAAAATATACAAAGCACTTTTACAGCAAAATATAAGAAGAAAATATTTAATGGGCAAAAGATTTAAGTATTAGTATTATAAAAAATTGACAAAATAAAATGTATTAATATCCAATAGGTACATGAAAAAAGTTCAACACCATTAGTCATCATAGGTATACACAATAAAACAGAACCACAATGAGATGCCACTTCAAACCTACTAGAATGGCTAAAATTAGAAAGACTGATAATACAAAGTGTTAGTGAAAATACAGAGCAACTGGAGCACTCATATATTACCTGTGGAAATTTTAAATAGCACAACTACTTTGGAAAACAATCTGGCAGTTTCCCATACAGTTAAATACATGCAACCTAGTAATTCTACTTTTAGATATTTACTCAAGAGAAATGAAAACATGTCCACACAAAGTCTGTATATGAGTATTTATACCAGCTTTATTAATAAAAACCTTCAACTAGAAGCATCCTAAATGTCCGTCAACAGGTGACTAGATAAACAAATTGCTCTAATCCATGTCAAGGAATAATATTCAGCAATAAAACAAAAAAAAATTCAGATGCATGGAACAATACATGTGAGTCTTAAAAACATGTTGAATAAAAACAAAAAAGATTCAAAAGATTTCATACTGCATGCTTTCATTTGCATAAAATTTAGAACAGGCAAACTAATCAATAGTGACAGAAAGCCGATCAATAGTTTCCTGGGATCAAGGGTGGAGCAGATTAAACTGGAAAGGATACAAAGAGTGACAGAAATGCTCTAAATCTTGTTTGTGGTACTGGTTACAAAGCTGAATTCATTTCTCAAAATGCATTGAACTGTAAGTATATAATACAGGGAAAAAGTGTTAGTCACTTAGTTGTGTCTGACTCTTTGCAATTACATGGACCGTAACCAACCAGGCTCCTCTGTCAGTGGAATTCTCCAGGCAAGAATACTGGAGTGGGTTGCCATTGTCTTCTCCAGGGGACCTTCCCAACCCAGGGATTGAACCTGGGTCTTCTGCATTGTAGGCAGGTTCTTTACCATCTGAGCCACGGGGGAAGCCCAAAATGCTGAAGTGGGTAGCCATTCCCTTCTCCTTGGGATCTTCCCAACCAGCTGAGCCACCACGGAAGTCCAAGAATACTGGAGTGGGTAACCTATCCCTTCTCCAGCAGATCTTCCCGACCCAGTAATCAAACTGGGATTTCCTGCATTGCAGGTAGATTCTTTATCAGTTGAGCTACCAGGGAAGCCTTATGTATACAGTAAGTGCATTTTATTATATGCAAAGTATATTTCAATACAGGTTATTTTTAAATTTGAGGGAAAATGTTACTTTCAAAAAATGAATTGTTTACAGAATTGTGATTTTAAAGACTGGATTATAAAAAAGGATGAACAAATACCACAGATGCTCTATATTAAATTATTAAATAGGTTAAGCTTCTTTATTTTTGGTTACACTGGGACTTCATTGCTGTGCGTGGGC
Organism: Oreotragus oreotragus; assembly: GCA_006410675.1. Classification (NCBI taxonomy): domain Eukaryota; kingdom Metazoa; phylum Chordata; class Mammalia; order Artiodactyla; family Bovidae; genus Oreotragus; species Oreotragus oreotragus. The sequence goes on along the minus strand of SJYX01013839.1, from coordinate 457,043 downwards.
TTTCTCTAGTCACAGCCAGTGGGGGCTACTCTTTGTTGCAGAGAATGGGCTCTAGGTGTGCTGGCTTCAGTAGCTGTGTCTCATGGGCTTAGTGGTCCTGTGGCATGTGGGATCTTCCTGGACCAGGGATTGAACTCATGTCCCCTGCATAGGCAGGTGGATTCTCATCCACTGTATCACCAAGAAAATCCTTAAACTTCTTTTTATGCTCTTTCATATTTTCTGTAATCTGCTCCTTTCTCCTTCTCAACCTCTGTAAATGCCTAGAACATTATTTTCAAAGAGAAACACAACAGTAATAGTAAAAGTAAGTATACCTCACTTTGGATAGTGATTATGGTTTATTAACCCCATATACTGTCTCAGCCTATTCTTAACAGCCCCATAAGGTAGATCTTTATTATTTTTCATTTTATAGATGAGAAAGCTATATCTTGGCTTCATTTAAGCCTCACTTCAAATGACACCCTCTTAGAGAGGTCTTTGCTCATCATCCTTTCTAAAATAGTACTTTATTCCTTTATGGGCTTTATTTTGTCAAATGTGTGTGTTAGTCACTCAGTCGTGTCCGACTCTGCGACCCCATGGACTGTAGCCCACCAGGCTTCTCTGTCCATGGAATTCTCCAAGCAAGAATACTGGAGTGGAATGCCATTCCCTTCTCCAGAGGAACTTCCCAACCCAGGGATCAAACCTTGGTTTCCTGCCTTGCAAGCAGATTCTTTATCATTTGAGCTACAGGGAAGTCCTATTTTGTCAAATACATACCACTAAACTGACACAAAGATAGGAACTTTGTCTATGATTTTCACTACTATATACTCCTAGTTCAGTGTTTGACCCATAGTCAGTTTTCAATACGGAGAAGGAAGTGGCAGCCCACTCCAGTATATTTGCCCGGGAAATCCCATGGACAGAGGAGACTGGTGGGCTATAGTCTACGGGGTTGCAAAAGTGTTGAATATGACTTAGCAATTAAACAACAACAGCAAGTTTCTAATAAATAAGTGTTGAATACTGAAGTAATTTGCCTGAAGTTATAGAGCAAGGGCAAGGTTCTAACCCAAATTTTCTGACTCAGGAAATCTGTTTCAGATTCTATTTCATTCTAGGTTGTGAAGCAAAACCCTGTCTCCTCCCCCAAACACTGTGAGGTCCATTTGTCCCATTCTCCTGGTCCTATGACTCTTTTTATTGTGTCTTCTGAATCATCCATGCAGAAATTGTAGTTTTGAATAGTGATATTAATGGGGGATGAACTGGTTCTAGGTCAGAACATCATTATATCTTGAAATCCTGTCTTTTAAAAGCAAATTTTATTTTCTATAGAGTACAATACAGAAAACCCAAGGAATAAGCTTATAATAACTCAAATGAATTAAAAAGCAAAAGCAATATCCCATGTACATGAAACCCATGTCTTATTTATGTTTGTATCCCTGTTGCAGAGTATATAGGCATAGTTCAGGAATACTGCAGGTTTGGTTCCAGACCACCTCAACAAAGTAAATATTGCAATAAAGGAAGTCACTAATTTTTCTGGTTTTCCGGTGCATATAAAAGTTATGCTTACACTAAATTGTAATCTATTAAGCCCATAATAGCACTATGTCTTAAAAAATGGACACATATAAAAAATACTTTATTGCCAAAAAACGCTAACCATCACTGGAGGCTTCAGCAAGTCTTAATCTTTTGCTGGTGGAGGGTCTTTCCTCAATGCTGATGGCTGCTGATGGATCAAGGTGGTGGTTGCTGAAGACTGGGAAGGTTGTGGGAATTTCTTAAACAATGACATCTGCTGTGTTGGTTGATTCTTCCTTTCTGTGTCTGTAGCATGCAATGCTGTTTGATAACATTTTACCCACAATACAACTTCTTTCAAAGCTGAAGTCACTCTTCTCAAATCCTGCTACTGCTTTATCAACTAGACGAAACATTCTAAATCCTTTACGATCACTTCAACAGTCCTCACAGCATCTTCACCGGGATTAGATTCCATCTCAAGAAATCACTGTCTTTGCTCATCCATAAGAAGCGACTCCTCATGTGTTCAAGTTTTAGAATGAGAGTGCAGCAATTCTGACACATCTTCAGGCTCCACTTCCACTTGCAGTTCCCTTTCTATTTCTACCACATCCAGAGCTATATCTTCCCCAAAGTCTTGAAACCTTCAGAGCCATCCATGAGGGTTAAAATCAACTTCTCCCAAACCCCTGTTCATGCTGATATCTTGACCTCTTCCTGTGAATTACAAATATTCTTAATTGTATCTAAAATGATGAATGCTTTGCAGAGGTTTTCAGGTTACTTTGCCTGGATCCATCAGAGGAATCACCATCTGTGGCAGCTATGACCTTGCTGCTGCTGCTGCTGCTAAGTCACTTCAGTCGTGTCCGACTCTGTGTGACCCCATAGACGGCAGCCCACCAGGCTCTGCCATCCCTGGGATTCTCCAGGCAAGAACACTGGAGTGGGTTGCCATTTTCTTCTCCAATGCATGAAAATGAAAAGTGAAAGTGAAAGTGAAATCGTGTCTGACTCTTTGTGACCCCATGGACTGCAGCCCACCAGGTTCCTCCGTCCATGGGATTTTAAATGTATTTCTTAAATCACGAGACTTGAAAGTCAAAATGACTCCTTGATCCATGGGTGGCTGGATGGATGTTATGTTAGCAGGCATGAAAACAACATGAATCTCAATGCACATCTCCATCAAAGCTCTTGGCTGACCAGGTGTACTGTCAACGAGCATTTGTATTTGCATGTTGGCTAACCATTTGACCCAAGAGACTAAGCTTTTGGACTGTCTCAGCTTTCAACATGCCTTCCTCATTAAGCTTAATCATTCCTAGCTTTTGATTTAAAGTGAGAGACATACAACACTTCCTTTCATTTGAACACTTACAGGATATTATAGGATCATTAATTGGTTTAATTTTAATACTGATGTGTCTCAGGGAATAGGGAGGCCCAAGGAGAGAGATAAACAGACACACACACACACACACACACACACACGCACGCACAGTGAAGTGTGTGAAGGATAGTGACATAGTGAAGCTTGAAGGAACAGTCAGTCAAGGGAGCAGTCAGAACACAGGTATTTATGGATTAAGTTCACTGTCTTACATGGGCATGGTTCGTAGTGCCCCAAAACAATTACAATAGGAACATCAAAGATCACTGATCATAGATCACCATAACAAATACAATAGTATTGAAAAAGTCTGGAATGGTGTAAAGATTACCAGAACGGGACACAGGGACGCAAAGTGAGCAAATGCTGTTGGAAAAATGGCACCGATAGGTTTGCTTGACGCAGGGTTTCCACAAATCTTTGACTTGTAAAAAAACACAGTATCTGTGAAGCACAATAAAATGAAGTGCAATAAAATGAGGTATGCCTGTAGTGCCTGACACTCAGTGACCCCGAATATTTGTGATTTATGTGACTTAGACCGCATCCTCTCTCCCATACCACACACTCGCAACTGTTTCCTGAAGGTATCAGTGTGCTTTTAATCTCAGCATTTCCTGGTTTTAAATCTTAAAGTAAAACGTTGCTAGAGTTCAGGTCTACCTAAGTCATACCCTTCCTGCAAAAGACGCTTCCCCGGATTAAATTTTTTAAAAAGCAATATACCCACTGAGAAATAGATTTAAGGGCCTAGATCTGATAGATAGAGTGCCTGATGAACTATGGAATGAGGTTCGTGACATTGTACAGGAGACAGGGATCAAGACCATCCCCATGGAAA
>SJYX01013839.1:437142-452239 GCA_006410675.1 Oreotragus oreotragus | reverse complement strand
AAGAATTGATGCTTTTGAACTGTGGTGTTGGAGAAGACTCTTGAGAGTCCCTTGGACTGCAAGGAGATCCAACCAGTCCATTCTGAAGGAGATCAGCCCTGAGATTTCTTTGGAAGGAATGATGCTAAAGCTGAAACTCCAGTAGTTTGGCCACCTCATGCAAAGAGCTGACTCATTGGAAAAGACTCTGATGCTGGGAGGGATTGGGGGCAGGAGGAGAAGGGGACGACCGAGGATGAGATGGCTGGATGGCATCACGGACTCGATGGACGTGAGTCTGAGTGAACTCCGGGAGATGATGATGAACAGGGAGGCCTGGCTTGCTGCGATTCATGGGGTCGCAAAGAGTGGGACACGACTGAGTGACTGAACTGAACTGAACTGATGTTGCACATGGAAGTAGAGACTATATTTTATCTACTGATGACATTCTCCTATAATTAAAAAATATATATAAGCAATAAGACTCTTAGTTGAAACGTTAATTCTTCTAATAGTCTCAGAGCTTCTCTTCAATTATATATCAGGAAAGGAAAATTATTACAGAAAATGACTCCTGGGGTACATAGAGTCATAACCTCGTTAATAATGTTACAAGGAGAAAATAAAGATAGAATCAAAGGGGTAAACAAGATAACTGGAAATGGCCCATCCCACTTGTTTTCACTACCTTTAATAATAATGTGTATTAAACTCTCTGCTTTTTTGTGTGGATGAAGTGGAATATGGAGAGGAGAATGTTTTACCATCTGCAGCAACATTTCTACAATGTCACATTAGAAGAGGAAACAAAATTCCTAGAAGGCTCAGTAGCATCATGGGAGATACAACAAAGATACAACAGGACTGTGTAGTCAAACAGCCCTGAATTTGAATCCTATGCCATTTAGTAGCTAAGAAATCTTGAGTAAGTAGCTTAACTTCTCTGAACCTCAATTTAGCAACTAGGAAAATTATTACAGAAAATGACTCCTGGGGTACATAGAGTCATAACCTCGTTAATAATGTTACAAGGAGAAAATAAAGATAGAATCAAAGGGGTAAACAAGATAACTGGAAATGGCCCATCCCACTTGTTTTCACTACCTTTAATAATAATGTGTATTAAACTCTCTGCTTTTTTGTGTGGATGAAGTGGAATATGGAGAGGAGAATGTTTTACCATCTGCAGCAACATTTCTACAATGTCACATTAGAAGAGGAAACAAAATTCCTAGAAGGCTCAGTAGCATCATGGGAGATACAACAAAGATACAACAGGACTGTGTAGTCAAACAGCCCTGAATTTGAATCCTATGCCATTTAGTAGCTAAGAAATCTTGAGTAAGTAGCTTAACTTCTCTGAACCTCAATTTAGCAACCTATAAAATAGGGATGTTACTACTGTCTTGACAGCATGATTGGGAGAACTGAATGAGATAATATGCTTACAGCATATTAATGCTTACAGCACAGTGTCTGGCACAAAGGAGTCCTCAACAAATGGGTGAATTAGAGTATGTGCTAAGTAGCTTCATTTGTGTCAGACTCTTGCGACCTCATGGACCTCACCCTGCCAGGCTTCTCTGTCCATGGAATTCTCCAGGCAAGAATACTGGAGTGGGTTGTCATGCCCTTCTCCAGGGGTCTTCCTGGCCCAGGGATTGAACCCAAGTCCCCTGCAGCTCTTGCATCAGAGGCAGACTCTTTACCACTGGGCCATGGGGAAGCCCAAATTAGAGTACAGGCTACAATAACTGCAGTAAAGAGACTCCCAAAACAGTGGGTTAAAAAGCTGTTTTTCTATCACTTAACAGTCCCAAGTTAGTGAGGGTGCTTAATTTGGTGGGGTCATCCTGGGGCCCAGATTACTGTTTCTGCCACACTTCAGGTCAAGGACACTGCTGCAGTTGTAGCCTGGAAATCCAGCCAGCGGAAAAAGGGAAAGTAGTAGTTCCAAGTGAGCAGTTTTATTCTTAAGGACATGATGCTGAAGTTGCACTCATCGTCTCCAGTCACATCACAAAGGCAAAGCTTAGTCTTCTATTAGCCACATCTTGCTCCTAGGGTGCTGAAAAATAAAGTTGTACAGTCATGTGATCAGGCAAGTTCAGGTGTTCTCTTACTAACAGGAAGAAGGGTTAGCAATTTTTGCCATAGCAAAGTGGCTTTATTGCAGGACACATCAAAAAGCATGCTCTGGTGAAGTGGTCAGAATAAGAGAAGTATACCACAAAGCAGATGAATACCTCAAAATGTGGTTTACTTTCGTGTGCTCAGCCACTCAGTCATGTCTGACTGTTTGCGACCCCAAGGACTGCAGCCTGCCATGGGGTTATGACAGCTGTCCATGGGATTATCCCAGCAAGAATACTGGAGTGGGTTGCCATTTTCCTCTCCAGGGGATCCTTTCAACCTGGGATCCAACCCACGTCTCCTGCAGTAGCAGGCGGATTCTTTAGCTCTGAGCTATCTTCAGCATAGAATAATTGCAGAGTTAACAATATTCACAAATTTATGCATTTAAGCAAATCTGATCAGTTGTAGATCCAGATATCTTCAACCCACAGAGTCAGCCACACTTGGATCCCGAGTCACTTCTCCACAGTACACGGAAGAGTCAGCAGTTGGTTGGATCTGAAAATGGTTGTGCTGGTGTGTTGACCATGATTTGCGAGGAGTCCAGGGATCTCAGCCTCCTTTCTATGGTATATTCTGCATTGGCTTCCTTAGTTGATCTTTATTAATATCTGAGCATCTATATACTTGACATGTCATACCTCCTCCCTACTTCTTCCAGCACTTTCCACTAGAAAGGCTGTGTTTCCTTATATTCCCAGCTGCTAGCTAACTATCTTGCTATAAAATAAATCTAGGACTTAAAACCATAATGTTGCTACCCATCTGAGTTTTACAACTCCCTGATGCCTTGCACTCCCATTTCCTATGAGATATTTATATTAATAGCAGCTGGGGACAAACTTAGTATGCCCTTTGGACTTGCCATATTAGGCTGCTGACTATCAGTCTCTTGGGACTCAGTGTGCTTGAAGTGGGGCAATAAAGGAAACTTTAGTCTGGCAAATCTACAAATCTTACTACTGGCTTCTTTTCCTTACCAGGCTCTGCCACTAAGGTCCCTACATACCTTTCAATTATACTTGTCCAAGTTATGACAAGAGCAGACAGGAAGCTTTAGGATGGAAAGTTCAGAGGTTACTTACCACCAGAATCCCAATTCCTTGAGAAAGAACTGAACAAGGCAGTAACTCTAGGCCTGGGGTCAGCTTGGCTTGACACTAAGTTCCATGACAAAGAACTAAATCTATCTTGTTCACTGAGTGTTTTCAGTACATAGCACAGAATAGTACATTAGGAGCCAATATATATGGGCTTCCCCAGTGGCTCAGCGATAAAGAGCCCAGTGCGGCAGGAGCCATGGGTTCAATTCCTGGGTTGAAAAGATTCCACAGGGAAGGAAATGGCAACCCACTCCAGTATTCTTGCCTGGAAAAAATCCCATGGACAGCCCATGGGATTGCAAAAATGTCAGACATGACTTAGGTACACAATTTTCTGATGAGATGAATGAGACACTAAGCAGGGATGTGACTACAAAGAAGGAAGAAGCCTAGTTTTGAAAATCAAGACTCTAATAATGAAAGAATAAAAAAAAAAAAAGAAAAAAATTAAAAAAAAAAGAAAATCAAGACTCTAAATACACCAAATATTTCTTATCTGCCAGTATCTGCTTATAAGAGAATCTATCCATACCACCAAATCTTGTCCCATGGCTGAGTCCAGCAACAGAAATGGCAAAATCATTTACGGACGGCACCCTCATTTGAAAATAAGGAATTTCAAGATAGGGCTTCCCTGGTGGCTTAGTGGTTAAGAATCTGCCTGCTTAAGCAGGAGCCATGGGTTCGATCCCTGGGCCAGGCAGCTCCCACATGCCTGGGAGCAGCTAAGCCCGTGCGCCACAACTGTTGAGCCTGTGCTCTGGAGCCTAGGAACCGCAGGCACTAAGCCCATGTGCTGCAACTACCAAAGCCCATGTGCCTTCAAGTCCATGCCCCCCAACAAGAGAAGCCGCGGTAATGAAAAGCCTGTGTACCGCAGCCAGAGAAAAGCTCAAGCAGCAATGGAGATATATCACAGTCATAAATAGATATATATATATATAAAATCTTATGAAAGTGACACTGGAACCTTAAAGTAAGTATGGAGAGTCCTTCAGAGCCCAGGACCCCATGTGATTGCACAGGTTGCACACCCATGAAGTTTCTTGCCCAGCAGCCATGTTTACACAAGTAACCCTGCTCCCCAGACGCAGGTGACCCAAGCTGGCCCAATGATATCCTCTCTGAAGAACTAAATATAAGAGACAGAGATTAACTCAGTTCAATGGTGGTGAGCACTGAGCTTAGTTAATGGAGACTTTAAGCTGGTGGCAAGTTGCAACCAGGTGAACATGGTTTCATAGGAGGAAAAGGCCAGTCATAAGAAGAACTGAAGAATGTAGAAGCTTTAGATGAGATAACCAAGACACTTGTGACCACAGAGAGCATCAGAGAGAGAGAAGCTGTCTGACGAGCCCTCGGGAGGCTGCGTTATGGAGACCCCTTTCCTGTTCTCATAAGGCCCAGCGAGACTTGAAATCCCTAGGTCCTCTTAGGTAGAATTAGGTTCTTACATGTACTAGCTACATTGTTGTTGTTGTTTAGTTGCTAAGCTGTTTTCGACTCCTTGTGACCCAAAGACTGCAGCCCGCCAGGCTCCTCTGTCCATGGGATTTCCCAGGCAAGAAGACTGCAGTGGTGTACGAGGTCCTCCTCCAGGAATCTTCCCGACCCGGGGTCAAACCCACGTTTCCTGCTTGGCAGGTGGATTCTTTACCACTGAGCCACCTGGGAAGATTACTTGGTGAATTCAAAAGATGTTTTAGGCTCTAATCCAGTATCACAGGGTTCATTCCCTCTCCAACAGAGAGAAAACTGGCTCTTCTCATCCACCACCCATTATTTATTTGTTCAACTCTTTGGATCATTTTTAAATTAGGGTATATATATATATATATATATATATATATATACATACACGCACACTTATGTGTGTGTAATCTTATTGAATTGTGAGAGTTCTTTACTTAACCCTTATTATTGTGAATATGTCTTTTACCAAGTATATGTGTTGCAAATGTTTTCTCCCAGTTCAAGCTTTTCTTCTCATTTTCTTTCAACGATCAAAATGTTTTCATTTCAATGAAGTCTGATTTATTGATTTCTTTTTCTTTCACAGTCTGTGTTTTTTGTGTTCCATCTAAGAAATTTTGGCTCAGCTTAAACCAAGGTTGCAAAGATTGTCTCCTATGTTTTCTTCTTTGACTTAATTTTTGTCAATCTAGTTTTCACAAGGTAGCACTTTTATTTTAAAAAAATTGTTTTATTTTGTATTGGGGTATAGCTGATTAAAAAACAATGTTGTGATAGTTTCAGGTGAACAGCAAAAAGACTCAGGCACACATATACATGTATCCATTCTCCCCCAAACTCCCCTTCTACCCAGACTTCCGCATAACATTGAGAAGAGTTCCATGTGCTATACAGTAGGTCCCTGTTGGTCATCTGTTTTAAATATAGCGGCGTGTACATGCCCATCCCAAACTCCCTGACTATCCCCTCCCTGTATCCTTCCCTCTGGCAACCATAGGCTCATTCTCTAAGTCTGTGAATCTCTTTCTGTTTTGTAAGTCCATTTGTATTATTTCTTTTTAGTAACCACATGTGAAGGATGTCATATATTTCTTATTTTCTGTCTGACTTAAGTCACTCAGTACGACCATCTCTAGGCCCACCCATATTGCTGCAAATGGCATATTTTGTTCTTTTTTTGTGGCTAATAGTCCATTGTATATATCTACCACATCTTCTTCATCCATTTTTCTGCTGATGGACATTTAGATTGCTCCCAGGTCTTGGCTATTGTAAACAGAAGATAGCACTTTCATTTTTGCATTCATATTTCTTTGGTTATATAATATTCAAATTACATTAATGCAGTAACAAGTACAACTGTATGAACAGCTTAGAAAAGCTCAACCGAGTCTTGATAGGTATACCATTCAAGTGGGAAAGAGGACACATAGAGTATACTAGAGAATAGCTTCCCTAGCCTCGAGTCTTCAGCACTGTAGACTTCAATGGGTAACTTTTACTGACAGAACAGAAATCCCTGGTTAATCTGACCTATAGGTAAACAGAAAATGGGTTAAAAAAACGTCTACCAGATATAAGCAAGTGAGTTGACAGATCAATTTCATGCAAGCCAAACTTCGTGCATGCCCTGAATTGTGTGTTCATTTTTGGGTGTCACAACTTTTAAAAAATTGAAAAACTCGTAGAGTGGTTTACAAACTGTCCTTCAGAGTACCGTGGTTCCATGGCAGTTACTTCAGCAATGCTTATGCAGAAAAAGTCATTAGTTTTGTTTTTCTATTTTGCTTAGATTTCTTTTTTTCTTTTCTAGCAGCTCCATATCTTAGAAGAAAGGGAGTGAAAGTTGGAAATCCTGATTGAATAGGTACTCACTTAGAGGAAGTCAATCAGATATGAGTATACTGGACAATATGCATGGAAGACAGCTGTTTCCTCCCCTTCATGCCCAAAACCCTGATTTTGTAACAGCAACAATGTCCCCAACATAGTAGGCCCTAACAAAGAGGTAAAGACTTGCCAGCTGCAAAGACCCAGGGCTTAGACCCCATCCTGCTTGATCCTACCTCAAGAAAATCTTACAGTCCTCAGTCATTTCTCTGAGTTTTCACTTCCTACTTAATCAGCCTTTATAACAGCCAAATAAGGTTGACAGGCAAATGAGCAAATGTTGACAAGGTATATGGTATCATAAAGAGACCATTTCATTTTAGTTATTTAAGTTGATTCATGAATTGCCTCACCAGGTTGATTCATATTTACATGTCTCAAGGGAGATTACTTTCTCTAGTTTCCGTGGAAGACAGGTTACCAGCCTTCGTTGTTCAGGTGCTAAGTCATGTACAATTCTCTGCAGCACAGCAAGGACTGCAGCACACCAGGCCTCCCTGTCCCTTACTGTCTTCTGGCGTTTGCCCAGATTCATGTCCACTGAGTCAGTGTTGCTATCCAACCATCTCATCCTCTGTAGCCCTCTTTTCCTTTTGCTGCCTCAATCTTTCCCAGCATCAGAGTCTTTTCTAATGAGTTGGCTTTTCTCATCAGATGGTCAAAGTACTGGAGCTTCAGCTTCAGCATCAATCCTTCCAATGAATATTCAGGGTTGATTTTCCTTTAGGATTGACTGATTACCAGCCTTATCAGTCTCAATGTCATGATGCAATGTACTTGTTTAGTTCTCTTGAGAAAAATTTCTCTTTGTAAATATGAGCTTAGAATATTGCTTTCAGTTCAGTCACTCAGTCGTGTCTGACTCCTTGCGACCCCATGAATCACAGCACGCCAGGCCTCCCTGTCCATCACCAATGCCCGGAGTTCACTCAGACTCAAGTCCATCGGGTCAGTGATGCCATCCAGCCATCTCATCCTCGGTCGTCCCCTTCTCCTCCTGCCCCCAATCCCTCCCAGCATCAGAGTCTTTTCCAATGAGTCAACTCGTCGCATGAGGTGGCCAAAGTACTGGAGTTTCAGCTTTAGCATCATTCCTTCCAAAGAAATCAGATGTGTATAAGAGACAGGCTCAAAGATGTATTGTACAATATGGGGAATATAGTCAATATGTATAATAACTATAAATGGAAAGCAAACTTTAAAAACTGTATAAAAATGAAAAAAAAAAAAAAANTTTGGAGCCCAAAAAAATAAAGTCTGACAACGTTTCCACTGTTTCCCCATCTATTTCCCATGAAGTGATGGGATCTGATGCCATGATCTTCGTTTTCTGAATGTTGAGCTTTAAGCCAGCTTTTTCGCTCTCCTCCTTCACTCTCATCAGGAGGCTTTTTAGCTCCTCTTCGCTTTCTGCCATAAGGGTGGTGTCATCTGCATATCTGAGGTTATTGATATTTCTCCCGTCAGTCTTGATTCCAGCTTGTGTTTTTTCCAGTCCAGCATTTCTCATGATGTACTCTGCATATAAGTTAAATAAGCAGGGTGACAATATACAGCCTTGACATACACCTTTTCCTATTTGGAACCAGTCTGTTGTTCCATGTCCAGTCCTAACTGTTGCTTTTTCACCTGCATACAGATTTCTCAGTAGGCAGGTCAAGTGGTCTGGTATTCCCATCTGTTTCAGAATTTTCCACAGTTTATTGTGATCCACACAAAATATTTTTAAGTTTGAATGATAATGTGCTATTGAAGAAAAATCTTATTTGATCTGATTTTTAAAAAATTAGGAGCTTTATTTTATGATTTAGGTATACATAATCTTAGACTGCAATCATTTTATTAATTTGGACTGTGTTGAGAAAATAATTTTTGGTATTAAAAGAGCCTACCTAATTTATTCTCTGAATTGTGAACAGATAAATTTAATTATCAACCTCTTTAAATTTCCTTTGGAAATATCCTTTCCAAACTTCAAATCATAAAAGCCAAGACAGATGTTTTGACTAATCTAAATGCAATGATCAGTAGGCACAAAATAAAGAATAGTTTAACATGCCATTCCAGATACATTTGAGAATATATAGAAATGTAGCAAAAAGAAAATACCTACAGGTTGAGTCTTTAATTTGGGCCTTAATTTAATGAAACTCAGGCATTTATAGGTTATTACTAATTGGTGAATTTTCTTTTAAAATGACACTCTACATTAGTGTTTATAGTTTACATATGACTTCCAGAAACAGGTTTGTCCCCTCAAAACTAACAGGTTCTATCACTGGAAGGCATGGCTGGAACAGAAATCAGCAATGATGCCAGATAGGAAACATGAAAGTCATTTACAGCCAAGCACAGTATCACAGAAGTGGAAACTAGTGCTCAGAAAGGTTGAGTGATTAACTTTAGATCATATTCTTTATTATTGGTGGGGGTCTAAATCCAGGTTTCCTTACCTCCAGTCTTGTATTATTAATGATTGTTGTTTTCCATTAAGTTACAGTGTGGATGATCACATCTGTTATGGCCATTTTTATGCTGGATATAATGACTAATTTAATTGGTCAGTCATCATTATCCTGGTGATCAAATGATTAGGAAGCTTTCCCTTCTGCTTCATTCACTTCTGATGGATGAACTTCAACCTTGTCATAGCCGCCCTGGCTTTTCAACTTGGTTTTGTGAGCATAAATTCATCAACCTTTCCAGTTTTCCATTTCAACCCTGGGGGAAAAAAATCAAGAGGTCTTAATCTGGTATGTGGAGCTTCCCAGATGGGGGAGTGGTAAAGAATCCACCTGCAAATGCAGGAGATTCAAGAGACACAGGGTCGATCTCTAAGTGGGAAAGATCCCCTGGAGTAGGGAATGACAACCAACTCTGATATTCTTGCCTGGAAAACTCCATGGACAGAGAAGCCTGGCAGGCTACAGTCCATGGGGTCTCAAAGAGTCAGCTGAGCAAATAAGCATGCACGCAATCTACTATGTAGAGTTGTATAAGTTAATCCAAAAATGAGTTTATCTCAGATTGCAAAGCACTTCACAGATGAAGTACTATATGTCTCAACACTGTGAGATATTATTCCCACTTTACAGATAAGAGATATGAATTGTCCAACTGAGTTGCAGAACCAGACTAGAAACAAATTCTTCTATCTACAAATCTGTGGAAAGTGCTCTTTCCACATTTTGACTATTGCAAATCACTTAAGAAAATATTTACCTTCTATTATAATCAGTCAGTTCAGTCAGTCGTGTCTGACTCTGAGACTCCATGGACTGGAGCCCGCCAGGCTTCTCTCTCCACGGAATTTTCTAGGCAAGAATACTGGAGTGGGTTGCCATCTCCTACTCTAGGGGATTTCCTACTCTAGGGGACCATAGTCTGCCAAGCTTCTCCATCCGTGGGATTTCCCAGGCAAGAAAGCTGGAATGGATTGTCATTTCCTTCACCAGGTGATCTTCCCAGACCAGGGATTAAACCCAGGTCTTCTGCATTGCAAGCAGATTCTTTACTGTGTGATCCACAAGGGAAGCCCTGTTATTATTGTAATACTTGAAAAAAAAAAAAAAAAAAAAAACACAAACCTTCACTGCTGCTGCTGCTAAGTCACTTTAGTCGTGTCCAACTCTGTGCGACCCCGTAGATGGCAACCCACCAAGCTCCACGGTCCCTGGGATTCTCCAAGCAAGAACACTGGAGTGGGTTGCCATTTCCTTCTCCAATGCATGAAAGTGAAAAGTGAAAGTGAAGTCGCTCAGTCGTGCCTGACTCTTAGTGACCCCATGGACTGCAGCCTACCAGGCTCCTCCGTCCATGGGATTTTCCAGGCAAGAGTGCTGGAGTGGGGTGCCACTGCTTTCTCTGACAAACCTTCACTAGGAAGGTTTAAACATTTATAGTAGAATGTACCAATTCACAAAAAAGTATATTTACTAAGCACTTACTACTCACAACAAGCTGTTAGTTTTGAGGGGACAAACCTGTTTCTGGAAGTCATATGTAAACTATAAACACTAATGTAGAGTGTCATTTTAAAAGAAAATTCACCAATTAGTAATAACCTATAAATGCCTGAGTTTCATTAAATTAAGGCCCAAATTAAAGACTCAAAAACGCTTAGAAAAGAAGTCTTTCCAGTCACTTGCTTCAATAACCACTTTTTCATGATAAGGAAACCTAGAAGAGAGAGGTTAACTGTCTTGCTAAGCATCACTTCACCACTTAGTGTCAAAGCAAGATGATTGTTTTAGAAAAGTTTAAAGTTTCAGGACACGATGAGACTTATTTGGAACTTTAACATCCAGGACCTTACACCAGTTTAACTTGTCTACAGCAAGTGAACATAAACACAAAGGAAGCCTCTAGTTTCTTTTTCAATAATGCGGCAATTCCCTGGTCTACAATTGCGCTAGAGATGACTGATTGGTCTATACATAACAGTTATTAGTAATGGAAATCACCTGACATAATAATCAGACAGAGCTGGATCATTTACATTTCAACTACCTTGTCGTCCTTTTCTACAAAACTGAAAAGTGCCGGTGGTGTGATACGGCATCCCTCTCCCTCAAAGCTCAGGTTATCACTTTCAACTGTTATGTAGGATACTTTGAGCTGGAAATTTTAAAAGGTATTATTTCCACAGCATATCAGCATAACAGAAATAAAACACCTTAAGTCAATGAGCATGGAGTTATATAGAATTAGTGGAATGTAGACAAATGAGATGTGATCAGTAAAGTGAGTGCTTCGTTATCAGTCCATTTTATTCATATCAGAGAGCTTCCTCCTAATTCAAAGCAATCTTAACTGTCAGTAACTTCCAGTGAAAGAAACGGAGAAATCCATTAATGAGCACTGCTTGTCAAATTGGAATCTATATTCTTTTAAATCGGTGGAACACTGTAGGCATAGAACCCAAGCATAAACAATGCTCTTGGCAACCGGGTATCCATTCACCTTCAGTTCAGTTCAGTTCAGTCTCTCAGTCGTGTCGGACTCTTTGCGACCCCATGAATCGCAGCACGCCAGGCCTCCCTGTCCATCATCAACTCCCGGAGTTCACTCAAACTCACGTCCATCAAGTCGGTGATGCCATTCAGCCATCTCATTCTATGTTGTCCCCTTCTCCTCCTGCCCCCAATCCCTCCCAGCATCAGAGTCTTTTCCAATGAGTCAACTCTTCTCATGAGGTGGCCAGAGTACTGGAGTTTCAGCTTTAGCATCATTCCTTCCAAAGAAATCCCAGGTTTGATCTCCTTCAGAATGGACTGGTTGGATCTCCTTGCAGTCCAAGGGACTCTCAAGAGTCTTCTCCAACACCACAGTTCAAAAGCATCGATTCTTCGGCGCTCAGCTTTCTTCACAGTCCAACTTTCACATCCATACATGACCACAGGAAAAACCATAGCCTTGACTAGACAGACCTTTGTTGGCAAAGTAATGTCTCTGCTTTTGAATATGCTATCTAGGTTGGTCATAACTTTCCTTCCAAGGAGCAAGCATCTTTTAAATTTGTGGCTGCAATCACCATCTGCAGTGATTTTTTTGTAAAAAAATAAAATCTGACAATGTTTCCACTGTTTCCCCATCTATTTCCCATGAAGTGATGGGACCAGATGCCATGATCTTCATTTTCTGAATATTGAGCTTTAAGCCAATTTTTTCACTCTCCTCTCACTTTCATCAAGAGGCTCTTTAGTTCTTCGGCACTTTCTGCCATAAGGGTGGTGTCATCTGCATATCTGAGGTTATTGATATTTTTCCTGGCAATCTTGATTCCAGCCTGTGCTTCTTCCAGCCCAGCGTTTCTCATGATGTACTCTGCATATAAGTTAAATAAGCAGGGTGACAATATACAGCCTTGACGTACTCCTTTTCCTATTTGGAAACAGTCTGTTATTCCATGCCCAGTTCTAACTGTTGCTTCCTGACCTGCATACTGAATGGCAAATAACAAAGGCAGGCAAATAGATAAGAAATACTGGCCCACTTAATTGTTCTTTAAAATACCTGTCTCAACATATTCTGCAAAGTATGTACAAGAGGATAAATGGAAAATGAGGTAAAAGAGGAAATCAGTTACAGAAGGATCTCTGATGATGTCATCTCCATTTTAGCTGTGGCATCAGATTGGCCTCAGCTTACTTCATCTATTCTGGGCATTAGGCTCCTGCTGCAAATGTTAACTGGGTCCACTAAGTTTAGATATTTCAACTAATTGAAAATTTTTGAGGATTTGCTTGCAAAAGCACTAATTTAAAAGAATAAAATCTCCTCTATGGAAGTTTCAGGCATAAATATACACACGAACATTCAGTCGCTCAGTCATGTCCAACTCTTTGCAACCCCATGGATTGTAGTTTCTGTCCGTGGAATTCTCCAGGCAAGAAAAATGGAGTGGGTTGCCATTACCTTCTCCAGGGGATTTTCCTGACCTAGGGATCAAACCCGGGTCTGCCACATTGCAGGCAGATTCTTTACCATCTGAGCCACCAGGGAAGTCAAGTGAATTACAAATCAAATAATAGGAATAAATATTCACAGCAAACTAAAAATAATCCCATTTCACAAGCATCAATAAAACACAATGAAACCAAGTTATAAAGAGAGATTCTTTATCCTTCATGTTAAAGTATAATTTTCAAAACCTAAAATCATGACTCTCAAGCAAATATACAATTAACACATGTAAAAGAATTTCTTTAACTCTTTAACTAACAAGAAAGCCAGTAAGATAAATTCAAAAAGAATTTAAGAAACTGAGGTATTTATGGGAAATTTAACAAATAAATATTAGAATGAGATTCCTGGGTTAAGATGTAAACTGGTGATGACCAATAGGCCATAAATCTCAGGGGTTATCTTTTCTAGCAGACTCCGTCACTATCTCCACTTGACAGTCTCTGAGTTAGTGAGCCATGTCACTAAAGTCTGGGCCTTTAATCAGTACTAAGCATTGTTATGAACTGAGCACCTTCCCTACACAATCCTTGGGGGACACTGGCCCCTGCTTTATAAAAGGTGGAAGAGTGTCCACCTTTTTTTTTTTTTCTGGCCTTATTTCCAAGTTTTGGGTAAATTTTCTGGCATGTCATGTTATTACTTACTTCTATAGAACCATAATCTAGGTGAGTCCAAACCAGCTCATGGATCAGGATAAAAATTCTAACTGACCAAGAGAGTTGTTGATTCTTGTTCTGTGTTTGCTTTATTTTGTACTTGGTCATCAAAAGTGCAAAAACTTTCAAACCCAACTATATAAGTTCCATAAATATATTTTCTATTGCCCTGGGTTTCTGTTTCTATTTAATTTTGTACAAATCTATGGAATTAAGGGAGTAATGGAGATGTGCATGCTACATGTGAATATTCTCAGTTAAAACTTTCTGAAAAGTGTCTAAGAGTGTTGTCTATAATTATATTTAGNTCTATTGCCCTGGGTTTCTGTTTCTATTTAATTTTGTACAAATCTATGGAATTAAGGGAGTAATGGAGATGTGCATGTTACATGTGAATATTCTCAGTTAAAACTTTCTGAAAAGTGTCTAAGAGTGTTGTCTATAATTATATTTAGGGTAACCCTAGAGCTCTCATTAGCTTCAGATAGTGGGGCGAAAACAGTGTCTTTCAAGCTAACCTCTAAATGAAAGATTTACTGAAAACCCAACTCCTCTTGTGGTTATTCCATGCCTTTTCACTTTATATTTGCCCTTCCCTGTCTATTTCTTTGCCTTTTTCAACTACAACCTGATAACATCTGACTACTTTTCTAGAATTTTGATGGTTACCTGCTTCACAGCCTATAATTTTACAAATCACTTTAAAATGAAAAATAAAGAGAGTGATTAAATGATATTATAATTTCATCTGAAATCCCTTCTCATCCTCCAAATCAAAGACTAGTGGGAATTTGAAAAACAATGAGTTGAGAGAATCATCCTTTTACATAAATTTGTATTTGAATCTCTGGTTATTCCTTTGTCATAGTTTTTCTGGAAATGGAATTAGAGTTTCAAGGGTTATGAACTCTGGAGTCAGACCTAGGATTTTGTTCCCCTACCCTTCCACTTTTTCTTCACAGTTTGTTGTCGTCCATATAGTCAAAGGCTTTGGCATAGTCAATAAAGCAGAAATAGATGTTTTTCTGGAACTCTCTTGCTTTTGGATGATCCAGCGGATGTTGGCAATTTGATCTCTGGTTCCTCTGCCTTTTCTAAATTCAGCTTGAACATCTGGAATTTCACAGTTCATGTACTGTTGAAACCTGGCTTGGAAAATTTTGAGCATTACTTTGCTAGCATGTGAAATGAGTGCAATTGTGTGGTAGTTTGAACATTCTTTAACATTGCCTTTCTTTGGGATTGGAATGAAAACTGACCTTTTCTAGTCCTGTGGCCACTGCTGAATTTTCCAAATTTGCTGGCATATTGAGTGCAGCACTTTCACAGCATCATCTTTTAGGATTTGAAATAGCTCAACTGGAATTCCATCACCTCCACTAGCTTTGT